>VDFB02000003.1:253412733-253607178 GCA_007258455.2 Sequoia sempervirens
GATATTACTTATATTATGAACTAATCCTCACCATGCTTTTTCCCTTCTTTGGTTTTTCCTCATAAATCTAGTTTTCTCTTGTGTATGGTGTTAAGTTGTTTTTGTTTCTATTTTTTTTTTTTATGCTAATTCATCATAACATATTTAAGGGTTTACTGGATGAATGTGGATCTAAATGTTAATTATGAGGGTTTTGAAGTTTTAAGGTACAACTGATTCACCCCCTTCTCAATTGTCTTGTGCATTCAAAAAATGGTATCAGAGCAAGGTTCCTTGGAGGAAATCTAAACCATTTAAGGTATATCTTGGATGGCACACAAGAAGGAGATCCCTATATTTTATGGAATGGACTATGCAGTATAGAAAACAAATATGGAAGGCTTTCTAGAGAATTTGGGATATGATATCTAGAAATCTGTTAAGGATGGCTACACTATGCTAACAAATGGTCCAAGCACTGAAGTTGAACTCAAGGCCTATGAAAGAAATAGTAAAGAAAAGCATGCTCTCTTGAGTAGTCTTACAAATTTTGAATTAGTGAAAGTTATGGATCTGAAAATTGGTAAAGAAATTTGGGAAAATTCTGAAATTTTTTATGAAGGAGGTGATATGGTCAAAAAAGCTAAGATGTAGAATTTAAAGACCACATTTGAGAACCTATAGATGCGTAAAGATGAAAACTTTACAAGCTATATGCAGAGGGTAGATGAAGTGGTCATCTCCATCAAAGGTCTTGGAGGAAAAGTCAAAGAACCAAAAGTGGTAAATAAAATTCTTAGAACCCTTCCTAAAGCTTACAGTCATAAATTTATTGCTATCAAGGAATCTCATAATCTAGATCAGTATTCTAGAGATCAATTATATGGATCTTTAGCTACATTTGAAATGAGAGAATTTGGTACAAGTAATGGTGCAAGAGTTGAGACAACAAAATTGTAAAAATATAGAATACTAAAGAACCAGATCAGAAAGATTTTGATGATGTGGAAGCTAATTTTGTAAGATGGATGAGAAGGGGTATTGGTAAGTATAGTGGTAAGTTTCCTTTAAAATGTTTTAGTTGTGGAAAGATAGGTCACTATGCTTCAAGATTTCCAAATAGAGTTTTGAATGGCAAAAAAAGGAGAAAAAAGGTAAGAGGATTAAGACAAGTTACTATGTTAGAGAAGATGATTTTTTTTTTTATGATGATGAATGCTTATTTAAGGCTTTAAATGATGAATATGTTTCCGCTAACTCTGAAAGATGTCTGAAGGATGCCCTCCATAGAGGAAGGATAAGATTGAAGGTACTTTGGTATTTTCTTTTCATGCTATATAGGATAAGAACTATTAGATCATTGAAAATGGTCGCTCTAATCATATGACTAGAGAAAAGATTAAGTTTTTTTAACTTGAAAAGTATGAGGGAGAACTTGTTAGATTTGGTGATGATTTAGGTGCTATGATATGTAGAATAGGTTCATTCAATTTTGATGGCAAGGATAATACTGAAGATATTTACTATGTTAAAGGTTTAAGGCATAACCTTTTGAGTGTTGAAAAAATGTGTAGAAAAGCATACAATCTTATGTTTCGGTATGTTGGATGTGAGATCAGAAAAAGTTATGAAATAGTGATTGTTGCTGGAAGGACAGATTGAAATGTTTATCAACTCAAGGGTGTTGATGTTCATTGTTTTATAACTTAGATTAATGAAATTTGGCTATGACACAGGAGGATGTATCATATTAATTTTGATAATTTGGTAAGAATCAGTTCTATTCAAGTAGTGAGAGATCTGCCAAAGATTACAAAGCCTATCAATGTTTTTTGTAAGGATTGTTAGATTGGAAAGAAAATAAGAAGTTTCAAAGGAAAAGAATAATCTTCTACCAAATTTTTGGAATTGGTTCATATAGATCTTTGTGGTCCTACAAGAATAAGTAGTCTTCAAGGTGAAAGGTATTTCATGCTTTTTATTTATGATTATTCTATAATGACATGAGTTACTTTTCTTAAAGAAAAATATGAAGTCCTAGATAGGTTCAAAGAACTTAAAGTTATGGTTGGGATTGAAATGGATATGAAGATCAACTATTTGAGGTTTGATAGAGGTGGAGAATTCACCTCCAATAAGTTCAATATGTTTTATGAGAGTCATGGCATAAAGAGGCACTTGTTTTCCACTAGGACTCCTTGGAAAAATGGAGTGGTTGAAAGAAAAAATAGGAATGTTCAAGAAGCTACAAGGACTATGATGAAAGAAGCTAACCTACTAGAATTCCACCAAATAGAAGCAATTCATATTGTTCTTTACATAATAGAGTTCATGAAAAATAAATCAACAAAAAGAATCCCTATGAATTCTGGTATGGAAGGATACCTACTATCAAATATTTCAAAGTTTTTGGAAGCAAGTGTTATATTAGAAGAGATGAAGAAAGCTTAGGAAAATTTGATGCAATGTCTAATGAAGGACAAAAGATTGAGAAATATTGTTGAAAGTGCAAGTGTTAAGATTGATGAAGATTTTCAAATCACAGTGGTGATTGATGGATATGAATTAGATGAACCTAATTGTAGAGAAAAATAAAAGGCTAAGGAAAAGGAACTGCAAATTGAAGAGAAAGAAGCTTTGAAAAAGACACCTAGAACACCTAAGTATGTGGAGAGGAATCATTTTGGAGAATAAATGATTGGAGACAAAAGCAAAGGTATATTAACAATAAGGAAAGTTGTTGAAGAAGAGGTAAATTTGTATTTACTTTTTAAATTTGAACCTACAACAATGATTGATGCATGCAAAGATGAATATTGGATGAAGGCCATGGAAGAATAGCTATTGTATATTGAGAAGAATTAGACTTGGGAACTTTTCCCAAGACTTGCAAACAAAAACATAATTGGATCTAAGTGGGTGTTTAGAAACAAACTAAATGAGAATGGAGAAGTGGTACAGAACAAAGCAAGGCTTGTGTGTAAGGGTTATTTATAGGTTGAAGGAATAGATTTTGAGGAGATATTTTCTATGGTGGTAAGAATGGAAGCTATCAAGATTTTTTTTTCTTTTGCAACACACAAGGATTTCAAAGTTTATCAAATGGATGCGAAGTCTACTTTCTTGAATGGAGAATTGGAAGAAGTATACATAGAACAATAAAAAGGATTTTAGTTATCAGATAAACCTAACATGGTCTGCATACTGAAGAAGGAATTATATGGATTGAAGCAAGCTTCCAAAGCTTGGTATGCAAGGTTAGATAAGCATTTGATACAAGAAGGATTCAGTAAAGGTACCACAGATAGTAATCTTTACTTTAAAGTTGAGAAAGATCAAATTTTGATTGTGGTTGTGTATGTTGATGACATAATTTTTGGAGGAAATAAAGCTATGTGGAAGAAGTTTTCAAAAGATATGTGAAAAGAGTTTGAGATGTTTATGTTTAGGGAGATAAATTTCTTCCTTGGGATACAAATCAATCAAACAAATAATGGTATATTCATTTCACAATCAAAGTATTTCAAAGATTTGTTGAAGAAGTTTAGAATGGAAGACTTTAAACTAGTATGCACTCCTATGGTTAGTGGTTGAAAACTAAGAAAGAATGATGGATCTCTTAAGGTTGATTAGAGCAACTATAGATCATTAATTGGTGGACTGCTATATATAACTACTACTAGACTAAATACCATGCATGCAATTTTTCTTATGGCTAGATTTCAAGAAGATCCTAAAGATTCACATGTTGCAATAGCAAATAGGATATTTAGATACTTAAAGGGAACTTTGGATCATGGCTTGTGGTATCCAAAGGATACTAATTTCACTTTGAGTGCTTACTAAAATGTAGATTGAGTTGATTGTGTTGATGATAGGAAAAGTATAAGTGGTGGTGCATTCTTTCTTGGATGTAGATGGTATAATGGATAAGTAAGAAACAAGATTAAGTATCTTTATCTATTGTAGAGGTTGACTACATTGTAGCAACATCTTACTGAAAACAAGTGTTATGGATGAGGTGAACATTGAAGGATATTAGAGTGGTGTATGATGATCCTATTTCAATCTTTTGTGACAATGCATAGAGCTGTTATGGATGAGGTAAACACTGAAGGATATTAGAGTGGTGTATGATGAGCATATTTCTATCTTTTGTGACAATACAAGTGCAATAAACATTTCAAAGAATATAGTGATGCATTCAATGACAACATATTTCAATTAGATATCACTTTCTGAAAGAAAAGGTTGTGGAGAATGAATTGGAGCTTGAATATGTGCCTACAAAGGATCAATTTTTTGATATATTCACTAAGGATCTTCCTAAGGATACTTTTTAGTATCTTCAAGAGAATTTGGGGGTTATTTCCAATCGTTCTTTGAACTAGATGCATAAGGAGATGCATTAGTCCAGTGGGTCTCAAGATTCATTCTTTATTCTGGACTGATGTTGTTTGCTACCTCTTAGGGGGAGTAGGTAGTTGCATTGTTGATTGTTATAGTAAGAAGAATGCATTTTTTCATTGTGATATGAAAGTTGCTTTGGTAAAGTTTGGTGTGTTCTCCTAAGGGGAGTATTCAGAGTAATAAAGGAATGATGTTGTAGAGCAATAGTAAGTAGGTTGATTGATTTAGAAGGAAGAGAATAAGCAGTGCAAATATTATGTCATTTTCCATTGATGTCAAAGGGGGAGAGAAAAATGTGAAAAATAATAAGGGGGAGAAGAAATCATAAGCTACTCAAGGAAAGAGAAACAAGATACAAAGGGAGAGAGAACAATGTGTAAAAGATAAGTTATTTAGGGGCATGCGTAATATGAAGAGTTGCAGTGTGTTGGTATTCAGAGTTGTGTCTTTGATGCTTTTTCATATCATATGTTGCCACCAATGAAAAAGGGGGATATTTTTGCAAGTGTGGGAAGATGGTGTTAACCATGCTTTGTTTAGTTGCATTATGTTGTCATTAGTAAAGCTACTGGTGTCAACCTCTAGTGTTTCTTTGATAATATTTTTTCTATGGATGTGGAAGCATTGAAGATGATAAGGATGTGTCTTTGGTGCTTGGTTCCCAAGTGCTTTGGAGAAAATTTGATAAAAAGAGGAAACAATATGTTGCAGTGGTGTTTAAGGTGACAAAGTTGTATTCTAATTTTGCTCCACATTTCTTCTATGTTGAAGATTTTCTTGTGTGATTTGGATATGTTGGTTAGAGATGCTTAAAGGTGTTATATTCAATATTTGGTGTGTTGGATCATTGTATGGAATAAGTTTCATTCACCAACATGTGACTATATATTCTAGAGGTGTTTGAGAGAAATATTTCTGCTCCACATTTGTGTTTTAGGTCTTGCAATTTTCAAAGTCTGCTGATGGTGTTGGTATTTTACATTAGTCAAGAGGGTTTGAGGTTTGGTGCTTCGAAAGATTTTTTTCTAAGTTACAGTGTATTGCAAAGTAGTCTGGATGTATAGGTGTGTAATTCTTTAAGTGGAAGTTGTTGTGAAGGAGTTTTTTAAATTTCAAGGTGCTTGAGGAATATTCTAGATCATTTTCAAGCATGGTGTGTGGTTCACAATTCATCCTTGGGTTTGAGGAAGCGTGTACTTTAAAGTTTAATAGTGTTTGCATGGATAATGGTCAAACTATTGTTTACACTACATGCGATGGATAATTATTATTTGTGGTAGCATGTGGCTGAGTGGTGTTGGTTATTTGGGTCTCAACTAAGTTTTGATGCAATCCACTTTCACTTCTATCTGCCATGAAAGTGTTTTGGCATTGACCTAATTTGAATTTGCATGTTTGAGGTGCATAGCCAACCTTGGAGAAGGTTTCAAGGTTGAAGATGGTATAAGTATCAGTTGATTTGTTGAGGGATGAAAAGATAGATATGTAAGATGAAGATTATGCAAAGAAAAGGTGTGTTAGTGTGTGAAATTAGGAAGTGTAGTGTGAGCTTTCATGTGTTAGTTTACTGGATGTAGTGACTAGAAGGTGGCTACAATTCTTCGATCAAACTATGAAGGTGTTGATGTCATTGTGGTGGATTTTTTGTTGCATTGAGATGCTTTTCTTTGTGTAACATTTCTCCTCTATCTTATTTTCTATTCTAGCAGTGAGCCTTTCCTTTCTGGGTAGTGATCCTTACCAACAGTGAGCCCTATTGTATTTGGTGTTGATATTACTTATATTGTGAGCTAATCCTCATTGTGGTTTTTCCCTTCTTGGGTTTTCCATGTAAATTTGGTGCTCTCTTGTGTATGGTGTTAATTTTTTTATGTTTTTGTTATTTGTTTTTCATGCCAATTCATCATAACACATTCAAGGGTTTAATGGATGAATGTGGATCTAAATGCTATTGAGGGTTTTGAAGTTTTAAGATATAATTGATTCACCCCCCTCTTAGTTTTCTTGCACATTCAACATCAATATCCCTTCTTATTTTCCTACACATGCAATCCTCCTCTAGATGGATGATCTCACCCCAGATGGGTAATCTCAAAATATGATGCATGTCTTCTAGGGTCATCGTCATTTCTCCTATAGGTAGATGGAATGTTCATGTGTTTGCACTCCATCTCCACCAATTCCATCAGCATAGCATCGCAATACCTCATGGGTGGCATGAGGTAGATCCATAATACACTAGTCTCACATAAGGTGTCAACCTCCTTGGTAAGTTGGGTAACCTGCTCTTAGAGAAGGGTGAATAATCTACCTCCTATGCACTAGAAAGCACGTGGTTGAACCTAAAAAAGACAATAAATAATCAATTACATGCTTAAAAGAATAAACCAATCAATTAACAATGAAACAAAGTTGCTCAAGGAAACTTGGGCCTTTTTTGGATGGGGGCTCCTAAACACTTTAGCCATTCTAGGACACTTGAGCCAAAATGGGATAGGTGCACCACTTTTGGATAAGGTCCCAGAACCTTCTAAAAATGCATTAAAAAATGATACAAAGCCAAAAACATAATCATAAAGTAGGGTATAGTGGACTCACCATGCATTGAAGCTCATCTCACATGACGTCCAATCTAGGGGGCTTGTATGTCATCAACTTGGCATCATCAATTCTCTACAACAAGGTAATTTGAAAATGGTAAATGTCAAAATGATGATCAAAAGCATAATTTTTCACTATCATATAGTTTAGACTTTTAATAGTACATTTCATTCAAAAAATCATAGTGGGGGCTAAAGAACTCTATTTTCAATGTTGTTTATTGTGTTCAATTCATGGTTTCATCTCCAATCTTATTTGATGTTTATTGATATGTGTTGTTATAACCCCAATACCCTATTGTAAATATTCCAATCACCAAGTAAAGAAATTCAATGTGGCTAGAGTGCTACCCTAATTCTACCTTCATAAAGAAAGCAGAATCATGGGGGAATACATCTACCCTCAAATTTGATTCTCTGTAGAATTTTGATGTATTCTAAGATGATTTTGAATGGCTAACAAATTGAATTTATAGGATGTGGTTCCTAACATTATGGTTTTTTAGATGACTACATTGGGGGATTCATTCTCTTTGTTCTCAAATGAATTACAATATCCATATGAGTATCCTTTTTTGAAGCATAATTTACTCTTAGTAATTTAGCTTGCATATGCGTGTAGTCTCATATGGCCACTAAAGTGAGGGCTAAATGTAAT
Source organism: Sequoia sempervirens (assembly GCA_007258455.2). Taxonomy (NCBI): domain Eukaryota; kingdom Viridiplantae; phylum Streptophyta; class Pinopsida; order Cupressales; family Cupressaceae; genus Sequoia; species Sequoia sempervirens. Next base: position 253,420,381 of record VDFB02000003.1, read on the forward strand.
GTAGAAAATTGTACTTTCTATGTGATAGTATAATTTCATACTTAATTTGGACTTATTTTAGTGATCTTACATTTGTGCATTTTTTATCCTTCACAAATAGGCCCCTAATCCCATTTATTATGTATCCCAAGGCCTACTTTTATCTTTTTCTGACATTACAACATGCATTGAATAAACATATTTAATTAATTAATGATCCCAAAACACATTGATCCTAGAATTTTAGGTCAAGACCCATTTTCCATTGGGTGAATGGGTCCTCTTTAAGTCCCAAAAATAAAAATTAAATATTTTTTTGGTGGTAATTTAAAATCTCATATTCAATTTTCAAATTTGGCTATCAAGATCTAATAATTGGGATATTAGAGAAGAAGCCTATAAAACCTAGTCTTTTCACCATTTCAAACTAGAGATTTTGCAAGAGATCAAGTTTGAGAGATAAAGGAGAAATTTTGGAGAACATTCAAGCAAGCAAAGTTGAAGTCTTGGAGCAACATTTTATTTGTATTTGTAGGTCTTCAAGCTCATTTTTTCAAATACTTGATCAAACATTTTCCATGATTGAAGATTGATGCCTATGGTGGATCATGATGGATTCTACATTTGGGAGATATATTTGGCCATTTATCCTAACCTAATGACTTGTTTCCAAGTGATCCCATCTTATATATTCATTCTACTAGTGACCTACAACAAGGTATTATCATATTTTAGATCTATTAGGGTGTCTTGAGTTCTCCCTAGTTGGATATTTGCCATTCATCACTGTCATATATGAATCATGCTCTAATGCAATTGAGTAAGGTTTCTTTGCATATTAGCTCTTGGAAACCTTAGATGCACTTAAGCTTAGATCTTGTACACATTGTTATTTATCAAATCTATATTATTCATCAAGGTACCAAACCGAGGTTTGACCAAGGCAAACCCCTATGCACACAAAACAACATTTTATTTTGTAAACTTGCTACAGATCCAAATATGGAAGGAAAGATTTGTAGGTACAAGAGTGAAGTGCAAATAGAGGGAAACAAATTCAACTTTTTAATTTTTATAAAAGGTCATAGGGACCCATTTAGCCTTGGGTGAATGAGTCTTGATATAGAGTGCAAAACCCAATTTTTAGGCTAGGTGCACACCATCCTACCCTTTTGAAATCTTCCTAAAATTTTTTGTTTCCATTTCTGCTATCATAATACTCCACATTTCAAATATTAGGTCATATAATTGGGTTTGTTAATGCATTTAACTTTATCTCCCAAAACATCCAATTAGTCAATTTTGTCATAAGAAAATAGCAGACCTTCCTAATAGGGTTGACTCACCTCAAGGTTGAAAATCAACCCTATCCTTGGGAGATCTCTTTTTCTAATGAAATTAGGGAAAAGAGGGATTTTGTTAGGTCATTTCATTAAACCCCATCTTTCACATCATTCCCCCATTTTTCTTCATTTTATTAACTAGTAACTAGATTTAATCTTCAATAACATATCCCATTATATAGGGTATGCGAGGAGTCTTATTCCTCTAGGACTAAAAATAGAATCATAATGCATCCATCCACTCTCCCTCAAAGATATGGAGAGGAATTAGTCTTAAAACCAAAAACCATAATTATAAAGCAAAAGAGGAGAAACTAAATTTGAACTTTGTGCCTAACGATTAACCACCATGACAAAGATGTGTTCTTTAGGAATGTCACATCATGAGTTAGTCCAACTCAAAAAAGAATTCTTCTCCTAGTAGTCTTATTTTGTAGATAAGAATATGTTGTGGTTACTCACGGTCGATCATTCAATGGTCACCTTCATTCTCCTTTGGAAACGCTATGCTTCAACTATTCTGACTTCTCCCCTGCAATTGTTTGTGGTCCTTTTGCTGCAAGTTATAGTCCTAGCTTCAAGATGTTAGTTTCATCCTCAAGGAATACACATCATTAAAAATCATAGTTTAATAATAAAATCATACTAAATATCATAAACATTCATGCATTCACACACACATATGTCAACATATCATATTTTCATTTCCACATACTTAAGTATGTTGTAAAGTGTATGAAAGGCATATAAAAAGATATATAAATTCTTAGGAATGTCTATGAAACTTAGCAGATGAAAGTATAAAAGCATAAAATAGAAAAGTAAAACTATCCATTAATTGGATCCATCAATGATATCCTTGATGAGAGGGATCACATTTTTTTTTAGGTGTAACCAAGACCTTCTTTGTTTGCTTTTTTGGAATGATGGGTTCACACATGCCTTGATGATTCAAACCAAGGCCACCTATACCTGTGTATCCCATTTTTTTGATTAGTTGATATACTTTACTATCTATATCCATAGGAAGAGAAGGTTCTTCTTGTTCATCTTTATATATCCATTTAGATATGTTTCCTTCATCTACAATCTTTATGTTTAGGTCTCCCCATTTTTCAAATCTAGTAGGTTTTAACTTGATTGTTTTGGACATTTTCTCGAAATGATGGGGTTGAACATATGAACTAGGAGAAAGTGGTAATTTTCCCACATAAAAAGAATCATTTAGGTCGTACTCACCACAACTATTATCTTTGATTTGCACTTTGATTTTTGGGATTATTTTCTTAGATGCTAGTGTTGAGGGATCAACATAAGAAGAGGATATTGGAACTTCATCATTCTTAGGTACTTGGAGTATTTTATAATATTTATATTCCATACTCTTGTAGTAGTAGAAGGGTTCAAGATCACCATGGATTGTAATATCTTTGTCATTGTATGGGAATTTTATGTACTAATGATAGGTGGATGTTACAACCTGCATGGCATGGATCCGTGACCAAGAAGGATATTGTAAGTTAAGTTGTGGTCTAGAACTTGACATGTGGTTTCTATGAATGTTGGACCAACTTGTATAGGCAACTTGACAATTTCTTCTGAATCTCACACATTATCATCATATGCTTAGATAGTGTTTCGTTTTATTCTTTCAATTACATCCTCAGAGTAACCCAAGTGTTTTATCAATTGAAGGGTATAAATGTTCAATCCCACTCCTCCATCTATCAAAACTCTTTTCACCTTGTGTTTGTGAACATAGAGCTCAAGATGTAATACATGATTATAAAATATTTAGGGTGGGAGGTCTTTTTCTATGAATAGAAATTTGTGAGTGGATGCAATGTGACCTACCATAGCTTGGAATTGTTTGATATATATGTTGATAGGTATAGATGAGGAGGAAAGAGATTTTTCCAAGACCTCTTTGTGTGTAGGAGAAATTCTCAATATTTCTAAGATGGGGATTTGTTTTGGTGTCTTCTCGAGTTGGTCTATTAGACTATAATCCATAGGATTTGATGTGGATGGAATTTTTGATTGCAAAGGGGCTCCTTGGATAGTAACTTTCCCTCTTCATGTGGTGACCCCACACTCAAGAATTAGTCCTTGTATAGTAACAATGAAGACACGATGATTATCACAATATGTATTTCCTACGACATTGTCATAGGTGTGAGTGACTTGATTGTAAACCTTTGACTTTCCAACATCATTTCCTTTACCATGATAAGGCATTAGATTTTGTATATACCTAAGTTATTATTTCTAGAATTTTTAGGGTGTTTATCAATTTTTACCTCACCTTGATCTATGAGGTCTTGAATTATGATTTTAAGTTTCATATAATTTTATTTTTTGTGCCCTTTGTGTGATGATAGTCACAATAGTTATCATATTTATACCATGTGGGTTTGATTTGAGGTTCTTTGTATTTTCTAAAGTTTTGAAGTGTTATCAAGTTCGTTTGGATTATTTTTTTCAAAATCACTTCTATTGGTTCTCCCAAGGGAGTTTATTTGTGTCTTGGAGGATAATTATTTTGTCTCAGTGGTGGTCCTTCTGGTGGATTAGTGTTTTGAACATTTTGTTGATTATTTTTTGTGTTTACTTTATATGGTACATTTATCACAAATTTTGCATCTACCACACCACCGTTAGTTATATTCTTATTTTTTTCCCATATATGGGGTTTGTCACTTGAACTAGACAGTTGTGATTGTCTTTATAAATTTGTACTGCTCCTTTAGCAATAATTTTTCTCTCACTATTAAGCCCTTTAGAGATGAGTTCTTGAAAGGTTGTTACACATTACATTCATAGTTGGAAAATGAGATCTATGTTTAGATTACTTGCAATGATCTCTACTTGTTTTTAAGGTATTGTCAATTTGCACTTGCTTTCCTCGTGTCTCCATCTTTGTAGAAATGATGCAAAGGCTTCTCCTTTGTTTTGTTTTAAAGTGTATATTTCCTCTAAGGTGATTTTTACATCAATTTTATAAGATAAATGAGATACAAATTGATCTATAATTTTTTGAAACTATTACATGCTAGGTGGTAGATGTGAAAACCACTCTATAGCTTGCCCTCCCAAACTATGCTTAAAGAGGTCCATTATGTAGATGTCATTATATGAAACTTCCATACAAGCTATGTAGAATTATCTTATGTTTCTTCGAGGTTACCTCATCCTTTGTATTTATCAAACTTTGGAATTTTGAAGTTTGGGGGAAAGGGTAACATTGTGATGCTTTTGTTCTTGAACCATGTATGAATTTTTCATCTTTCCCAATTGTATATCCTAATTTTTTTGTGTTAATGTTTGGATCTATGAGGATATATCTATTGGTGGAATGTTTGGTAATGTATTGTATGTGTTGTAAAAATTCAGATCTTAGTATGCAGGTGGGTTTGTGTCATATGGATTGTATGGAGGTGGAGGACCTATTTGATATTATGTATTCTACGGTCCAATTGGTGTTGATGTATGATGTTTTCTTGTGGGTTTTGTTGCATGGTTGCTTGTTGTTGTTTTTGTGCAAGTAATTGTTGCTAGGCTTGCAACTATTGTTGAGCATGCAATTGTTGTTGAGCTTGTAATTGTTGTTTAGCGTGTAATTTTTGTTGGTCATGTTATTGTTGTTGAGAAAGTTGTTGTTGTACTTGAAATTGTTGGTATGCTATGTTTATTTGGTGTTGTGGGGATTCAATTTGTTGTTTTTGTTAATTAATGTATTGATTTGATGTTGTGATGTTGTTGGTTGTTGGTGGTGTTGTGAAAGAATGTTATGTTGAGGTGGTTGTTGATATTGATTTTGAGGTTTTTAAGGTTGATATTGATTTTGAGGTTGTTGGTGGTATGTAATGTTTTATTATTGCTGTGGTTATGGAATTTTTTGTTGTTGTGAAGTAATGTATTGATGATGTTGACGTGTTGTGAGGTGTATTAATTTTGAGGAATGATATTTTGAGAATATTGTTGAAGTTGTTGTGGGATGATGTTTTTTTGATGAATGATGTTTTGTTGGGGTTGTGTGGTAAAGGGATTTCTCCCATAGTTCACCAAATTTGGATTTGATATGTTTAGATTTGGTATGTTTATATTTGGTATGTTGATGTTTGGTATGTTGGTGTTTGGGATGTTGGCATTTGGTATGTTGGTATTTGGTATGTTGGTGTTTGAGATGTTGGTGTTTGGGATATGTTGGTGTTTGATATGTTGGTTTTTGAGATGTTTGGATTTTGTAATCCTAGGTTGGTTGAATTCCCTAAACCTTGAGTATTATATAATGAATTGTTATATTGGTTTGACAAGTTTGATTTATTCCTTGTAAAGTGACTATGGGTTGACTTGGTATATTTTTGGAAGGGAGATTTTGTATTTGTTCAATGATATTATGCACCAAGGATTAACTTTTTGATGGATGATTTTTTGCTCCAAAACCTAAAAGGGTTGTGTCCTTAAGTTGATTGATATCAAAATCTATCTGTGAGAAATTTAGCACCTTGTTGTGCAATTCTTAACATGTATTAGTTTGGATCTAGACTTATCACCACATCTATTTTTTTAACAAGAGATGGATCATGTTGCATCTCTAATATTTTTTTTGTGGGTGAAATCAATGAGTTTGTTAGTGTTGTCCACTATATGGATTGTTTCAACTTCAACAAGATTGGGTTGCATTTTTTTGGGAAAGGATGTTCATCCCCTTTAAGGTTTGTTTGAGGCATTCCATAGGGTCAATCACTAGCATTTGTGGCAGTAGGAGCATTTGAACCACTAAGATTTGATTCCATGTTTTTCTTTTATGTAGATCGTGTTGTGACCATACAACTTGTAATAATCCTAGGAGATATGAATGTTTTGAAAGTGTGTAAAGATGTTTTTGTTAGGATATTTGAGTTGCCTCTAAGCAAGCTAGTGAAGACACCTCAATCCTTTTTTGGACAAAATGATGAATGTTTTTTTTGGATGGGTAGATGGAGGTAGGTGTAGAAATATGGGGGGCCAAAAAGTGGCCATCCCATTTCATTTTTAAAAAAAAATCCAAAACATGAGTGTATTATAATGTGGTCACATTATAATGTGCTTGTAGTATGGCTTGGAGTGACTGATCCTAAGGCTCAATCACTATAAGGTGTAAGAGAGGGGGACTGACCATATTCAAGGCCCCAGGTCATGGAGAGCCAAGAGAAGAAGGCTACCCTAACTTACCTCAGCTTAAAGGGGTGTTAGGAGATGCAAAACAAGAATGATGAGGACTATAAGGTCCTTCAATCACTTTGTAGACCCGAAACACAAAATGGGGCTAGGCTAGCCATTTTTTTGGTTCAACTCTACATCTCAGGGAGCCCTCTACCCAAGGATGAAACTGTAGTTATGGGATGACAATGTGGTGCGTTGGTGTCTCTCAGTTGCGCTAGCATCCGTGCAACCAAAAGAATAGAAAGACAAGGTTGAACACTAGAAAACAGACTAATGGCCTAGCTAATTACTTCCAAAGGGCCAAAACAAAGATATGAAGTAGACAAGATATGCATGAATATGATAAAGTAAATACACAATAGTTAGGGTGGCAAAAATAATCTCACAAAGGTATTCGTGTGCCAGCTAGCTCCAAGTAGCATATCCACCTACACATAATAAAGAGGAAATTTTTTGGGTGGCTATATAGGGGCCTGCCTCAGTCAGACCCTCATTTTGGTGTTTCCACCTCCACGGACAACCAAGTTTGCAACAATGGAGAAATATGTGATAAAAAAGGAAATGAAGTAAATAAGATGAAAGCACTACAAAATAGTGTTATGCTAGTCAACCAAATCATAGAGGAGAGAAGTAGAAAGTTTACCACCTCCACCAAGAGATCACTAGCTAATGGAGGAGAAAATGAGAGGACTTGAGCCTTTGCTACAATTGGGTTGGTTCCACACTTGCTCTATGGAGTTGATGGAGTGTTGTTGTTGCTGCTATGGAGTGAAAAGTGTTGCTTGAGAGTGATGGATGCAAGAAAATTTGTGTAGGATGCTTAGACAATGGCTTGGAGAGTGTGCTAAAGGATGTAAAGAGATGAAAATAATGTACAAGGAGAGAATGAAGAAAATGGCCATATTCAGGTTGGTTAGTCGAAGGGGGTGTTACAAATTGGCCTCCAATGGAAAGTGTAATGCCTTTACAGGTTCTAGATGTAGGAATCTACCAAGGACGTAAGTGCGTCACATGGACATTTGTGCACCACACGAACATCCTCAATAGTTATTCCTCTACTGACACACAAAACAGGTTCCAAGTGGAATGAAGGAAACAAGCTTACATAGAATTTATCCTTCGAATTTGGTTTTCTAAAGTGAGGAGGGGTAAAAGGGGAATTTACGTAAGGGGTGAAAATTCGCTCCTATACATTTTTCCCCCACTTTAGTGAGCATGAATACTGATGAGTGCTTCAGTAAATTAGATCGAATAATTAGTAAGGTTAGAAATGTATACTTGAACCATTGAGGAAGCATACCACAATCTGGTGAACTTGAGAGTGTAGGAGAAGCAAAGGACTTCAAAGCCCCATAGAACTATGAAGTCGAAGAATGAAAGCATCTTATAGACCCACAGACCTGCAAGGAGGTGACCCCCAAGATCTCTCACATGAAGGAAGCCCTAAGAAGTAAACTCCTCACAGGCCTGTAGACCTACAAGGAAGGTGTCCCCCAAGATCTCTCACATGGATGATACTTAGAAAAGTGCCTTACAGGCCTACAGACCTACAAGGAAATGTCCCCTAAGATCTCTCACATGGAGGAAGTCAAGAAAGTGCCCTAAAGACCTTAAAACTTGTAGGGAAGGTGTCCTTCAAGATCTCTCGCATGAAGGAAATCCAAAAAAGTGCCCTATAGACCTACAGACCTATACAGAAGGTATCCACCAAGATCTCTCACATGGAGGAAGCTCAAAAGAAGCACCCTATAGGCTCCCATACCTATAGGGAGGTGTCATCCAAGATCTCTCACATGGAGGAAACCCAGGAAAGTGGACTCCATAGAGTCAAAAAGTGGCTTCACAGGCACATATGCCAAGTGACATGTTTACCCTCAGATAGAACATGTCAAAAAGTAGTCATACAGGAAAGTAAGCGGACAGTCACGCAGAGCATCAACAAGTTGGAAATTTTTTAAAGGGGTCCCTTGGGAACCTGGCATGAAGAAGGGGTCAACTCAAGGGATACACTATTCGAAAGTAGGTGTTTTCTTTCTCAAATCAATTCATCGTCAAGGAATCCTTTTGAAAGATGTTCACTTCATCAAGGGATTTAAAAGGAAGAACCTGCCCCCACACGAGGGGAAGATAAAATTTGTTCCCACTTCAAAGAAAGGTTCTCAAGTTCTTTCTTTACAAACTCATGATGAGGGAAACATGTTCCATTAGGGTTTCAAATTGAGAATGCAATTCTTGAAAAGAATATTGTGAAGATTCTTGAGAAAAGATTCATTGGCAACGAATGCATTTTTTGAAAATCAAAATGTTGAAGAAGTGTCGTCACACATGGGAGGGAGAACTCAAGAAAAGAAGGTAGAAAGATATAGAAAAATAAAAAAAGGAAACAAAACATGAACAAAGGGCACAGGGGTAGCTTGATATTTCAGGGTCAGAATTGCTCATATATATATATATGTATGTATGTATTTATAGTAATATTATATAAAATGAACTGTCATCAACTCCCTACTATATCAGACCATGTGAAGAATGCACAAGAAGATAAAGTAAAAATAAAAAATTTGGTCAACATGGAAGAGAAGCCTAAATTCCCCCAATGCTTTGGATCATCCCCAATTTATCGAAAGTCAATCACAAACATGGAAGAATGATGATACAAATATAATAATGTTTACAACAAAAAAACCACACCTATATCCAAGCACCCACAAGGGTGATGAGGGTCATCCATGCACACATAGCACAATCACAGGGGAACACATCACAACACACACACACATATAATCTAAAGATAAAGAAGGGGCCTTCCCCTAACACTAATTAACTAGGAGGTCATTTGCTTCCCACTCTAGATCATTGTAGGAGGAAGGATGAAAAGCCTACAGTGGTGGAATGTTAAGAGGAGGAGCGTCCGACCATCCCACAACAAGGGATAAGGAAGAGGGCCTCACAAGGTCCTCTCCATCGAGCTCTTATGGAGCTAAGTTCAGTTATTTCATGAAGATCATCGACAAGGCCAAAGCTCATCCAAAGAGTTAAACATGAACTTTATAGGAGTGTCATGTTTTACCTCAATGGATGGAGAGGGTTGCTCCTGAGATTCATCTCTAGGCTCACCGAGCACTTTGGGAGTAGTGACGAACTCAAGAGAAGTTGGGACTAGTTCCATCACTAGGAAAAAACAAGTTAGCATAGGACCACCTTTCAAAGAAGGTGGGATCCTCTTACATCCTTTGTTGCTAGAAGGATCACTCTCTACCCTCTACTTCATTGGAGGAGGTAAAATTCCCATAGATGAGGCAAGAAGTGTGGAGGAAGAGGAGGAAAGAACCGCAGTATATATGACCAAGGTGTTAGTCATATCTAAGGGTTTCAAGAAAGGAGGGATATCTAGAAAAAACATCAACAAAGGTGGCTCCATCAAAGGAGCGATGAACACTTGCACCTTTTTATGGTCAAACATATTCATACTCACAGTGGAAGCCTCAAGCAATCCAAAGCTGGTTTGAATGGAAGCAGAAAGGATGAGAGAGGAGGATGCAGTGGGATGCCCTAATATAGGGGTGTTCTTCTCCTCTTCCTTTCTCTATAAGGTGTCCTACTCAACCATGAGAGCCTTTTTCCAGTGCTTACACTCGTGTGCAAGGCGGTTTCTATGACTCTTTGAACTAGAGGCTAGAGGATGTGAAGGAATGGAAGGCTCTTGCTTAGTCATGGGAGTGTCCACTACAGTCATTTTCGGCAGAGGAACATACTCCTAAATGGGAGCAGGAGGAGCAGGTTGAGAAGCAGTAGGGGGAGTAAAATCAAGTGCCTCGACAACAAGCCTCTTCCTATTTACTACTTTGGGAGCAAGGGCAGTAGGAGGCCATGGAGGTTCAAACAAAGAGGACTCTCCATGGAGACCTTTTCCTCTACCATATAGGTCGTACCAAGGTCCAGGTAGTTTAGTAGGGAGGTTCGATATCTTGATCTTAGGTCTACATCAAGGAGGGATCATCAGACTCAATAGGTAAAAGCTAGGCTTGCTCATTCAGTACTCCTCCCAAGAGAGGGGAGTAAACGAGTCATCCTAAGGGGAGGCAACCTTCTCCTTCCCTTTTTGAGGAGAGGCAACTAGTTTTTGTGCTACAAGAAGAGCCAATTTTGGTTGTCCCTTGCCCTTAGTCTTGTACTTTACTTAGTTCTTCTAAAGTAGGTATGTTCTTGGAGGAAGCAGACCAACCGGGGTAGGCTAAAAGTGGTCTAGTGAATATCCCCCATGGGATACCAAATGCTGGTATACAGTGTCATGTGATGAGTGTCATTGCATTCCTCATGATTTGATTATAAATTTCAATCTAGGGTAGTGTCCATGGCAATATACAAGAGGGAGAAGAAATCATTTGCATGACATGCTTTTTCTACAAATAGATTTGAAAGGAAATGCATGAAATAAATTTCTGGAATCAAATCTAATCTAAGATCTTGTAAATGAAATGTTAGAATTAAATCTATCCTAAGAAACTTGTAAAAGGAAATACTAGAAATGAAATGATTGCTAAGAAATGAAACTACAAAACAACTACTGCTACTAAAAATTGAATTCTATTATTTTATAAAACTCTTCCCCCATTTGATTCCTTGATTACAATGAATTTATAGAATTCTTCTCTTCAACTAATCTAAAAGATGAGCCTTAATTTTTGTGCAACAACTTTCTAGAAGATAGGAACATGTGTTGAGGGAAAAAGATAAGTCTTTCCTTCATCTTGCTGAGTCAATCTTCTTTGGTCGTCCAAAACAAATATGCCTATTTTGCAACCCCTAAACAAGCTCCAAAAACACATTTGACTACTGAAAAATTCATGTCTTTCCCTTGTGCATCATTAAATCTCATAAAACAACTCCTAGATGCTTGAAAAAAGGTTCAAGCTACCCAAAATTGTCTCCTAGATATGCTTCATTTGTTTGCACAACCCAACAACCTGCCTTAATGCTTGGAATTTCCCCCTACATGCTCTCAATTGTTGTCCCTTAGCTGCTCATAGAAGCCCAAATTTCTCAACCTCTTCATAAATGATCCTTCACTTAGTTTCAAAATTTTTGAAGCATAGAAGCAAATGAATGAACAAATTCTGGAAATTTCGAAGCATGGAAGAAAATTTTTGGAGCACTGGACTAGTGAAATTTTCTCTCAAACCACAAACTTGGTTTTTGTGAAATTTAATGGGTTTTTTTTTTCCTTTTTTTAAAAATTTTTTGTCCAAAAATCTCAAGAACTCAGATCTTAATTTTCAAGATATGATGAAATCTTTGACTATTGCAACTGAAAATTTCTTACTTTCCTCATCATGCTCAGTCTTGATAAAATTTATATTTAAGCAAAATACATGCTTTTATTTGGCTAATAGATGAGACATTTTTTTTCTCATCATCATGTACTACGTGCATGGCACCTTCATGGGAGAACTTTAGACATTTATGAATAACATAGGTGATTCCTTTCATGGAAGCTAGCCAAGGTATTCCTAGCTTCATCTTGAACAAATATGACTCTGAAATGACATAAAAAACTATGTCAACATCCCTAGGCCCAACTAAGACATACATAGTTATCGATCCATAAGGTTTTAGACAAAGACCATCGTGTGTATAGATGGTAGATTTCATTTCTCTGTATTTTTTTCTATGTAATGAGTTAAGCCATAACATCTCTTCCATGATAACATTCACTCGACTCATGGGATCTACTAGGACCCCGTCACAATTTTTCCATTGAGGTAAGTGAAAATATAGAGAGGAGAGGGCTTGTTGTTGAATGACAAGTCTTGCGAAGTGAATGTTACATCTGACAGACCGGTCATAAGTTGTGCGGTAGAAGTAACTGTGACCATGTTATCATAGGCCTCGTGTTGAGTGATATAATCAGTGGGATTGACAATCATGTTAGCAAAATGTGACGGAAACGGGTCCATGTATATCTGTAGTTCACTATTCACTCTCACCATTGATTTTTTTCATTTTGTTTACTTCCATTGAGATGAATAGTACCATCCTCAATGTGATCCTGTATCTCATGATGTAGACATATACAATTTTCAGTATCATTTTTGTTAACTCAATGGTATTGATAGTAGGTACTTGCATCATACTAGCTAGGGTATGGTTCCTTAAGAGGTTTAGGGTTTGGCAAGGTTACAATCTTATCCTTCAACAACTTTTTCAAGATGGAGGAATAATATTCTGATAACTTTGTGAACTTTTGGTTGTGTCTGAGGTCATTGTCATCTACAGCAGCTACTACATTCACAACAACTTTTCATTTCCCAAAGATCAACATAATGGACTTTCCTTTAGAATGGGAGTGCAAGGAGGATCCCCCAAACTAAACCACTGTCTACTGATACTCTCGTAGGGATACACACAAATGCGTGAAAGAAGGGTATTTCATAAGGGAAAAATTTTCTTTCCAAGGCCTTTGTAAGTTCCCTATGAATACTTTTTGCACGTCAAAATTGAGCAACGGACTTGAGATTTGTGAGGAAACTGCTTAATGCTGTGCTATGAAATCAGTAATCTTTTCATTATCACCTTGTTTACACTTGATGAGATCTGAAAAGGTCATCTTCAGCTCGATGTTAACTTGGAATTGTTGTAGGAACTGGTTTACAAGTTGATCAAATGAGAAAATAGAATTATCAAGCAAGGAACAATACCATTCAAGTGTTGTATCCTTGAGAGATTGAGGAAATGGTTTGGCCATCAACACATTGTAATGGAAGAAATATGTGCACAAGGCATTAAAGGTGGACACATGTGTCTATGGGTCCCCTTTGCTACCATATTTCTCAAATTTAGGAATCTCCATTTCGTGAGGGAAGGGAGTGTTCAAAATCATGACCGAAAATGAGCTATTCTAGAAGGGTTGGAAGATAGGCTAGGCAAAGGCTTGGGAGAGACTCGCTAATTGGCTTTGCATCTTACCCATATTATGAAGAAGAGTATTTAGAATAGGGTCATTAGAAGATATAGGGCCAGAGGAACCTCCTCTAGAACTGCTACTTGAGCCACCACCAGAACCACTACTAGAGCCACCGCCACTAGTAGGGTCCCCACCAAAGCCATCATTGCTTCAATAGCCACCACCATGACCTCCATTGGAACTACTTCCACTAGCACCACCTCCACTTCCAAAGCCACTACCACTACCAAATAACCCACTGCTCATCTTTCCAAAACCTCCACCGCTAGAGGTAACAGGAGGGGTGAAGCTAAAACCCAAGGGGATCTTGTTCACTTTGATAGCGTCAGGTCCCTTAAAGGTAGAGGGGATGTTGATTGAGGGTACAGTATCATTCATGTATATAGATGTAGGAGGTATTGAAAATCCTAGCTGTCTCTCATGATATTCAAAAGTGGCTCCTCATATAATATTAGGGTTGTTTGCAAGAGCACATGCATCTGTCAGACTAGAGATACTAGCCAAGAGTTTTATGCCTGTTCAGTCTTTTCCCACCATGTTATTTAGTTCAATGATAACCTAGGTGGCTTTAGCCAACTTTGGGTCTCTTTCCAAGTGATGTTCAAAGTCACCTAACCCTTTGCTAAGCATGGAGACATATTCTGTAGGTATGTGAATAGCCTCGTGCTCATCTATTGATGATGGTGTAGGAGACATAGGAGGAGTGGGGACGTGATCGGTCTCGTTAGATAATACTATCTCGCCCCTTAACAACTACTCTTGTGCAACCAGACCAATGACGAGACTAGAGAAAAGGCCTATAGAGAAACTAGTAGTGACCTTTTTCCTTTCCATCAACAGGTGTCGTATACTTCTCCTAACAATATACCTGGAGGTTGTGGACTGGGTTGTGATGCTCATAAACCTTCACAACACTTAGGTACACAACAAACACAAGGCACAATGGGAAAATCCTCAACACCAATAGATGGATAGACATTGGTTCATGTCAAGTTCACCAAAAATGTAAGAGAGGGGGACCAACCATGTTCAAGGCCCGAGGTCATAGAGAGCCAAGAGAGAAAGGCTTCCCTAACTTACCTCAACTTAAAGGGGTATTAGGAGATGTAGGATGAGAATGATGAGGACTATAAGGTCCTTCAATCATTCTGCATACTCGAAACACAGAATGGGGCTAGGTGAGCCAATTTTTGTGTTCAACTCTGTGTCTCAGGGAGCTCTCTGCCTGAGGAAGAAAGTGCAGTTCTGGGACGACAGTGTGGCACACTGGCATCTCTCAGGTGTGCTAGCATCTGTGTGACTAGAGGACTAGAAAGATAATGTTGAACACTAGAAAATGGACTAACATCCTAGCTAATTACTTCCAAAGGGCCAAAATAAAGCTATGAAGTAGACAAGATATGCATGAATATGATAAAATAAATACACAAGAGTTAGGGTGGAAAGAATAATCTCAAAAAGGTATTTGTTCACCAGCTAGCTCCAAGTAGCATGTCCACCTACACACAATAAAGAGGAAAATTGTTGGGTGGTTATATAGGGGCCTACCTTAGTTAGACCCCCATTTTGGTGTTTCCACCTCCATGGATAGCCAAGTTTGCAACAATGGAGAAATATGTGATAAAGAAGGAAATGAAGTAAAGAACACAAGAACTACAAAATAGTGTTATGCTACTCAACCAAATTATAGAGGAGAGGAGTAGAAAGCTTACCACCTCCACCAAGAGCTCACTAGCTAATGGAGGAGAAAATGAGAGGAATCAAGCCTCTACTACAATGGTGTTCGTTCCACACTTTCTCTATGGAGTTGATGGAGTGAAAAGTGTTGCTTGAGAGTGATGGAGGCAAGAAAAGTTGTGTAGGATGCTTAGAGAATGGATTGGAGAGTGTGCTAAAGGATGTAAAGAGATGAAAAGCATGTAGGAGTGAATTTGAAGGAGAGAATGAAGAAAATGACCATATTCGAGTTAGTTAGTCAAAGGGGGCATTAAAAATTGACCTCCAATGGGAAGTGTAATGCCTCTATAGGCTCCAGACATAGGAATATTCTAGGGATGTAAGCACATTGCACAAATTTCTGCACACCACGTAGGCATCCTCAATAGTTATTCCTCTGCCAACACACAAAACAGGAACCAAGTGGATGAAGGCAACAAGCTTATGTGGAATTTATCCTTTGAATTTGGTTTTCTAAAGTGAGGAGGGGTAAAAGGGGAATTTTCTTAAGGGGTGTAACTTCACTTCTGTACACAAGCCTATAATGCACTCATGTTATAACGTGAGCATGTTTTAACTTATTTAAACAAAAAAAAAAACCTCATTTCATTTTATTTTCTACTATTTACAATTTAGTTTGTAGCTTTCAAACCCTCCAAGATGTGCTCACATTCTAGGAAGGAAAAAAATGCTTTATTTCTTCATCAAATTGTCATCAAAATACTACCATGAGGTTGAGGAGGTCAAAGGAGCAAGTTATTGTTTTATTTGTGAATTTGGTATTAAATAGGTAGATTTAATATATTTTTTGATGTAAATTTATTTAATTTTTAGGAAATGATAATATACCTCCAAATCCTCCTCAAAATCCTAATTCATCTCATGCTAAAATCCCTACTGAAGAACAACCCAAACAAACACCTCCAAAAATTCCTCATCATGCTCCAAGAACTCAAGAAACTTTAATAGGGAAAATAAATAAAAAAAGAAAAAATATTGAGGATTTAATTTTAAAGTTGAGGGATCTTGTAGGAACAACATCACATAGAACCACACTTGCTCAATCACTTGAATCGATAATATCACATGTAGATTCAATTAAAAAGAAAATAACTTTGATGTTGAATAGGATAATCTTGGAGCTTTGATGGCAACACTTTCTAGTGGAGGTGGTCATCAAAGTTTCACTAAGGTAATAAAGATTATTTATAATTTTAAAATAAAAAAATTATATTTCATAATTGAATAATGTTTAATGACTTGAAGGTTCTAGATAGTTTTTAAGTATTCTTTTCACTTTTTAATTAATTTGATTTCAAGTTGTTATGCACTTCATAATCTATGAATTTCATTTGTTCATGATTTTGACCTCCAAAAATATAGGCTAGTGGCATCACCAGCTTGTAGCATACCATTTCACTCTTATCCTCCTAAATGCCATTACTAGCTTGTATCATACCATCTATCTACTCATTGTTGGGCTCATGAATGTTTCTTAGGATATTTATCTTATTACTACCCTTTTCCTATGTTGACTATACTTATCATGATGACTATGTTATTGCATTCATGTTACGGTTGTATACTTTCATGTATACCTTTGAGGTGCTTGACATCATAGATGACTTCTCTCTCGCTTTCTTGACTATATATTATCATCTTCTATCAATTATCTTCAATGGTATCTACTCCATATAAAAGGTACTGTCCTCTTATCATTTAGAAATATATGCCCTCTTTTTATCCTTTCATAAGGACCATCTTCTATTAATATGATCATTAAATGGGAATTTTCACTCTAAACTATCCTTTAATAATAAACTATGCATGCTCCTCTTATACCATTGTACTAGATTTTTTGCTTCTCTTATGAGACTATCTTGTAGAATTAGATTTCATGTGAATACCACCACATTCATGACTATCATTCACTCTTTATCTTGAGTTATCTTGGTTGAAAACATATAAATTACCTCCTCATAAAAAATCATCTTCCACAATTATCCCTTGAAGCATTCTTTGGTATTGAAACACATGTGACTCATATTACATCTTGTGACTTTAGAATATCATATTCAATATTATGTAACTATCCTATTATAGCTCTTTATTTATGATATATCCTTTATTTTTCATTCTATGTTCTTTATTCATCATTTCTCCTTGTGATCATTACACTGCTTATCGAAATATTACACCATCCACTGTCATGAAGATATCTCACTCCATTTCTTAGCTATCAATTCTTTGTGATTCACCCATGAAGATGAATATAATGTTGAGGATTTTTCAAAATTATGGAGTGTATTTATAGGTATGAATTTTTATCAAGATCTTAGGACCACAATCCACTCATTGCTCACTATCACTACATCATTTTGTTCTTAGTTGACAATGCTCATTGTTTCTTATTTTCATGCATCTCACTATCATGCTTTACATTATTTCCATAAATCTTATCCCCAGTTCAAAAATTCTTCACACTTCACATCAACAAAGGTTTTCATGAATTCTTTATGTAATCATGATATTTTCCCTTGCTTGCATCATATGATTGTACCTAGCACTTCCATCTTGTGATTGTGCTTTACTTTGAAATTATCCTCATGAAACACACAAACCCTTGATATTCAATTGATACTCATGAAGACTCTTAATGACATGAGGATACTCTATCCTTTCTCCTCATTTATCCTAAATATCGCATTGCTTTGTCAGTTTTCCTTCTATTATTACAACCTTTACTTGTCATTCATGAGACCTCTTACTATGCAATATCCCTTTATAACAACCTCTTCCTCTATCAACTTCTTCCTACCAACATATAAACTTCCCAATATGGCTCTTGTGCATTATATTTTGTCTTGTTGGTTCTCTAGGCAATATTGTTCTCTTCTATGAACTTTTTTTTCACCATGTTATTCATGAAGGGTTTTGATAGTGGCCTTGTCATCATATTGTCCTATCCTATTTTGTATCTTTGTAAACCATTCATTTGTTCGCTTCATGAATTTTTTTCTTTATTTTTCTAGAAATGCTTGTCCTTTAAATGATACATGTCTACTATGCATGTATTTTATGAAGACAATTATCATGAATTTTCATTTTATTCCTTACATGGATCTTATCATTCATACCACTATGCATTATTTCTTACTTTTCCATTGTCATTATTCTCTTCTATGTCAAACTGGTCTTAGATCTTAGTATCTTCAAAGTTTCCTTCCATGTTCTTAATTGTGCCAAGTACCATCAACAAAATCCTATCACTTGTATAGAAATCACAAAAAATTTCCTTTTCATTTCCTTTGTTTTTTTTGTCACTATAAAATAATAAAGATCCTATGAGGAAGATCATCATAAATAGTATGTGGAAAATAATGAAATATCAAGTTACAGTATTTACCATTCACAAATAATTATTCCTCAAATAGATTTGTATTTATTCAAATAAATAATTCCAATACATTATAAATAACCTTCTTGATAGGAATAATAAGGATGATACACCCATGAACACAAGGTTAAACTCACCTAACATCAAATGATTCCATATCATTGTTCCACCAAGGAACTTTCTACTACAAATCCTTTCATTGAACCTATCACCCCCATAAAAAATATTTCTAACATTTCCATCACTAATCCTTCTATCACCCCCATCATATACATGCCTTTCTTAATCCCATTACCCCTATAACCAATCCTTTCATTGACCCCATGACTAACCTTAATCATCTATCTCCTAAATTTATCACCCTAGATGAACAAAATTGTACACCATTTCACATCCTCCATAATGATGATTCTATCATCACCTTCATGAGACTTCAAGATAATGTCTCCCTCAATGATCATAAAACAAGATTTTAAATAGAATTGGATGCATTAACATATCCCAAGGAATACAATAGTCTAGTAACCAAGTATTAAACTATGAAGCAATATATAGTTCAATAAGTACTCAATTTTTTGTTGACTATGTCATACATTATGAGCCATGACCTACATCCCACTTCTAGTTTTCATAATTGAATAATGTTATTTTATTTTTAGATGATGCAAGAAAAGACTCCCAACATTGATAGGGAAATGGAGCATGGCATCTCTACTTTAATAGATAGATCAATTTCTTTGATGGGGGTATGAAGTAGATTAGTAAATTTCAAATTACATTTGTTATTTTAGATGCGTATTATTGAAAAATGAAATGACTATTGATTTGTAATTTAATCTCTATCTAGATGGTTTTCTATAGGGACTTGCAATGCCACAGTGTGAGTGTGCCTCTATTGTGGATGATGAGGGAGATCATTTGGCAGTGTTAAGTGATTATTTTATTAAATATTTCATTTTATATAATGTAATTTCTATATATTAATGTCCATAATTTTTATTGTAATAGGTATGGCTCCATGAAGAATTAAATAAGAGGTCTAGCCCTCAAATTCAAAGTAGACCACCATCATAGACATATCCATCCTCTTGATGATCAAAGGTTGCTCATGATCTATTTTATTCACTCAAAGGGGAATGACTATTTATTAGGGTCCTTTGCTGTATGCCTTCTGGAAGTTTGGAGATATTTTCATTGATGATGTTGTTTGAAAACATGAGCATGGAAGGTGCGTAACAACCTATTGCAGTGTTTTCATTGAGGTCAACATTGTAACTTATGTGAATATTTTAGTTGCTAACCATTCTGACCAGTTCTAACAGGTTTTTGAGTTGTTAAGGGAGACTTTTTTTCCAGTTTGTTTGATCCGGTAAAGATAGTTATAATGTGAAATTGGTTGTGTGTCAATTCTATATATACAATGTTATAGTGCACCAATTTTTTGTTTTGCACCACTCTACAAATGAATATTTCACCCTTCCCTTCTAACATCATTTTGGTGGATGATAGATGTATCTGATTCCAAGTTTTCATCATGTTTTTTCAAGTGGATTGGAAGTTATGAGTAATAGAGTTTGGCCTAGAAAATTATAGTTATTTTCTATACAATGTAGTTGTGTGGGAGATTTTTCACTTCTTCACAGATGAGTTTTTGGCTTTGCGCTTTTGAGGATAAGTTATTAGATGGTAGTAGATTATGAGTAGTTGGCATCAAATTTGGAGGTCCACTTGTCGAGATGTGGATACACAATTGAAGTTTTTTTCTTTTAGGTCTTATGTGAAGCCGACCTAATATGTTTGAAGGTATGTGAAGGTTAAGTATTGTGGTCTTATGTGGGATCAATTATAGGTCCATTCTGACCTATTAAAAATTGTTTTGAGATTTGAATTGTGGCACAATGTATGTATGAAATTTTTGGGGTTGACAAGTTATATTTTGGGTGTTGCATCTAATTAGGCTGGCCTAATTCATGTTATGTTTGATGCAGATATATAAGTCATAGTTTTTTCATTGTTTCGAGTGATATGATGTATGTGATGCAAATTTGATTAGAGTAGTGTGAAGTTGAGTTGTGAATGTTGAGTTGAAGATCAAAGTTGTGTGAATGAAGAGTATGAAAGATTTTTGAGTTTGAATTTGACAAATATTTTTATTAACTTTCAATGGAACTGTATTTCATGCATATGTAAGATGCAATTGTAACAATTCAAAATAGGTTGTGAGCCACCATATCTCTTCTATCTTTTCTCTATGGATAGTGAGTCCACTTACAGTGAGCACTTCTATAAACATACTATAACTAGTTATAATATATTGTGAGCTAATCCTCACCATGGTTTTCCCCATTTTTGGTTTTCCACATAAAAATTCTAGTGTTCATGTGTTATGTGATGTGAATGTTTCAGTCTTTCTTTCATTATCATAGTTGAATATTCTTTGGTAATTGGATGTTTAATATTTAAATGGTTTAAGAGAATACTAATTCACCACCCCCCTCTCAGTATTTTGGGTATTTAACAATTGGTATCAGAGCTTGGTTCCTTGGAAGGATCTTAACCACTTTGAGAAGGTCTTGGAGGTTGAACAAATGGCTGATAGGAAATTTCCTATTCCTCTAGAAGAGATTCCAATAGTTGGATTCATAGAAGAATATTGCATGCTTGAAAAATATGGAGAGCTCAAAGTTTCCCTTGAAGGTCTTGGAAAGACTAAAGATGAAAAAAAATATCTAAAAGAAAACATCAAAGAAGCAAATGAATGCATCAAAAAATTGAGAGAGAAAATCAAGAAATTTATAGAAAGGCATAAGGAAGTAGAAGATAGAAGACCACTGGTAAGACAACCAAATGATCAAAGGAACCCAACCTTGAATGGTTTTTATTACTCTTGAAATAAATTTAGACATAAGGCAATGGAATGTAGAAGTAGAATGAATCAGAATGCTCCATCCTTTTCTGGTCAATGTTTTGCATGCAAAAGATTTGGTCATAGAGCAAGTGAATGCAGAAGTCAAATGATGAATGGCTATAACAATGGTAAAATAATTCAATCATTCTGTGGTTACTATTATACATGCTATGGATTTGGATACAAAACTAATAAATGCAAATCTTGAATGAATGGAAGGAATATTGTTCATAAGAATATCACATGTCATAATTCTAGTAGACCTAGACATACTACCAAGTTTTTCATCATAAGAAGAACAGTGGAAAAATATGGAATCAAATAAATGAAGGAAAAACACCACTGGTAAGACAACCAAATGCTTAAAGGAACCCATCCTTTAATGGTTTTTGTTACTCTTGCAATAAATTTGGATATAAGGCAATGGAATGTAGAAGTAGAATGAATCATAATGCTCCATCATTTTCTAGTCAATGTTTTACATGCAAAAGATTTGGTCATAGAGCAAGTGAATGTAGAAATAAAATGATGAATGGCTATAACAATGGTACAATAATTCAATCATTCAATGGTTACTATTATACATGCTATGGATTTGGATACAAAAATAATCAATGTAGATCTAGAATGAATGGAAGGAATATTGTTTAGAAGAATATCACATGTCACAATTCCAGTAGACCTAGACATATGGCCAAGTTTTGTAGAAGCAAAAATACAAGGAAGGATAATCTGGTAAGAAGGAATGAACTAGTTAAAAAGGTTGATCCAGTAGAAACAAAGAAGGAAATCGAAAATATTTGGAGAAAGAAGGAAGAGACAAAAGACAAGGAATAATCTATATCATCCTACAGTGAATATGTTTCCTCTGGAAACTAAGCTAAGAGCTATGGCTTAGGGGGATATTTAATGGAAATATTTTGTGCCCCGCCAAAAGAATAGGTGTTGATGCCTCAACATGTAGATATGTAATGTAGATCAACATGCTTGATCTATTGGTGAAGATTTTAGAAGAAAATATTATGATGTAGAAGTTTGCAAAGCTTTAGAAGTTGTCCATGCATACAGATAAAGGGTTGCCAACTTTATGGTTTAAAGCATTCATTGCAAAATTAAGTCAAATAGATGGATTATAAGTGATTCCATTAATGAAAATAAATTTCACAAAGCATTCGAGAAGGAGCAAAGTAGTGAGGAAAGAATTCAAATTGTTCAAGGTGAATTGTGATCAATGCATCAAAACCCTAGTTTTTGACAAGTGAAATAAAAGGTATTTGTTGATGATGTTTTTTGCATAGCAACAACTCAGATAGAATATAATATCCTATCTCTCTTAAAAGTTAAATCTCTATCAGAAAGCCTCAAGAGATAACCCCAAGGTCTCTAATGTTAGGTCTTGACAATGCATAAACAACTTAGTGATAAATGTGAAAATGTTGGTAATCACAATGGGACCTTACTACAAGCAAAATAATGAAACTCAATTTATCAGATCCAACAATATGATGATACTTCAATCCTAAATTTAATCCAATAATCAAAGAAATAGAAAAAGATAAGGTTTTCAAATATATTTCTAAACTTAATATTAAACCTAAGATTAACAATGCAAATGACCAACACTCGAAATGGACCAATCCCTCAAAACTGATTTCTACTTGACCCAGATGAATCTGCAATCTTATAAAAAATAGTGCAATCTTCTAAGGTGTTAAGATTTTCAAATCATGAACATTCATTCAAACAACCCTATTGCAATTGAAATGAATAAACCCTCACAATTGAACCAAGCACAATGAATATAAAGTCCAGGCTAACTTTACAAAGCAACTAACAATTAGTTGGTTGCAAAAAGTATGGACCATGGATTGCTGCAACACTTCAAATATCAAACAATAAACATCATTGAATCAAATATAATCTAAATATTGATTTTCCTCAAAGAAATTCTAAAGATAGAATAACAGGAACCATGCAAGATAAGAAGAACACAAGTATGGCACCAAATCACAATGTCATTTACTTGCATCAAATTATCCACTATAGCAACAATTCTAGCTTTCTGTTACAATATTTTCTTGAGAACAACTACTTGATAACTCTTGCTCTACTTAATTCACTCTAACTATCTCTATTTGTCTATATCTAAAACTTCTTAACCCTTACAAATGAGGCAAATTGCCATATTTATAGAACCCCCAAAACATGTCGGCCTAGATAAGATTTTACAATAATTCATCAGGCACAACAAGTCGGCCAAGAGAAATTCAAATTGAGATAAAATATGCATTAAATGCATGAACTTCATCTAGGTTGGCCTGGGATCTCCAATGTAGCTCAGACCAATGCATGGAAAAATAATAGGGAAGCACAAATCTCGATGTAGCCAATCATTAACTACCTTCCACTTTGTCTTTATTTCAATCCATCATTTCATGAACTTTCAAAAGCACCCTATCTAAGTCAGCCATAGGTGGCAAAGGAAAAACCCCAAGTCACCTTTCAATTGATGCAATTTCTTCCCTTGACTATCTTACCGACTTATCCCACTCAACCCTATAGGTTAGGTATTTATCAATAACAACAATGTAGGTGGCCGCATCATCCAACTAGTGCTCAGAAATAGAATCATCATTAATTGGAGCATAAACATCATGCCACCACTTTCTCAACTATTCTAAACTCAAATATTTGGGGGCAATCTTCCTTCTTCCTGTCATTATTTCAAAAAAAGCAATGGAACCATTGTAGACACCAGTTAGGGTATCATCAATCTGCCTCCTCTGTTTGTAGATCTTTTTCAAAGCCTTATGCTTGATTTGTAATGCTTCAAACCACTCCCAAGGTTCAGCAGCTCCGGAGGAAGCGAGAATTTTATCATTTACTAACTTATCCCTAGTGTACTCCATGATAGTTTTAGTTTTCTATAGCAGGAGATCTGTATCTTCTTTGCCCTGAGCCAACACCTCCTTCAACCAATCAATTTCTCTCATACCATCCTTCCCCATTGACAAAATATCCTTAATGGCTTCATCTCCTTTGGTTCTCACCCCTTGCAGCCAATTTGCAGTAACAAGATTGGCAGCCTTCATCTTTCCTAGCTCGGTGATAGTCTCTTGAGGTAAAGGTTTTGTAGCAGAGGTGGAGGGGTTAATAGATTACAAGGGTTTCATCAGATCCTCCAAGCATTTCCTGAGATTCTCATTTTCCTTTTTTAACTCCTACTTAGTCTTTATTTCCTTCCTCAATCTGCCCAAGATGGTTGTGCTAGAACCCTAATAATCTTCAATATCCTGCTCAACAGAAGTGGGCCCCAAATTGAAAGTTTGCACACTATAGTCTTTTGTATATACCTCATCTCTATTCTTATCCGAAGCAGGAGTTGCAATATGGACAACTCTATTACTCACCTCATCTCTTTCAATCCTTGAGATCACCCTAGCCTTCTTTTTTCCTTTATCCTTTCCAATCTTGGCTAGCATCTCATTCCAATTAGGTGGAGTATCTTCCACAACAACCTGTTTCCTCTTTATCTCCCTGTCCAACCACTCTGGAATAGTGGATTCCAATTGCACTTCACCTTGTTTCTCCTCCTATTCATCTTTAGGCGCCTCCTCACTCAAATTTTGTTTCTCAAGAGTCTCATTTGTCTTTCCCTCCTTTTCTTTAGCATGTTTCTCCTTGTGCTCAGGTGATGGAGTCCTTTCTGCTTCCTCTTCTCTTGGAGGTGATTTGACCTCTTCAGTCCCAATAGGTGACTCTTCATATCTAACCAAGGGAGACTACATTACCTTTTCTACTTCAACCTCCACACTATAAAGGTCACCCTCATGAAATTCCTCCCCTTCAGTATTAGGATGATCTTCATCTTTCTCAGATTCACTTTGTTCGTTTTGAGCTTCATGGGCTGAAGGAACATCATCATGCTGCTCCTCATGAGAAATAACTAGAGGAAGGTCTTCCTTAGGCACACTATCCTTGGGAGAAGGAGTCCTAGACCTCCTTGTGTACACTCATGCCTTCTCTTCTGAGCTTTCTACATTTACCACCGGTGGGGTAACTTCTTCTTCTCCTACCTTGGAGCTTTCCTTTTGTGATAATTTCACAATTCTCCTTCTTTTGGGCATAAGAGCATCAACCTTAGGACTCTGCTTTTCCATTTCTTTTTGTTCAGACTTCCTAGTCCTTGACCTTTTCTTAGCTATTGGCTTTCTCTGCTTTTCTGCTTCTTGGACCTCCTCCTCCTGAACACCTTTTATCTTGATTTTGAAAGGAGAATTCAGCTTACTGTTGCCCTTAGGATCCTGCTTAGTTGACTCTTTAGAAGTGGAATGAGGATCCAAATCCCCCATCACATCATAGGTGCACTGTACACCTCCATTTTCTAACTCCCATAGTTTATGCTTTAGCCACATTCTGGTGAATTTGGTGACTGGATCCATCAACTATTTTAGTTTTGTCTTCTCTTCCTCTAACCAATCCACATCACCAATTGGCATGTCCTTCACTGCTTCATAAGCATGGCCCTGAATCAAGTCCCCATCATCCTCAAACTGATCAGGCACTTCCTTCACATTATATAGTTAGACTGATTCAACTGGTAGGTGACAAAACTTCTTTTTCCTGACCTCATATTCATCATTGCAATTGGTCCAGTAGTCCTCCAAATCAACCTTATGACTATACTCCCTACTGGCCTTCTATTGGGTTTCACCTATGATATCAAATCTAGACCTCTTGGAATGGAAACATAAGCCAAGAGTATTCATCTCTTCCTCTGAAGATTGGGCAGAAATAATGGAAGGACATGCCTCTCCAGTGCCAATCCTTAATGGGAAGTCTCCACCAAAACTAGTCTTATGCTTGTCCCTCTTGACAATAGCATCAATCTCACACATCTATCTAGTGACTTCCAAAAGTATGATATGATCAGTGGGATATCTTGGAAGTTTGTACGAAGCCCTTTGACAACCATCAAACCGGATGTATGAGAAGGTTGGGAATTGAATAAACCAAGCACCATATTTCTTGATTAACTCCTTGGCTTGGTCAAAAATCCTTGTGTGCTATGCTTCCTGAAGCAATCTGGTGATATGCATGATGAATGCATCATTCACCCTCTTGTAAATCGAGCTCCCCAAATGCAAATGAGGGAAAACCTCATAAATAATATCCTGTCCAAAGGTGCCCCTGGTACTCAATCCCCTGTATGGATGAAACCTTGTAAGAGCATAGACCAAGTATGAGGTCATTGTGAAGGTCTTTGTTTGCAACACATTGGACAACTGCTTGTGGATCACTTTGCTAATGACACTTTCCCAATGGTAGTTAGTCTTCTCCTGTTCCATCCTCACAATCACATGGCACATCCAATTCTCAAACATGCCAAAATTCTTCAATCCAACTACCCTACAAAGAAGAGTGATTGCATCATAATACTCCTTGAAATTTGCCCTGAATAGCTATTTAGGCAGCTTGGAATAATGAGACTTGGGCTTCTCTAGACAAGAATTGATAAGCTATTGAGATTTAATAGTCTATTCGTCGTAGTACGCTTGAGCTTCCTTCATGTTGAATGCCACCACATGAGACCTATCTGGCATATCAAAAGTCTGAGCAATGGAAATAGGGTTCAAATTCACCACAATCCTCCCTTGAGGACCAATAATTCTTTGTGTATCTTGATCATAGTGCCTGGTGCACTCAAGGGCTAACTCATAACACTACACCGTGGAAGGGAAATCAGCCACATGTGCCAAACCTGATTCCAATTGTAGACACCAAATTTTGGTTTAGGCCCGCGACTTCAATATTCTTCATAATTCTTATTCTTCATGGTCATGATTAAATAATCTTAATTATTTAATTAATTCACCTTAACATTAATTCCTCTATTGATTAAATAATCTTAATTATTTAATTAATTCATCTTCTTTTATTTCTTCTATTAATTAAATAATCTTAATTATTTAATTAATTCACACTTTTCTTTATTCTATCTGATTAATTAAATAAACACTTTTTATTTAATTATGTTACTAATTAACCTTATCCGTCTTGTCAAATTAAATAAATTCTTATTTAATTTATTCATCATATTTCAACTATAATTAAATAAATTCATTATTTATTTAATTATTCATTCTATCCTTCATCTTTAATTTAATCGAATATCGAGTCTTGAATTAAATGAATTATTTAATTCATTAATTCTATTTTAACGCATTCCTCTATATTTTAGATAATTATGTGAGTTATCTAAGTATTCACTTTTACTCGACTCAACATCTATTTTAATCATTCAGTTGACTATTGATTTGATTTCTGAGTGGCTGTCTTGAGTAATCTCTTCGTCAGATCATTCAATCGTCCAGTTCTAACTTATTCGCGTGTACATGTAGATTAATTAAATATTCTTAATTAATTAAATGTTGTGCATGCATTCGAACAGAGAGTCGTTATAATCAATCTTTATCTTTGTCATGCAAAGATAATTCTTCTATTTTCGAATACCGAATTGGAAGATTAAATCATTTATTTAATCTTTAATCCTATTTCTAGTTTGTATCACTCATGTCACTACTGACAGTTATCAGAATGCATGTCTAATCAGTCAATCTCAACCGTCCGTTGATCTTTCAATCTTGGCCTGTCGTTCGAATAATCAATTTTCTATAAATTGATTTGCCATTCTTCATTCCAATCTCTCTCTCAAAATCTCTCTCAAAATCTCTCTCGCGAAATCTTATGACTTTTGAGAGCAACTTTGTCTTGAATCTTCGATATTTTTCTAATCATTATCTTAGGCTATACTTGCATGAACTTGAAAATTTGAGGGCAATTATACCACACAAGCAAAATGGAGAAGGGCAATCGAGATGAATCATGGAAATACATTTGGAATTGGTGAGACTGTTCTAGTTTTAATTACGTTTTTACTTTCCCATGTTCTTTGTTGCTTAACAAATGAAATTGCATTTTAGATTTAGTATGGTATGCATGTGTGCTACTAATCTTCTTTGTTGTCTATTATGCAAGCCTTCTTATTTTCAACGTTACATTTTGGTGAACCCGACGTGAAGACACCATCTTTGCGGATCCGTAGATATTTTTATTTTTGTATTTTGCAGGTTTTTCGTATGGAACGATGCATGTGAAATTTTCTGCACCGCAATTGAACTTATGAACCGCATCTCGCAGAAAGACGACGCAATTGAAGTTTCTAAACCGCAAGTGATTTCTCGAGCCGTAAATGAAAAATAAACAATGCATCTGACTGGTAACGAAATGACACAATTGACTGGTAAAATTTTATTTTCGTTTCTCGCAATCTAAAATTTTCAATCAATTTTTGTGTTACTGATATCTTATTTTCAGCATGTGGCCTTTTCGGAGTTGACAAGCTTTTTGCAGGATGATTGACGAAGACAATATTGAAAATTACTAACGAGTTTTTTTGCAGGACGTTTGTCAAAGACCCTAGTTAAATTTGAAACAGATTGTTTGGTAGCGTAGCAAATCTTTCGTTTGGATTAAAATTAACAAGTGTCTACTGTGTTTGGTGTGAAAGCACAAGTTTGGTCACCCTTACGACTTGGTACATCAAAGTATCCTCTCCCCTTGCGCATCCATGTGATCCTAGGTGTAAGAGAAACGGTTACCAACTCTAGAACTTGGGCCTGTTCTAGTGGGAAAAAGTACTCACCCCAGGATGACTCAGACCGGTAGCACCCTGAACCCGAGGAACTTCCAACCGGTATATGAAAGTGGGTTATTGGGGAAACCCCAAGAATCACGAGTGTGGTTCTGACAAGATGGATCCGAAAGGGGACTCGCGCCGTATGGATCACACCCCACGAATGGAATGCCCAAATTAAACACCTTTTTGTTTTAGAGACCAACCTATTTGTGGCCGTTGCTTGGTATTAGTGCAGGGTATAGTATCATGCCCGAAGATACTCACTACTGATCCCCTTGAGTAGAGATAGCAGTTCTTGGGAGGTCATTTCCCAAAAATTTGGAATTGGTGTGCTTTCGAAAGACGTTAATAAGCCATGGAGGGGAGCCAATGCCACCAAATTCTAAGCTATCCACTCTCGAAGGAAAGGTGTTCATCACCAATCCGAGGTATAATAGGTGGGCTATACCAAGTATACAAACCCTAAGCCTTTGGCCTATTAGGATGTGCTTGTCTGTTGTCACTTTAAACGTTCTTGAAGTCCAAAATCGAAACTAAAAACACTTTGTCTTACGATTGTTTTTGATTGTCAAAATTTGATGATAGAAAATTGAGTCAGTTTAAATTTCATGTCACTAAAAATTCACAGAGAGTTGCAACTATTCACCAGAAATACGCATCTGATTTTTAGAGTCGCATCTATTAAGTTTTGGGTTGCATCTGTAATTTATGAGTCGCATCTATCAGTTTAGCTCACGTTAGCTTTAGAAAAACCACATGCATGGTATTCTGAGTCGCATCTGTCAGTTAGAGTCGCATCTGGTAATTTTGAGTCGCATCTGTCAGTTTAGATCACAACTGTTAAACTTGAACCGCATCTGTTATATCTTGCAACGCATTTGTCTAAGTATCAGAAAACCAAAATTCAGAGTCACTGTCCAGTCATCACATTTGCACCAGTTTTAGTTGTCTTCACATAAACAGTCCTTGAACAGAAACCTGAAACAATTTGCTCAATTTTGCATCCTTTAGGGTCATTTAGTCATTACCATACTTGTCTCCATTTAGAGAATACCTTTATCTTTGAGTACATATTACCTTGCATTAGACTCCTAGAAAGGTCACTTTTACAAACTTTAGGAATAGTCCACCATCTATACTATAGAAAAGTCATAGTGTCAACAAAATTTGTCATTGAACCTAGTCTTATCATCTTATACTTTGTCCTACAGAGAGTCCTCCTAGCTCATCAGTCTAGTTAGGAAACTCAACTTGTCTTTGATCCTCGTCCTACATTGGTTCCTTGACTTAACTAAATTGACACCTTGGTTTGACTTTAGGTAGTTGGTCCCTTCACCTTGGGTTTATAGAACTAATCACTTTAGGGTCTTGCTTAGACTTTTGCATCTTTAGAGTCTAGACTAGTGTCATCCTAGGACATTCCTTATTTTGCATAAGAAAATCCCAAAAACATAGACTAGGGTCATATTGTTCATACATATAGTCTTGCATTTCCCGCATATTGAGCTTGTCTTACATGATTGAAACTAGGTCTAAGAGAAGAGAGAGAGAAAACATGTCAAACCCAAACGAGTTCATCAATCCATTTTCTTCAAGACCTCATAAGACTCTATTAGACAAATTCACCACTAGAAACACTCAAGGACACATTGCAGTAGAGGACATAGAAGCTGCTGCACAGGACCCTAAGTTTGCCTCTTTTGTAGATGTGTACCTAGCAAATGATCGACAATGATATTTAGCCAAATTCCTAGCCGAAGGTGCTACCTTACCTCTAGGATTTGACATTAGTACCTTACAAACTCAACCTACACAAGGGACAAACACCACGACTGCTAGTACTACTATACCTTAGATGAGCACAACTATGCCATCTAGCACATCTACACAGAGTACGACAGTCCATACTTCCCCATTTGGTACGTCTGGCACGACATCCAGATTTAATTTCACTATAGGGGCATCATCATCCACTCCCTCTAGTCCTCTTAGTGGGAGTAAAAGACCTAAAACATCATCCCATACATCTTATGTCGGTGTCACGAGTGCACAATCAATGACTGTACCTACTGCTAGCATCATGGGTACCTTACCACAGTCGATGGCCATACCTAGTGCTCAAATCACTAGTACTATACCAAGGATTACACAAACAGGGGGCATTCCCTCCTTCCAATATGGCAATCAAAATCCACTCTTCCAGACTGGCAGTCAGAATCCACTTACATCGATTCTGAATCAGAATCCTTTTGCACAGATTGGTAGTTAGAATCCGTCCACATAGATTCCAAGTCAAAACCAATTTACATCGATTCTGAATCAGAACCCTTTTGCACAGATTGGTAGTCAGAATCCGTCCACACAGATTCTAGGTCAAAACTACTTCACATCGATTCTGAATCAGAACCCCTTTTCACAGAGTGGTGCTCGAAATCCATTTACACAAAACCCAGGTCAACACCAATTTATGCCGATTCTAGACCAGAATACATTTACCAACATTCCGAATTTGAATCCACCTCAGATGCCAACATTCAATCAAAACCCATCACAAGACTTTGGATTTCAGAATACATACATGGATCCGCATAATCCTCCTAGCACATCTTTTACCCAAGTTGACGTCCTACAAACACAAATGCACGCATTACAAACACAAATGGATAACATGTCGGTGTCAACTAAGAAATCATTTTCAACAAAGGACATCTGCCCATTCCCCTTTGATAGATCATTGTACATGACACCTTTCCCTCACGGATATGTCATACCGAATCTCCCTAAGTACAATGGCAAATGAAATCTAATGGAACATATCAGGGAATTTTCTACCATATGCATAGATGTCGCTTATGACCCCATGTATCTTATGAGACTATTTCCATGAAGTCTTGTAGGAATTGCACTAGAATGGTTTTTGGGTCTAGATTCTGGCATTAGATCTTGGGGTGAACTAGTTGAGAAATTTGTGGAGCAATTCTCCTTGAACATTGACCATGAGATAAATATAGCAACCTTGTGCCGCACAACGCAAGACGAAGGTGAAACATTCATTGCTTTCTTCCAGAGATGGAGAACTATTGCTAGTAGGTGTCCTGTCGAGATACCTGAAAAACAAAAGGTTACAATATTTCAAGAAAATCTTCATCCAAAACTCAGGAGTAACTTAAGGGTACATTGTTGCATATCTTTTTCAGAACTAGTGGAAAAAGGGGTGATAATAGAGAAAGATCTCATTGAAAAGGGTGAACTCAAGATGACAACATCCAATCAAAACCCGGTCGTACAAAACACCCCTACGGACAGAAACAAATTTTGGTCTCGCAATAAAAATGTCATAAATGATGGGGTGGTTGATGCTAAAACATTACAAGCAGGACCCCTCCTCACATTACAAGGGCCTCATAACTTTGCCAACATGCTTGCTACTGTCAATCAACCTCCCAACATGGTCCAAAATACTCAACGTCCACAACTAAGGAGATTTCAGAAATGTGAGTTCACTCCCTTAGGGGAACCCATTGAGTCGGTGTTCAAATAGCTGTTACAACATAACCTCATATAGCTGCAAGAACCAAGACAATACGATCCAGGACAGTTTAAACCAGCTTGGTGGGATGACAATTCCTTTTGTAATTATCATAGGACTAAGGGACATAACCTACAAAACTGTCGACAACTAAATAATATCATACAGGATCTTGTTGAGAGGAGAATTATTGAAGTTAGTGGACAAAAACAAAAGACATCGAACACTGATCATCAAGTCTTTTCAAACCCACTACATGACCATGGGAAAGGAATTGTCCCCAGTTCGAGTACTAAGACCAATATGTCAGCCAATTATGTGAGTATCAAACATGATTATGATAGTGGAAAAATCATTCATTTCCTTCACGCCGCTGATCAAAACATCAACACCATTACTATCAATGCTAATCCTGAGTGTGCGGTCAATACTCGTCGTACTAAGTTCACTATCCAAGGCCCTCCATTGCAACAAACACTACAACCTTCCAAGTTACAATATAACCTGCTTGACCAATTGGGGAAGACCCCAGCCCAAATTTCAATCTTGGAATTGTTGCGTATTTCCCCTGAGCATCGATCCATCCTCGATAAGGCTTTACAGAACACCACGGTCCCTAATGACCTTGATGTCAATCATTTCCAATAAATGGTGGGCTACTTGACCAATAATCACCATGCCACGTTTTCTGAACAAGACTATGCAACAGAAAAGACAAACCACAATGACCCTTTACATCTAGAAGTCCTTGTTGATGACACCAAAGTTAGACGAGTTTTGGTAGACGGGGGAGTAGGGTTAAATCTATGCACTTTAAAACTAATTAAGGCATTAGGTATTTTAGAAGCATGCATAGACACCACTAAGAGTATTGTCATTAAGGCTTATGATGATGAAGAACGAAAATCAAAGGGGGTGGTAACACTTCCTATCAGAATTGGTCCTGCGGTAATGGAGACAAAGTTCCAAGTCTTGGATATCACCCTCCCTTATAACCTTCTGCTAGGTAGACCATGGATTCATGCCATGAAGGCAGTCCCTTCCATGTATCATCAGTGTCTTAAATTCCCTTACAATGGTACTGAAATAACTATCGATGGTGATCCCGATCCTTTCCAGTATTGCACCAATCTAAAGGAGATCCCTCAACGCCAAGTGCCAGTCAACCAAGAGGCCTCATCGTCTAATCCATCTTCTTATGTTGACCCGACCACACTCATTCAAACATCTATTTCACCCTCACTTCCTACCACTCCTAGGGTTGAGATCCAAGACAAGGGTTGTGGAGAGTATTACATGAAGACTTCTTATTATGTTAGCCATCTGGTTCCTCCTAAGTCATGTGGTTTACCTCCTACAGGTAGGGTATAGTCTATGATCACTATACATGTTCCCCCCGCAACAAATTTCACTAAATGGGGCGAGTTAAGCAAAGAGGCTGTAGATGCAGAAGATGTCACTTCCTGGCTGTATAAGGAAGATAATCAGGAACCCCTTTCACTTGCTCATATTCCTACAAGTCTATATGGAAAGGGTTTCAAAATCATGAAAAGGAAAGGATATGATGGACAAAGTGGTTTAGGCTTAAACCAAGATGGCATAATTGAACCAATATTTGTTTCTTAGTGGCCAAAAGGAGTAGGGCTAGGGTTTCAACCGATTCAGATTGGCGTTCCTAGTACTCCATTACCCTTACTTGAGGAAGTACGTGCTTCAGAAGATATTAAGACATCTCACGAACCAGTAGACCAATATCATTCTGACTCCCCCGATTCTAATGATTATGAGTGGGATTCCCTATCCTCTACTTCTTCCATAGACCTTGATAAATTATTTGGAGAACTTGACTTGATGTTAAGTTCCTCACCCAATCCCTTGAATTCCTATCCACCAAAGAAAATGACAAAAGAGGAATGGTTTAAACACTACTATTGGCAATCACTTGATCCTACCTCTTGGCAACCTGAGCCACCTATTTCTGATAGTCAAACCTTGGCATTAGGCCCACCTATTCATCCACCTAGACCTAACCCTAAGAGCAAAAAGGACCTGGTACAAGACTTTTGTAACCACATGAATAATTCGATCTTTACCTTGACCCCATTAGACTTTGATAACTCTGACGATGACATGCCCTTAGTCTACCCCCAGCTCATTGATTGGGATCAAAAAGACACACCCGTCTTAGACACTTTTGAGAACGACAAAGCAATTGCTGAGTTCCTGGGATTACGAGAAGGCATACCTAATAGGGATCATAAAGCTGGTTTTACCATTGACTTGGAAAACAAAGCATACTCTGGGGAATCTGTTCAACCCTCCAGTCGAAAAAATGAGAAAAAGAATAAAGAAGATAAAAAGGATGAGTCTATGGGTGAAAACCGAAAGGCACCTTTAGACAATGAAAAAGAAAAAAGAAAGGATGCATCCGAAGGTGAAAACCTCTCTGAGGCACCTAAGGATGGAGGTTTGAATATTCTCCCTGTTGCATAGGAAAAGTCACCCATGCTCGTTGAAGAAACCGTAGAGGTCAACATAGGCACAAAAGAGAATCCTCGACTAGTGTATTTTGCAGCGTCATTGACAACGGGAGAGAAGCCTCAGTTCCACGAATTCTTTGCATAGAGACAGATAATTTTTTCTTGGTCATATGCAAACATGCCAGGGTTGGATCCTGAACTTGTTCTACATCATTTGCCTTTACAACCAGGTGCCAAACTAGTAAAACAGAAGTTGAGAAAAATGCATCCACAGATTGCTTTATTAGTCAAGGTAGAACTCAAGAAATTGTTAGACATTGGTTTTATAAGATCAATCGACTATGCTGACTAGATCTCTAATCTTGTACCAGTCACTAAACCAACTGGGGGCATCCACATCTACACTGATTTTAGAGATATCAACAAAGCTTGTCCTAAGGATGACTTTCCTTTGCCTAACATAGACATGATAGTTGACATGACAACAGGATATGAGATGTTGTCCCTTATGGATGGATTTTCAGGCTATAACCATATCATAATTGCTACTGAAGACCAACCTAAGACAACTTTCACTTGTCCTTGGGGAACGTATTGCTGGAATGTTATGCCCTTCAGACTCAAGAATGCAGGAGCAACCTATCAACGTGCCATGACTACTATCTTTCATGATCTAGTACACACTTGTATGGAGGATTATGTCGATGACCTTATTGTAAAATCCAAAAGAAGGGCAGAACATCTATAGGTTTTAGAAAAGATATTTTAGAGGCTAGAAAAGTATAAAGTGAGACTCAATCCAAAGAAATGTGTGTTTGGAGTCAAGTCAGGAAAGCTGTTAGGTTTTATCATTTCTAGACGAGGCATTGAAGTGGATCCGGCTAAGGTGAAAGCAATCATGGATATGCCACCACCCACCAATCTTAGTCAACTAAGGACATTATAGGGAAGGTTGCAATCCATCAGAAGATTTATAGTGCAGCTAGCAGACAAGACACATCCTTTTCAACATCTACTTAAGAAAGGAGTACCCTTTGCATGGACAGCTAAATGTGAAGAAGTTTTTCAACTGATTAAAGAATATTTACTCACACCACCCATCTTAATGCCACCTGTGGAAGGAAGACCATTGATTCTTTATATTATGGTAACCCATTCATCACTTGGAGCATTGCTTGCACATAATGATGATGAAGGTCATGAATGGGCAGTCTATTATATCAGCCAGACTTTGGTAGGTTATGAGCTCAACTATAGTAACATCGAACGTGCCTATCTTGCAGTAGTATTTGCTACCCAAAAACTGAGGCACTACATGCTAAACCATCAAACAATCTTGATCACTAAAATAGACCCTTTCAAATATCTTCTCAGCAAGGCAGCATTAACAGGACGATTGGCCAAATGGGTTATGATACTTAGTGAGTATGATATCCAGTATGTAGAAAGAAAAGCTATTAAAGGATAGGTCATTGCTGATCAGTTAGCTAACACACCCATATAGGCAGATCATCCATTAGTTGTAGACTTTCCTGATGAGTTCATATTCACATTTGACACAAACATAACATGGAAACTATACTTTGATGGCTCACATACAAATCATGGTTCAGGGGCTGGGATATTGTTTATCACACCACAGGGTGATTCCATCCCTAAGTCATTCAGGATTGCATTTCCATGCACTAACAACATGGCAGAGTATGAAGCTCTAGTGACAGGGTTACGCATGGCGGTCAAGTGGAAAATCAAGAGTCTACAGGTATATGGCGATTCTCAACTAGTAATAAGACAGGTAAATGATGACTATGAGACTAAGGATGAGAAGCTTGCTCCATACAAGCGCATGGCTGATAGCTTCAAAGAGTACTTTGACAAAGTCAAGTTTCATCAGATACCACATGTTTTAAATAGGGCAGTGGACGCTATGGCTACAATTGCATCACTTTTTGACATACCTAACAATGTGCCTAAGTTTGAGTTCTTAGTGGAACAACTTTTGGTCCCAGCCTACGATATCCCAGATTCTGAAATGGTGTGTGACATTGTTGGTCCTGATTCCCCATGGTACAAAGAAATCTATGATTACCTTCATGCCGAAGTCATACCCATTGGCCTATCTAATAACCAACGTAGGACATTCCTCCACAAGTCAGCCAAATACACCATCGTCAGAGACACCCTATATAGATGCGCCTTAGATAATACCCTATTGAGATGTCTTGATTCTACTGAAGCACAAAATACCTTGTGTGGGGTGCATGAGGGTATATGTTGTTCCCATTCTAGCAGTCCTACCTTAGCCAAAAAGATTATGAGACTGGGTTATTACTGGCCTACTATGGAAAAAGGTTCATATGTCTTTGTAACGAAATGCTGCCAATGTCAAGTTCATGGAGATTTGATACATGCCCCAGCATAGGAGCTCCGTCCTATCACGTCACCATGGCCCTTTGCCCAATGGGGACTCGACCTCATAGGTAAGATCCACCCCACATCATCTAATGGACACAAGTTCATTATCACTGCCACTGAGTACTTTACGAAGTGGATTGAAGCTATTCCTATGACATACATTACTGGCACACAGATTTCTAGATTTATCCTTAACTATATCATCTATCGGTATGGTGTCCCTCAGTCCATAATCACTGATAATGTCTGTCCATTTAAGAACCAAGAAGTCTGTCACCTGTGTGATCAATTTCATATCCAACATCACTTCTCCCTTCCATACTACCCACAAGGTAACGACCAAGTAGAGGCGTCTAACAAGACCATCATTAGAATCCTCAAGAAGACTATCAATGATGTTGGTCGTGACTGGCATTTACAGCTTAACCCTGCCTTATGGGCCTATCACACAAGTATCCGTACTCCCACTGGTGCTACCCCATATTCACTTTTTTTTGGTTTTGAAGCCATTCTGCCTATTGAGGTCAAGATTCCTTCCCTAAGGGTATCCCTAAAAGGCCACATTGATGATGAAGAGTATCGAGTGTCGAGACTCCATGAGCTAGAATTCTTAGATGAACGAAGACAGAAGGCACTAGACCACCTCCAATCATATCATAATCGCCTTCGTTGTAGCTATAATAAGAGGGTCTTAAACAGAAAATTTGACATTGGTGACCTAGTTTTAATGGAGAACCCAAAGAATCAAGCAGAAAGAGAAAAACCAAGAAAGTTTGAACCTAACTGGTTAGGACCTTATGTTGTTACAGAAGCTTTTGGATCAAGAGCATACCAACTCTCTACTCCTGAAGGGGAACCATTGTCCTCACCAACCAATAGTATGCATCTGAAGAAGTTCTACGCATAGCTTCTGGGAGCCTTTGTCTTATTTAGCAAAAATACAAAAAAAAAATCAAAAAAAAAAAAAAATTGTTATCAAGGTGAAAACCTGGTAACACCAAAAAAATTAGATAATGTGGAAAATAGTAAAGAAAAATCATTCGTCCAAATGGTGAAAACCACTTCGGTGGCACCTTGGATAGGTACCATGGTGAAAACCTGGTAAACAGGTGCCATGTGTACTCAACTCTACTCCTTTGTCTACTATTATTCTAATCTATCTTGTACATACACCACATCATTGTACATACTACCTATCCCTGTACATATATCCCTTATCTTTTGTATCCATCATTTGTATATATCATTCCTAATAAGTGGTAGTCTTTCCCATAACTTGGAATGATTGACATCGAGTGCATTTCATATCCCCCATCTTACCCTATTCATAATCAATTGGTCTTATACTTGACTGGGGTCAAACACTTGACGTGCATTATATTGGTTCTGACATTGGTTGTGTTGAAGACGTAAAACCATGGACGATCCACAAACATCGCAAAATGACCTAAGAAAACACAAACACATCATAAAACTTCAAAAAGACAAAAAAATCAAAACATTTCAAAAATCCAAAAACAAAGTCAAAGTCAGTCACACTTGTTAGTCTTTGTCGTTTGTCGAACTACGTTGCCTCTGCGACTGGACGTAGGCAAGGCCATCTGCCGATGTGCCCCCAAGGCATTAGGTCAGTCCATTTAGGTTTGTCTGTATAAAATCATGATTCAATCCATATGTCTATATGACAAGGTCATTGGTCGTGTCGAACTATGAGGTCTCTGTGTGTATAACGTAGGCAAGGCCATCAATCGATGAGCCCTTGAGGTCGCACTAGGTCAGTCCATTAGGGTTCGTCACATTCATTTTCACACACGTCTTCTGTTTGTAGTCAGTCTTGTCAGTCGAAGTGAAGTCGAACTATGAGGTCTCTGCATGTATAACGTAGGCAAGGCCATCAATCGATGAGCCCCCAAGGCCACACTAGGTCAGTCCTTTAGGGTTTGTCGTCATACACAGTCAATTGTCAACACACCATCTCAAGTCATGCGTCAATCTGGTGAATAATTCAGCAATGTCTCTAAGTCAAATCAAACAACTTGCCAAACAAAACAATTCAAACAGATCAATCAAAAGTCTACTACAGGATGTGTCCTTGGAAACAGACGTTATCAAAACAAACAACCTATGTCTTATTCAGGATGAGTCCTTCCTGCATAATTGACAAGTTCAAACAATCAAACATAGCCTTACATGGGTTATTATATCAACAACATCTGACTCAACATCTTATACAATACATGTCTTTCTGAAACCAGGCTTTGTCATGCCTTATACAGATAGTCATAACATCGAAACTAGACTCACAGTCTTATCCAGTATGTGTATCTCCTGAAATCAAGCTCTATCAATCAACAAATCAATCAAACAAGATCATGTTTTGGCAAATATTTTACTAGCTTTTTGACTTTATGGCTTATTTATCTTATCATTTATCTCGAATTTATGATGGGGATTCATGTTACTAGCTTTCTCAAGGATGTCCCATGAAGGATTTAGAGAAGCAACGATGTATCATAATTCTATTTTCTGTGACTACTATTTGTCGACTGTCTTTTCAATTTGATTTTGAGTCATGTTACTAGTTTCCTCAAGGATGTCCCATGAAGGATTTAGAGGAGCAATGACGTCTCATGACCTGTCTTTTACTTTGTTTGATGTCTGTGGTTTGTCCTGACAAAAAGACTGGGGCAACTTGTGCCTTAGTATGAGTCAATGACAATCCTTGTCTGCGATTGTTTGTTATTAGCAAGTGGATGACCTTGCACACCTTGATTTATGTCATATCATGGTGTTTTTCTCCATTTGTATTAGCCCCACCCAATGATGATAAAGTGCAGTACCTTTTGTGATACAGCGAAACATCGAAGATTGCTAATACTAACATCTATCTCCTATCTTTCGTTCTTTCTCAATCTTTCTTTTCACACTAACATTTTTTTTCTTTTCTACATCTTCACCACCCTTATCTATTTTCCTCTATCCTTTTTTCTTTCATCTTCTAGTTCTCTCATCAATTTTGAGAGCACACTCATGTTCTTTGAACCCTTTGTCCTCCGGGGCATACCTTCACTTTTACAGGGGGCATGACTAGGCCATATTTCTTATCAATTTTCTTTGACACAATGCCTAAGTGACATTGTATCAAAGAGGGGAAAATGTGACACCAAATTTGGTTTAGGCTCGACTTCAATAGTCTTCATAATTCTTATTCTTCATGGTCATGATTAAATAATCTTAATTATTTAATTAATTCATCTTCTTTTATTTCTTCTATTAATTAAATTATCTTAATTATTTAATTGATTCACACTTTTCTTTATTCTATCTGATTAATTAAATAAACGCTTTTTATTTAATTATGTTACTAATTAACCTTATCCGTCTTGTCAAATTAAATAAACTCTTATTTAATTTATTCTTTATCATATTTCAACTATAATTAAATAAATTCATTATTTATTTAATTATTCATTTAAAATCCTTCATCATTTAATTAAATAAATATTATTTATTTAATTATTCTTCGAATATCGAAGTCTTGAATTAAATGAATTATTTAATTCATTAATTCTATTTTAACGCATTCCTCTATATTTTAGATAATTATATGGGTTATCTAAGTATTCACTTTTACTCGACTCAACATCTATTTTAATCGTTCAGTTAACTATTGATTTGATGTCTGAGTGGCTGTCTTGAGTAATCTCTTCGTCAGATCATTCAATCATCCAGTTCTAACTTATTTGCGTGTACATGCAGATTAATTAAACATTCTTAATTAATTAAATTTTGTGCGTGCATTCGAACAGAGAGTCGCTATAATCAATCTTTATCTTTGTCATGCAAAGATAATTCTTCTGTTTTTGAATACCGAACTGGAAGATTCAATCATTTATTTAATCTTTAATCCTATTTCTAGTTTGTATCACTCATGTCACTACTGATAGTTATCGGAATGCATGTCTAATCAGTCGATCTCAACCGTCTGTTGATCTTTCAATCTTGGCATGTCGTTTGAATAATCAATTTTCTATAAATTGATTTGTCATTCTTCATTCCAATCTCTCTCTCGAAATATCTCTTGCGAAATCTTATGACTTTTAAGAGCAACTTTGTCTTGAATCTTCAATATTTTTCTAATCATTATCTTAGGCTATACTTGCACGAACTTGAAAATCTAAGGGCAATTATACCACACAAGCAAAATGGAGAAGGGCAATCGAGATGAATCATGGAAATACGTTTGGAATTGGTGAGATTGTTCTAGTTTTAATTACGTTTTTACTTTCCCATGTTCTTTGTTGCTTAACGAATGAAATTGCATTTTAGATTTAGTATGGTATGCATGTGTGCTTCTAATCTTCTTTTTTGTCTATTATGCAAGCCTTCTTATTTTCAGCGTTACACCAACATTCTCTTAGCCACTAGAGGAGGATCTTACACTGCCATTCTACCTTTGAACTCCTCATAGTCCCATAGCCCAAAATTAGTATCAGTTACCTCTGACCAAACAAAAGTGATCTTACTCTTTGGAATCTTGCTCTTAATGTCTATCTTTATTCTTTTTTCCTCAAATATGGAAGATCCCTCCATGTCACCGTTAGTCTTTCTAGCGGTTACCTTGCTTGATTCAGCCTGCACTTGACAAAGGAAACATAATAAAGATCACACCAATAAAGGTTAACCAATAAAAATCATCCTTAAATCATATTAAACCTCATATAGAATGATCATGTTAAACTTTAGGTTTCAGGATCATCCATGAAATCCAAGCCAAGAAGGAATTTTGGAGAATTCTGGGCCAGACGGATTCCAGCGGAATAATCATGAAAACACCTATTAGCAATCCAATCTGATCATTATTAATCAATAAATAGCATGTGAGACCTCAAAATAGCATAAATAAATCATAAAATGCATAGCCATCCATTAACACATCATGCTATTCATATTCCTTCATATTTCATCAAATTCTAGAAAAATCCGCTAAAGACAGATTTTCGTGAAGGCAGAGACACTTTGCAAATTCGAAAAAAATAGGGAGCCAAGGACTTTGGGAAAATATGGACCCAACGGAAATCCACTGATAAGGAAAAACTCTAAAAGTATGCGGATTTTGGGAAATCAAAGGAAATTGGGAAAATCCGCCAGAGACGAAAATCCCGGACTAAGGAGGAAACCCGAACTACGACACCAAGTCACGAATTTTCCTAGATCGATGGATAGATCATAAATTTCAAGAATCTAGGCCTAAAACAAGCTTGGTATGGGCCTTCCATAAATTTTCTTAGAATTATAGGCCAATTTGAAAGCATACTAAAGATAAATGGTCATGCCCTAAACCAAACCCTACAGATCTGCCATTAACGTACAGGCAAACCCAAAACTCAGGATCCACTCCATTCAACTACTAAGTCATTACTAGGGTTTACTCATGACTTCTCAAGCATGACTCCTCACAATGCAAAGAAACAAACAATCTCAGAGATCACTTGGAAGATTATAAATCAAACAATGTATGGCAACTGTAGCATCAGACTCTTCAAACATGTAGGAACTCGAACCCCAATAAAAACTATAATATCAAAGCATTATCCACAATCATCAATTAAAAGCAAGGAAATCAAATACATACCATTGTGAAGTGGAAATTGATCGCAGAAATAGAAAATGTGAATTTAATGGCATCCACAAAGAATAGGGGCAAAAATGCACAAGAAATCACCACTCAAATTGAACAATTCAAACTCAATGCCTCAAATCCAATCAAACACTTGTAATAATGCACTTCGTGGCTCAGTTGATGGAAAATAATAAGCATAATGGTGCAAAATACCTCGAAAATCAGTTAAATACATCATTCAAAGCTTGTATGAAAACATTAATGTTGCTGACAATATAGCTAGGAAAAAAACTGGGAACCCGATGACAGGACAAAATTTGGGAAAATCCGGACCACGTGGAATTCTGTGAAGACTGAAAATCTCTTAACCATAGTGCCCAGCCGGAGTTTGAGTAGGATCCGAGAAAATCCGGCCAGGGTGGAAAGTCCCGAACTAGGGTAAAAACCCGAAATTCACCCATAGCTTAAGATTTTCAATGAATGACTTAGGGGGATCACTTAGGCAATCAAAATAAACATTTTACCACATGCCAAAGTAAGACAAAACCTCAAAATGAAAGGGGCAAGACACCAAAACCAAAGCAAAAGAGGGTCCCTGCCTTCAGCGGGGCATGTGTGTGAAGACTGCACAATAGTATTTACAGTCTTTTTTTCCCTAGTTTCACAAAGAACTTTGTTTTAAAGCAATTTGAATACATTTGAAATGGATACATTGAGAGTTATAGAAGTAACAAAAAAACCACAATTGAAATTCAAGAAGTATCCTGTGAAATCCATAGAAGATGACTCATTAGGTGCATTTTCACATATTCCTTATGGGGTTTTACCAATTGAGGATATTAGGATCTACATTCATGGCAGGATAGAAGAATTTGATCATTATAAGTTAAGATATTTGTGGTTAAATGAGTTTATTTGAGAAGACTTTTCCCTAAATCTAGAATTTCAAAACCTAGTTGTGAAGAGACTAAATGTATGGTAGTGGTTCCCTATTTTTTTTTATGGCATATGGGTTAGGATAGATTTAAGCATAATCAATAAAAAAAAAAATTGGATTGATATGCCTAACATGATAACTAAAGAAGTAATCAAATAGTTCACTGGTCTTTGCTCCACTAGACCAAT
Organism: Sequoia sempervirens; assembly: GCA_007258455.2. Classification (NCBI taxonomy): domain Eukaryota; kingdom Viridiplantae; phylum Streptophyta; class Pinopsida; order Cupressales; family Cupressaceae; genus Sequoia; species Sequoia sempervirens. The sequence goes on from VDFB02000003.1 coordinate 253,464,767, forward strand.
TTCTATGCTAAAATCTATCAAGAATGAAGTGGTTATGGAAAGAATAGGTGCTAGATATGATAAAAGAGCTCTATTAGTTAATTCAATTAGAAACCCAACTATGAGATATGTAGCAATGATGATTGGCTATAAGATTTATTTCACAAACATGGATAATTTAGTATCTCCCACTACAATCAATGTGGCATATGAGATGGTTTAAAATGGTGTAAAAAATTATATTTTTGAGTTTCTTGGGCAACAAATGATGGAGAATTTAAAGAAAACCAAGGAAAAGAAGTATGTATTCAAGTATGGGACTTTGGTAGTATGTTTAATTTTCTACTTTCTAAAGAAACTACCCAAGACTTCGAATGTGACATGGCTTAAAGGTAGACCTATTTTCCATCAAATCAGAGACCATATTATTGGACTTGAAGATGGGAAGTCACAAGATGGTGCTCGTGTTCCTTTATTTGCAATATTTCAAAGGAGAATGCATGAAAGGGATAGGATACCTAGAAAAATGGTTGAAAAACATCATAATGATATTACTTTCCTAGTATCAACAAAAGAGTATATGGTGGAAGCAGTGGAACCAAGAACAATATGGATCCCTACACTAGGAAATGAGATTAGTGAATAGGAAATTATTGGTTGTGATGAAATTTTGTTGAAGAGTCTTAAGGATGAAACTAAAGAAAAGTATAGGACATATGGAGAAAATGATATGGAAGTACACATGGAACAGAGGAAACTATAAATCAAGAAAAATATTGATAATATGGTTGATGTGTATGCAAAAGAAATGGGAATTTGTAAAGAAAGAATGTAGTATGCAAGAGAGAGAGAGAAGGTAGATTTAAGTGTTGTATAAGCATCTAGAAGCTCAAGGAGATTTGGAAGGATAACTACCACTCCACCTACTATTTAGAAGTCCTTCGAGACCATGCTAATTGCTAGAGAAAAGATAAATACTACTGCTAGTCCTCCAGTAAGGGAGAGATATCCTCCGGTAGTGCAAACTACAAGGGTTGAGAAGAAGAAAACTACCACTGTTGCACCACTTGCTACCCCCAAAAAAGAAGAATAAAACAAAAAGCTATGAGAGAGAAGGGTATAGGTATAAATGTTGCAAAAGAATAAAAAGAGTTGGAAGAAGAGGGGCCACCATTGGTTCATATAAGGAGTGATGCTTCACAAAGTGAAGCAAGTGCCAAAAGAAGAAGAGTTGGCATTATTGATATTGAAAGTGAAGAGGAGATAGAGAAATAAAAAGAAGCTTTCAAGATACATATGATGGAAAAGAAGAAGGAAGCCAAGAATGCTTCTCCAAAGAAGAAGAAGAATGTAGAAGAAAAAAAAAGACTCTAGTTGAAGGCAAAGAAAAAAAACAAAAAGAACCGGTAAGGCCTCATTTGCCCATGAAATTAGAGGCATTGTTTAATAGTATTTTGCAAAATGAAATTTTGGGAGAAACCACAACCCTATACAAAGATGCAAATGAGGTGGATAGGGCCACCATTATTGAATCCATTATCAAATAAACTATTATCCTTGAAGTGGACATGATAAAAATCAAGAAACACATTCTTGAAGATTTGTGAAACATCTTGTTAGAAAGAAGACAAGAAGCTATGGAAAAACAAGCAAGGATCAGGGAAGAATCTTTAGAAAGAGTGAGTTCTCCTCTATATGAGGATGATGAAGCCACATTGGCCACAGTATTCAACAAGGAGCTGAGGACCAAGAAAAGGGTAACAACCCTTATGGGAAAAGATAAAGATGATCTTGAAAGAATTTAGAAGGAAAGTAATGAAAAAGTAGAGAAGATTGCACAAAAGCTAGGAATGATACCAAAAAATGAAGAAGAAATGAATTTGGAAACTAATGCTCTGGAACCAAATGTAGAAGAAGAGATGTAAACAAATGATGATCAACATGAGCATGATGTAAGCGAAGAAGAAACATTGTATAACACTCCTTCAAAAGTGGACATGATAGAAAATTTTGTTGAAGAAGTAATGATCAGAGAAGACATTATAAAGGAAAGTATCATCACTCCTCCTCTGATACAAGAAGAAGATACCCCTCTAGTAAACCCTGAAAAACACTATAGAGGATGAAAAAAAGGATGATAATGTTGATGCAGAAGAAGAACAATAGCCAAAAAAGAAAGATGAAGAGAAGGTTGATAAGGAGAAAGAAGAAGAGCATGAGAAGGAAAGTGACGACAAGATTGAGGATGCATCCAAAGATTCTCAAGTAGAAAAAGTAAAACAAACAGACTTTGTAAGTGTTGAAGAAAAAGGAAAGGCTATGGAAATACCTAAGGTTTCAAGTGAATCTTTTGGATCCTCCAAATATTCCTTGAAAAATATACTAAGTATGCAACCCAAATTCAAGCTAGTTGTGTCTTCACAATTTCTGCAATTACTAATACATCAAGGTAATGTTGAGATGGATAATATCTCTCCCATCCAAAAGCTACAACTGGGAGATATGTTTCATGCATCTATGAGGAAAGAGATAATTGAAACAAATTAGAAGAGTAGTGAACTAATGGAAGAAGTAGTGAAATCACTTCAAGAGACCATACCCAATGCAAGTATAGACACATCTCTATCCGATATGGTGAAGCTAAAACTGCTAATTGATTCTTTTAAGGTATATGCATCTAGATTGAAGGAAGAATTAGAGAAAGAGGTTGAGAAAAGGATAAATGATAAGAGGATTCTCAAAATGTCTAAGAAATGTCCCATTGCATATAAAAAGTTTTTAGAGTTGTTGAAAGATGTTGAAGGATGTGTTGATGAGGTGAAGGCTCTATATTAGTATGGGATGAAGTGGCCCAAAGCCACATAAAGCATAAGGAAGGAGATAGACTCTATTGAGTCACAAATTGATACTTTTTGAAGTGCCTATGATTTGACACTCGACCTAACTAGTGTGACAAGGAATGCAATAGAAGATATAAATGAGAAATTATTTCAACTACAAGCACAAAAAGAACACATTATTCTATAGTTTAGAGAGGTAAGGGATCTAGTCAATCCTAAATTACTACTTGTTTAAAAATATTTTTTAAGTGTGGATAAAGCCAAGAAGATGAATTAGATACCTGCCACTTTAGAAGAGGGAGAATATTTATTGCTTGAGTTTGAAACAAAAAATAGATTTCTTGTGGTATCCAAGAGAGAATGGGAAGATGGAAGGCAAGCATGTAAATACCATTTGCAAAAGTTATAGGCATCAACCACCTTTGGTTGACTTATATCTTGTCTTTTTATGCATTTCCATTACTTCAATTTAGATTCCTTGTATATATGTGGACCATATAATGTTGTTTCCAATAGAGTTTTTAGGTTTTTTCTCTAGTATATGACTCAGGGGGAGTCAATCTATTTTTTTCAATCTGTATATATCTTACATTTCTTATGGGGAGCTCTGGTGAAAGTCTTAACAATTGTACAGGTGGCCTTTTCCCTTGAGGATAATTTACTAGATGGTAGTAGAGTATGAATTCTAGTTGGCATCAAATTTTGAGGTCTACATGTTGAGATGTGGACACATAGCTGAAGGTTTTTACTTTTAGGTTTTATGTAGAGCTGGCCTAATATGTTTAAAGGTATGTGAGGGTTAACTAAGTATTGTAGTATTATGTGGGATCAATTATAGGTCCATGCTAATCTATTAAAAAAAAAATTGACATTTAAATTGTGGCATGTTGTATATATAAATTTTTTGGAGCTGACAAATTATATTTTGGGTGTTGCATCTAATTAGGTTGACCTAATTGATGTTATGTTTGATGTGGATATATAAGTTAGATTGTTTTCAGTTTTTTGAGTGATATGATGTATGTGATTTGAATTTTATCAAAGTAGTATGAAGTTGAGTTGTGAATGTTGAGTTGAAGATCAGAGTTGAGTGAATGAAGAGCATGGTAGAGTGTTGAATATAAACCTGATAAAGAATGTTATTGAGCTTCAATGGAACTATATTTCATGCATATATAAGATGCAATTGTAACAGTTCAAAATAGGTTGTGAGCCACCATCTCTCTTCTATCTTTTTCTCTATGGATAGTGAGTCTACTTGGATAGTGAGTCCACCTATAGTGAGCACTTCTGTAAATATACTATAATTGGTTATAATATATTGTGAGCTAATCCTCAATGTGGTTTTTCCCATTCTGGGTTTCCCACGTGAAAATCTTGGAGTTCATGTGTTATGTGATGTTGTAAATGGTTCATGCTTTCTTTCTTTATCACAATTGAGTATGCTTTAGCAATTGGATATTTAATGTTTGAATGGTTTAAGAGAATACTAATTCACCCCCCCTCTTAGTATTCTAGGTATTCAACAATTCCTATATAGAAATTTTGGACATATATTTTATATTACATATGTGTGACATTGTATGCCCATATGGAATTCTTGTAAGCCTATATGTCTATTTTGTATAAATGTTATACTTATATCGACATATATTGATGTATGCTTTTATGGCTATTTGGTTAATACATATTTTTTTTATTGATGGTGTCCATATTTACATTATAAATGATTATTTAAATAAATATATAATTATTTAATCTAACTATAAATGATTAAAATGCTATTTCGATTTTTTCTCACAGGGATGTTCCTATATTATTTCCTTACAATAAATGAAGTGTGTCAAAATATGCTAAGATGTTTATCTCTCAAGCATGTAATGAAAACACAAGGAAACAAAGCTAATTAAGGATTATATTTTTAGATTTCAAGTTTTTGATAACAATATGTTGCCTTCATAATAGAATGACAAGATCCAATGGATATTTTTAGATGGTTTACTTCAAATATTTAAAATCCAAGTTTATTCCATGGTTCATAACTTATTTCACATTCATTTCACCTATATTTTTTGGTTAATTATTATCTTTCCTACACCAGTATGTGTTTGTGGTGCTTGATGACATATTTTTGGCATATAGTTATGGAATCAAGTTTTATTCAAGACAAAGTACAAACAATTTACACTATGTTTCCAATAATTTTGTTCAAGCATATTCAAGTACCCATCCTCTAGATGACCGATCACTACTTCAAATTTATAGACATATTCTTCATGCCCACACTTTCCTTCATCTCAAAAAATGTATTCCTATATTGACCAAATTTTCTATTACTACATTGAGTTCAATCAATAGAGGAGACTAGTTATTTGGTGTAGATCATTCAATCATAAGATTATAAAGATATATACATTGACCAAAAATCATAAAGTGTACTTATTATATAGCCACCCCAACATGTTTGAAATATCAATTTACCTCCAAGAGATGAAGAGTGTAAACAGTGTCTCTCAACAACTTTTTACTAAATGAAACTAACACTTTTTGGAACATCTAAAACATCGTTTACATAGTGGAGTGACTTGGATATATGAAAAATTGTGAGAGGTGATTGTAGAGAGACCATAAATGATCTTGTACCTTTAGGAAAAATGTTTCTAAGTTCTATGGTTCTGAGTAACTTCTCATCAACATTTGCTACCCTTTCATACTTTGGTCCCTTAAGAGAAATCATTGGTGCAATGTAGCCCAAAACATTCTAGCATGTTGGGGTGTGAAACATGACCTTGCCTAGCATAAACCTACCCATTTGGGTGTGTTGGAACTGTTAGTTTGGTCACATGATGAACATAACAAAAATTACACCACCTTATGACTTTACATTGCATGTATCTGATGCTTTTTCCATCAATTGAAAACTTGTCACCACGAGAAAATGAATTGGAGATATGAAAAACTAAGAGAGGTTATTGTAGAGGGACCCTACATGACCCTGTACCTTTAGAAAATGTTTCTAAGTGCCACATTTTTCAAGTAACAGCTTGTCATAGTTTGTTTCCCTTCCGCACTTTGGTCTCTTAAGAGAAATCGTCGATGCAATGTAGTTCAAAATGTTTTGGCATGTTGGGTTGTGAAACAGGACCTTTCCTAGAATAAAACTACCCATCTAGACATTTTGGAACTATCAGTTTGTTTGCATGACAAAAAACACAACAATTACACCACCTTACAACTTTACACTACATGCATTTTGGTGCTTTTTCCATCAACTAAAAACTTATCACCACAAACAAATGGTTTGGAGGTATGAAGAACTAAAAAAGGTTACTATAGAGGGACCCTAAATGACCTTGTAACTTCATATAGAATGTTTCTAAGTACCGTGGTTTTTGAGTAACAGATCATCAAAGTTTGTTTCCCTTTCCCACTTTGGCCTCTCAAGAGAAATCATCAGTGCAATATATCCCAAAACATTTCGCCATGTTGGGGTGTGAAATAGGACCTTTCCTAGCATAAACCTACCCATCCAAATGTGTTAGAACTATTGGTTTGGTTGTGTGATGAAAAAAAAAAATTACACCACCTTGCAGCTTTACATTGCATTCATCTAACGCTTTTTCCATCAACTAAAAACTTATCACCATGGGAAAATGGATTGGAGATATAAAAAAATAAGAGAGGTTATTATAGAGGTACCCTACATGATCTTGTACCTTTAGAAAAAATCTTTCTAAGTTCCACAGTTTTTGAGTAACTTCTCGTCAAAGTTTTCTACCCTTTCACACTTTGGTCTCTTAAGAGAAATCATTGGTGTAATGTAGTCCAGAATGTTTTAACAAGTTGGGGTGAAAAAAAAGACCTTGCCTAGTGTAAACTACCCATCCAGACATGTTGGAACTGTCATTTTGGTCACATGACGAACAAAATGAAAATTACACCACCTTGCAACTTTACACTACATGCATCTTACGCTTTCTCCATTGATTGAAAGCTTGTCACCATGGGAAAATGGATTGGATATATGAAAAAATGAGAGAGGTTATTGTAAAGGGACCCTACATGATCTTATATCTTTAGAAATAATGTTTCTAAGTGCCATAGTTTCCAAGTAAAAAATTGTAAATTTTTTTATACTTTTGCACTTTGGTCTCTTAAGAGAAATCACTAATGCAATGTAGCCCAGAATGTTTCGGCATGCTAGGGTAAAAAAAAGTACTTGACCTAGCATAAACCTACCCATACAATTTTTTTAGAACTATCATTTTTTTTCATGATGAACAAAACAAAAAATACACCACCTTGCAACTTTACATTGATTGCATCTGATGCTTTTTCCATCAACTAAGAACTCATCACTATAGGAAAATGGATTGGAGATACGAAAAACCAAGAGAGGTTATTGTAGAAGGGTGCTAAATGACCCTATAAATTTAGAAAAAATGGTTTTAAATGACATGGTTTTTGAGAAAGAGCTCATAAAATTTTTCTACTTTTTTGCATTTTGGTCTCTTAAGAGAAATTGTTGGTACAATGTAGCCTACAATGTTTCGGCATGTTGGGGTGAAAACATGACCTTCCCTATCATAAACCTACACATCTAAACATGTTGGAACTATGTATTTGGTCGCATGATGAACAAAATAAAAAATATGCCACCTTGCAACTTTATATTGCATGTATAGAGGCATCTTAAGGGGCAACAAAAAGGGATTTATGATTACACAGGAAGGAGAACAGAGTCATTCCCAAGTGATAGATACTACTACTATTGATCAACTTGGATAGAACCTAAATATGAACCTTTAAATTATGAAGGAAGAAGTTTTTAGTGTGATAGAGAATGCACACTTTAAAACTAAGAATGAATAAATAGAGGAACATGATAACCCTATCTTAGAGAAGAATCTTAAAAGTATGAAGAATAAAATAAAGATAGAAAATAATAGTTATTGCAAATGATTCATATTTTTCAAAAAATGTGAATTTTGACATGGATACATCAAACTTGCAAGATAATATTCCATTCAAAGTGAATGAAGTAGTAGTTTATAATGGATACACTAATCTTGCAGTTGATAATAGTTCATTCAAAGTGCAATGACAAAGGTGGAGATGGCAGTAGAGATTGGTATATTTCCTAAGCTAAGATCAAGGGAAAACAACAAAAGAAAACTAGTCACAGGTCAAAAACAAAGGGTAGAACACAATCCATTCATGAGGATAGTCCATACAATGAGTCATAATGATAATGAATAGTCAATTTTCAAGCACATTGCAAGCACAATAATATTCAAATCATATCGAGCACCTAGAAATAATAGTCATCCTAGAGATAGAGGGTGAATACAAATCTATTTTTCCAAAATATCTATAATCTCCAATATCCTATACACATCTCTTTCTATTTCAAGGAATGCAAGAGTGCAGGAAAGATAATTGGAGAGGTAAATTATGAAAATATTTTTTCTCTTTAGGAAATTTCTCTATCTTCAAGACTTTCATTTTGAACTATAATATAACTTCCCTCTCATAACTATCATTCAAACCTTTATACTTTTCTCCTCATAAATCTACTACTAATAGCTTCCTTGTGATGCCCTACTCTATTATATTGACCTTTTGGGTGTATAGTGGCATGTGTAGGTCATATTTTTCTTTATGTCCTTTTGGTTATCTCATTGTCATGACATTTATCTCCATCATTTTAACATTTCTACTATTTTTTCCAAACCGAATTGTATGAAGAATTTCAATAGGGGTATTGAAAGTTAATTTTGGTCTCATTTTGACTTGATATTGAAACACAACAAAAGATAGTGAATGTAATTTTTATCACAACAAATTCCACTATGTGCCATTTTAAATAGGCCTAACATAAATATGTATATGTAATTTTCCCAATATTCACTATATATGTGTAAAAATGTAGTAGAAAGAAAATCAAAAACTTTAAGTTAAAGAGGGGAAGTAAGTCATTCCTATGCCATATGAAATTTGGAAACAAAACATAAGTAAAGTTGAAATGTGACACCGAAAGGTCTAACTATAAATTGCAATACATAATATCAAAAGAAATATTGAAAACATAGAAACACAAATAGTTTTATATTTTATTCATGTTTAATGTCAAATATGAAACATATATATTGTGTTAAATATACAAAATAATGTGTCAAAAAAGAGTGATGAATAACATTACTTTAAAAATTCAATGTACATACAAATTAATCCAATAAACCATCTAGGTCTGCCCTATTCTTGATTGTGTCAAGTATTTCCTTGTGGTCAGAATTGTGCACCTTCCACAAGTTCTTTTTCAAATTTCTACCCCCATATATGATCAAATGAACATTGGATTCCATGAAAATGTTTGAGCAATGAAGAATCTTCAAATGCATGTCAAAGTATTGAAATAGTCATACATTAACACTCTTAATTGGCTACCTTCTAAGCCATGTTCCAATAACAACCACCGAGCTTGTAGGGTATTCGATGTTTTCTCCATCTATAACCAAGGCCTCCAATTTCTTTTTGGCCTCTACACAATGACAAAAATAATAATTTGTTCCCTATTCATTGTCTTCATTTGCAATAACTACATAATCATGCTTTGCATTGATATGTGCATCAAATTAGATGAATTTAGTCAACATTACAAAACACTACAAAGTAATATAATATTAGGAATTTCAAAAACTATGCAAGTAGATATCTTACTTAGTTGAACTAGATCTAATATGTGATCAAAGTCAACCGATGATTCCATATGTTTCAATTGTAGTGGTGTCGAGAGCCGATATGTGTCAAGTGGGCTTAGACATCTTAACCACCATTCTTCAACCCACTCCTTTGACTTGAACTCATTCTATGCTTGAACATAAATGAAGAAAAAAAGAATGTCATCTTTTGTGTATTGATACTCCATGAATATACATTAGAGCTTCTAAAAGAGTGTAGCTCACTTGATCATGTTAGTGAACAATCCTCATATTTTTCAATGTTAGTATCATCTATCAACCAAAAAAATATATGAACTAAATACTTACCTTCATTACCTGGACCCATCGACAAATCACACCACTCAATGGCTGATTTTTCATCTATCAACTTTGAATTTTTTTTATACTTTAAATCTTCTCATGGTATGACTCTTTTGATACATGATCTTGAACCATCATGCTCCCCCTTTCCATGCCTAACCTCAAAAAAATTTCACATATGTTGAACTCTTGTAATATTATGCATCTTTCTCAACCAATAGAACATTCGTGATTTCTTGAATTGTAATGCACAATTATCTAACCATATGATATGTTGATGAAATGATATTCCCCTTCTAGCCAAATCATGGTAGAACACCTGAAAGCAACCTTGTACAAACTCTATAGAATACATGTGATCATCACTGATATAAAAATGATACTCCCTTATGATCTTTATGTCATCCTCTATACTATCATTGTCATGAATGAATGATATGTGTACAAATATAGCAACCTATGTGGAGTTGTAATAGTGTGATTGCACCTCATGTTGTGGAGGTAGACTATAGTTCTCCATAAAGTCAATGTTTGAAATATTGCTACTGAGTGGAAACATGTCCGTGCATAACTTGAATTGAAAGTACAACCATCGAGCTCTATCGGTATGCCTTACATACTCATACATTATACTTTCACAAAATATAGACATAAATTGATACACTAGGATCTTTTGAATAACCAAATAACACCTTTTTACTTCCTTACCATCTTTTGTAATGTAGTCCATTGCCTTATACTTCTTAAATTCTACTAGTTCATTTTCAACTACATGTGTACTTTCCATATGTTGACATATTGGCATATGTTGCAAGCCACCAAAATGCTGACATGTGCCATCCAAGCATAATTTCTTGTAGATTAATTGACCTTCCTCTCTTTCAGATAAAATTGTTGATATGAAATCTATTGAAGATATAGGTGGGGCATGTATTCCATAGTCCTACAAAACATTATTAGTATGCAAATCTAAACATATGCATCGATAAACATCAAAATGGTTAGAAAAATAAATATGTACTCTACAACAACAAGTAGTGTGTGTGTTATTTATTTTGACATAGAAAGGATTTATCATTTCAAAAAATCTTTGACAAATATTAACTTGAGGACAGATCTCTAAAAATTTACCAAAAAATTGTGTTGAGTCATATCCTAAAAATGTTTTGGATTTGGCTCACGATTTTGACTACCAATTCTCCTTCTTACCACATCTCTTTGATTCAAATATACACTTGTGTTATTCTTTCAAAATTATTCAATTAGGGATCTCAATGCTTCAACAATTGGTTTATCTTTTCGTGGTAGTCTCCCCAAGAATTCCCATAACTCATTTTCATCAGTGTCCTCAATTCTTTGGCACCTTCCAACAGCTCTCAATAATTTTTTTCTATTTATTCCCAATCCTTCACTTCTTTCTAATGAGACAAGATTTCTTCATTTGATTACTTACTATTGTTGATGTAATGACACATCGTGTGACATTACTATCTTTGGTGAGTGAGGTGGTACCCACACTCTCATATGCACTCATTAAATTCTTCATAATAGATTTTTCACTTGAAGCTTCTGATGTTCTCATTCCAATAATCTTCATAATGGACCTATACTTTAGATTTCTCATCATTTCAAGAAATAGTTGACATCTTTTAGTTTCATTTAATTTTTCAAAGAACAATCCCAAAATATTATTAACATATCTTCTACAAGTATATTTTGGAATCTTAGTATCCATCAGCAAAAAAATATTCTCATCAATATCAATAAATAACTTTGGCTTTCTATGCAAAATTCTAGGGGGTTTTCTCAAAGGTAAATTTTCCTCAACATTAAGAATTTCATCAATATTTAAATGAGATGAGATAGATGGTGTACCTTTGATTGAAGATGGAATAGATGATGCACCTTTAAGTTTAGATGGGAAAGATGGTGTACCTCCTTCTTCACATGTGATTGATGATGTACTTTCAATTTGATATGTAGTAGATGGTGTCCCTTCATCTTGACTTGCGGTAGAAGACATCTCTCCAACTACGAGATTCAAATCTCTCATTGCACAAAGGTTTTGCATTTGTTTCCTTTATGTCACTAGTGCCATATCTCTCATCAATGGTTCTTGTTCCTCTTGAATTGGAATGTCTTCTACTATCATGTTCAATTTCCTTCTTTCATGAAGTTGTCTCATTTCTTCTCTTTTCCTTCCATTCAGTGCTTCTTGATCATCTGGTGTTAGAAGACATGTCCATGATCAATTATTTGACATGATGAAGAATTGAATATGTATCATGAAAAGAAATAAAGATTACTCCCACCATGGTACTATAGAGTAAAGAAATATCTTACACAAATCTAAAATTAGTCATCAAATTATGATGTATAATATATGATAGTACAAAGAGGCATTAAACAATCAAAGGGAATCCAAATGCAAGGAGTTGTAGGTTTGATAGTAAGTGAGAGGTTGTATGTTTAAAAATGACAAACAAAGGGTAGAAAATGGCATGAAAATGGACTAAATGATTATAAAACTAAATATTTTTAGTTTTGTAGGGTAGTATAATCGAAAACATAGAGAGGTGGTGTCATTAGGGAACAAAGAATGAGAAAAATTAAGCAAATAGGACTACCATAGGTATCTTAGAATGTTATAATTTTCTTCGGATTTTCATAATTTTTTTAGAACTAACATAAGTTTCTAAGGATTTTTATAGGTCTCTAAATACTGTCATAATTTTCTTCTTGTAGCTCCTAATCCCCATTGAACCAAATAGTATCATATATGTTACAAGTAGTCTAAATAGTAGTCTAGATTGCTTTCATTTACATTGTGTAGAACTACTGAATTTATGTTAAATGTAAGAGAATGATTGCATCTTTTTGTGCTAACTACCCTATTAAGAACTTGTATCTTACACAATGAATTATATCCTTATGTTTCTAAGTAAGCATCTACCTAGTAATATTAAGGACCTACTACAATTTATACATGAATTTAGATTCATCCAATGTTCAAGTGATAGGCCATCAATGTTTTCCATGTAATGGGTGACTATTGGTCTATTTATGAATAAAGGAGTGTATGATGTATGAAGAGTAAGGGCTACTAAGGTAATAGTGGGGAAGGGAAGAAGTGGGTGTATGAGTATAGATAGGGGGGATTGGGAGTGGGAGTAAAGAAAGCTAGAAGATGTGTGTGAATGAGAATAAAGTGAAGCATCATGAGGGAGTTAGTGTCCCAAAATTTTGGTTAATGTATTTTAGCATGTCCAAGCCCTAGGATTTGGTCATAAGGAGGCATTAAATATCATCAACTAGAAATTTACTTAATGCCTTTTAGCATGTCCAAATCATAAGATTTGGTTAATTCCTTTTTGATGAGACATTTGGTGATATTGACCTTGTAGTTTACTTGATGGTATGTTATGATAGGGAATGAAGAGGGAAGAAAATGGCATGAGGAGGGGAAGCAAAGGGTATGAAGAGGGCAGAAAAGGGAATGAGGGGTAGAAAAGGGCATGAAGAGGGAAACAAATGGCATGAGGAGGGGCAAAAAAGGGCATGAAAAGGGAAACATAGGGAATAAGGAGGGCCAAGTATAGAAAGAACCATAATCATCAAGAATTTCATTCAACATGTGTGAAGCAGAACTTGTAATATGATGTGATAGTTGATGTGATGTGTGCCATGGTGTATAGGAAATTTTATAGTTGGAAATAGTGTAGCCCCTACAAAGTGTACACATGGTAAGTAGTGTAGAAGGGATTATGACACAAATGGGAATCATGTTTTTGGAACTAGTGTGGCTCCCACAATGTGTATGCATGACCACCTTATAATGTTGATATAGATGGAATCATGAGACATAAAGTAATCAATGAGTTAGTACTTATGTGGGCCAACATGTGAAAACATGACACAATATAAACTTGGTATAGAATATAATGCATCATGGAATTGGAAGTAGTGTGACACAACATATGCAAGCATGAAATAATACAAATTGAAAGTGGGATGGCATTAGATAGTCAATTTGACGAGAGAATAAATTTTATGTGGTGATTTTGGCACACTAACTAAAAATATATTTTCTCAATGAGTTAATTAGAGTTAAAATACAATAAAATAAAATATACATTGAGTTTTTTTTTATCTTAACTTGTTTCATTTGAATATGAAAATGCACTCTCAATAAGCAAGTATAAAAATTTATCTTCTAAGGAAGGGTATGTTGAGAACTATAAAGATAAGGATGATTAATATGATGCATTTGATTATATGAACAAAATCTAATCCAATCCCTTAGCAAAATATAATGCATTTTGCTAAGGGTATGTATGTCGAGCACTCATAATTTTGAATATTTAGTAAAATCTAATCCCAAAATCAACATGATGACAAAATAAAAGCATTATATTAGGAATGTATGATAAGAAATGATAAAGAAACATAAGAGAATGAAGGAAAATATAAAGAAAATGTATAAATACTAGACATATCCTAAAATCTGAGATTTGATTTGAGAATCTACCTAATTATGTGTAGTTTTTTTCTTCTTGCATCAAACCCCTTAAGAATTTGAGCTTTTCACGAAGTTGCTTCCTTTTCAATGTTCAATTATATATAACTGTAATAGAATTATTAAAACTAAAGAATTAACCAATCTATAATATGAAATTATAACAATAAAGTCATAATTAATATTGCAACACTACAAATATGAAAATTTGAGTTCATATAATCAATTTTGATGTAAAAAATCTATTATGTCCTCCTTTTTAAGTTGAGAAAAAAATTAAAAGGTGGTGCAAAGGAGGTGGAATGCTTTAAAAATGCATGTTTTTTCCCCAACAACATAAAAACTCATTTTTTTGCCAGATAACATGCATAAGCAGGAGAATAACAAAGCATACAGGCCTAGATCATGGGTGTCATGCTATTTTTAACCATTTTTAGAAGTTTACAAAATATGCTCACATTATAACATGAGTGTGCTTTGGCTTGCACTAAATGGTGTAAAATCTCAACTTTTCCAATGCACGCTCGTGTTTTGGACTTGATGAACTTGTCAAGGTTTCTTGAACATTATCATGTTTGTGTAGGGGGTTAGGTTGAGGTATATCTATGAGACCTTTCTTCAAACAATGATGATACATTGTAAGTGCTATGTATGTGTTGTTTTGTGTGTGATATTAAATTTCACCATAATTCCCTTGTTATATGTCATATGTGTCATTGTACATGACACGACCCTTTGTGTGTGTGTTTCCATTCAGTGTAACATCCCTATACACTATACACTTAGCTATACACTATCAACCCTTTACCCTATTCCTTTTACCCTCAACCCTCAACCCTATACATTAAAATCTCAACCCTAATCCCTCAACCTTGAAGCCTCAACTATAAACCTCTAATCTATGCATTAGACCCTTTAAACTAATCCCTCAACCCTAAACACCCAACCTTCAACCCTAATCCCTAAAACCCTCAACCCTCAATCCTCAACCCTATACCCTCAACCCTCAACCCTAATCCCTCAACCCTAATCCCTCAACCCTATACCTTAAACCCTAAACCCTCAACCCTCAACCCTAATCCCTCAACCCTAAATACTCAACCTTGAACCCTAACCCTAAACCCTAAACCCTCTACCCTATACAATATACCCTCAACCCTATACCTTAAACCCTCTACCCTCTACCCTCTACCCTATACATCAAAGCCTCAACCCTAATCCCTCAACCTTATACCTTAAACCCTAATCCATCAACCCTCAACCCTTAACTATTATTCCTTAACCCTCAACCCTCAACCGTATACCTTAAACCTTAATCCCTCAACCATAACCCCTTAAAACCTAAACCATATACCCTCAACCCTTAAAACCTAATCCCTTAAACCCTCAACCCTAAACCCTCAACCTTCAACCCTAATCCCTCAACCCTTAACTCTTAAACCATAAAACCTCAACCCTTAAATCCTCAAATGTTAAGCCGTAAACCCTCAACCCTCAACCCTTAACCCTTAAACCAAAAACCCTCAACCTTATACCCTCAACTATAAACCCTCTACCCTATACATTATACCCTCGATCCTAATCCCTCAACCCTCAACGCTTAAACCCTAGAGCCTAAACCCTTGACCCTCAACCCTTAAACTCTCAACCCTCAACCCTATACATTAAAACCTCAACCCTTTAACCCTATGACCTCAACCCTCAACCCTTAAACCCTAAACCCTAAGCCCTTAAACCCCAAACCCTAAACCCTCAACCTCAACCCTTAAACCCTCAATCCTCAACCCTATACATTAAACCCTCAACCCTATACCTTAAACCCTCTACCCTAATAATTAAACCCTCAACCCTTAAACCCTCAACCCTAATCCATCAACCTTATACCTTAAACCATAATCCCTCAACCCTTAACCATTAAACCCTAAACCGTCAACCCTTAAACCCTCAACCATTAAACCCTAAACCCTAAATCCTCAACCCTCAACCCTCAACCCTCAACCCTCAATCCTAATCCCTATCCCTAAACTCCCAACCTTCAACCCTCAACCATCAACCCTCAAGCCTCAACTCTCAACCCTTAAACTCTTAAACCCTTAACCCTAAATCCTATGCATTAAATCCTCAACCTCAATCCCTCAACCCTATACCCTAAACCCTCAAAACCTAATCCTTCAACCCTCAACTCTCAACTGTAAACCCTCAACCCTCAACCCTCAACCCTTAAACCCTCATCCCAAAAACATAAACTCTAATCCCTCAACCCTCAACCCTATACCTTAAACCCTCAACCCTAAACCCTCAATTATAAACTGTGTACCCTATACATTAGACCCTCAACCATAATCCATCAACCCTAAACCCTCAACCCTCAATCGTTAGTTTTTAGCAACTGTCAATTATTAGTTGTTAGCCATCAACCCTCAACCATTAAACCCTAATCCCTCAACACTCAACCATCAACCCTCAACCCTAATCCCTCAACACTCAACCCTATACCCTAAACCCTCAACCCTAAAACCTCAACTGTAAACCCTCTACCCTATACATTAAACACTCAAACCTAATCCCTCAACCCTATACTATAAACCCTAAACCCTACAACCTCAACCCTCAACCGAGCTATACTTAAGCCCTAATTCAGCAACCCAATATCTTAAACCCTAATGGACCTATATCCTATACACTTAACCTTGGGAACTCAACCCTGAACATTATTCCTCAACTCTCAACCCTCAACCCTCTACCCTCTACCCTATACCCTCAACCCTATACTTAAGCCCTATTCCCTCAACCCTCATCCCTATGCCTTATACCCTCAGCCTTAAACCTTGAACCTTATACCTTAGACACTCAACCTTGAACATTATCCCTCAATTTTAAACCCTCAACCCTCAACTCTATACCTTAAACCCTAAACCCTACAAACTCAACCCATATCCCTATACCCTATAACCTAACCCTTATACCATAAACCCTAAATATTGTCCCTAAACCCTATACTTAAACCCTAAACCATACACTCTCAACCCTTCACCCTTTTCCTTACACCCTTAATACATACCATCAACCCTAAACTCACTATCCTAAATCCTAATCCCTATACCTTACACACTCAAAGAGTTGAACATTATCCCTAAACTATAAACCCTCAACCCTCTACCCTATACCCTCAACTTATTACTTAATCCCTATAACCTCAACCCTCATCCTTATACCCTATACCCTCACCCTTATATACCCTAAATCCAAAATATTATCCCTCAACCCTAAACCCTAAACCTAATACTTAATCCTTCTAGTGTAAACCTTCAACCCTCTACCATATACCCTATACTCTCAACCCTATACTTAAGCCTTAAACCCTCAACCCTCAACTTTATGCCTTAAACCCTAAACCCTACACCTTCAACCCTCATCCTTATACCCTATACCCTCAACCTTGAACATTGACCCTCAACCCTATACTTAAAACCTAAACCATACACTCTCAACCCTTAACCCTATGCCTTATTCCCTCAACCGATACCCTAAATCCTAAACCCTAATCCCTATACCCTACACACTTCTCTTATACAATCAATGAGTTGAATATTATCCCTCAACCCTATACCTTATACCCTCAACCCTATACTTAATCCCTAATCCATCAACCATCAACCCTATACCTTCAACCCTAAACCCTACAACCTCAACCCTCATCCCTATACCCTATACCCTTTCCTTTATACCCTAAACCTTCAACATTGTCACTCAACCCTCAACCATATCCCTAAAACCTATAACCAATATCATATTTAACCTAATATATATACCCTAAACACATAATCTTATACACTCATCCCTAAACATTATCCCTCAACTATAAACCGTAAACCCCCAAGCCTATACCCTACACCCTCAACCCTATACTTAAACCCTCAACCCTATACCTTAAACACTAAAACCTACACCCTCAACCCTCATTTGTATACTCTATACCCTCAACCTTATACACTAAACCCTAAACATTGTCCCTTAACACTATATTAAACCCTAAATCATAAAATCTCAACCCTTCACCCTATTCCTTATACCCTCAATCCCTATACCCTATACACTTAACACTATACCCTTATCCCTGAACACTATCCCTCAACCCTCAACCCTATACCTTAAACCTTAAAACCTACACCCTCAACCCTCATCCCTATACCCTATACTCTCAACCTTATACCCTAAACCTTGAACATTGTAACTCAACCCTATACTTAAACCCTAAAACCTAAAACTCAACCCTTAACCCTATGCCTTATACCCTCAACTTGTACCCTAAACCCTATACCCAATATCCTTAACCTTAATCCCTATATAGCTTATAAACTTAACCTTATACCATCAACCCTGAACAATATCCCTCAATCTTAATCCCTCAACCCTCAACCCCATACTTAAACCCTAAATCGTACATTTAACCTTGTACCCTATTTACCCTAAACCCTCAACCTTATATCAAATATCCTAAACCCTAATCCTTATAGCCTATACACTTAACCATATACCCTCAACCCTATACCTTAAACCCTAAACCCTACACCCTCAACCTTCATCCCTATACCCTAAAGCCTCATCCTAATACCCTAAACCCTATGCATACAAATATATATACATTCATACATTATGAACATACATGCAACCATACATATAAACATATGTATACATACACTCAAGCATAAAAACATACATACATACATACACACATAGAAGCATACATAAAAACATACATACATACATACATACAAGCATACAAGCATACAAGCATACATACACACATACATACAAGCAGAAAAGCATACATGCATACATACATACATACATAAATACATACAAGCATGCATTCATACATACAAATATACATACATTCATACATGCATTCATACATATACATTAAAGTACAAAAACATACATGAATACAAATATATATACAAACATACATACATAAAACATACATTTAACAAACTTACATAAAACAATTTCAAGTGAGCCATAACACGAGCACATTATAATGTGATCGTGTTATGCCTTGCTTTGGGAATCCAAAACATAAAGTAGGACATAAAGCAAACACACACAAAATCATAAAGCAAGACATAACATGAGTGCGCTATAACGTGCTTGCGTTATGTCAAAATTGTGACATAATGTGAGCACATTATAACACTCACATTATGCATTTCTTTGGGAATCCCCAAGCCGTTGGCTTGGATTTTATTTGGATTTCCAACCCAAAGGCTTGGAATACATTTCCAACACTCAAAAACATGTTTATGCATATTATTCAAAATTTCACATAATCTTGTTCGTGCTAACCATTAGGTTTACATATGTTTCAAGGTTGAGTAAAACAAACACCTCGGTAATGTTTAGCTCTCTCTTAGCTATTTAACGATGCAATTTTTTCACATTTGGACAATGTTAATGCTTTCATCTTTAATTTTTTTTTTTGGTGTATCCGTTTTTTAGTCAAAAATCGATGTTCGATATTTTTTACTTATTTTTTATTTGTTCATTGAAATTTCAAATAAATTATATTTTCATAAAATAGACTCTCTTCTACACATTAAAAAAAAATGTTGATTTTTGATTAGTTTTTAAAAATTATAGGGTTAGCACTATCAAATATTTATTTTTCAAGATGTGTCCACTTTGGAAATTCGTAAAAAATTATATATTCATTTAAAAATTATCAGAAAAATTTGAGACCATAATAAATTTTGTTAGTTAATTTCTTACCAAAGCAATTTTTAAAATACTAAAAAAAAGTTAACCTTTTTACTTACCCACAATAGATGCTATGTTATGTTTCTTTGATAAAAAAACATGACCAATTTATGTGGGTAACAATTTTGAACCCCTTAATCTCTTGTTTTAGGATGTGTTTGTGACAATCCTTGCATGTACTAGACAAATGAGTCTAAGCTAAAGATAAGGTGATAATGATATTCACAAGCTTTGGGAGTAGAATAATGAATCCAAAGCAAGTTAACTCAATTTTTTGATACTAATTCAGCTAAACACTTGAAAGAAGATAGTGTTTCAAGTAAAAAGATAAACTAGGAGATGATAATAAAGATTTTAACCAAAAGTGAGCTATGTCAATTTCTAGGTTTTTTGTTTTGAAATGGATTGTTTTTTTATTTGTGATGGGGTCAAATTGATCCAATGATGGAAAAACATGTTTAGACTAGTTCAAAATTGAATAGTAACATAAAATGGAGATGGAAATATAGATTTTGTTGAAATGAACAACTAAGAGGGGGGGTGAATTAGTTGTCGCCAAATTAAACCCTTAAATCATTTACCAAAACATAACCTTAAAACTTCTTGGATGATTAAACATTAAGTGAAAGAATAGAAACTGAAAACCATCACATAAACACAATAACACCATATTTATGTGGAAAACCCAATGAGGTAAAAACCACAATGAGGATTAACTCACACTATAGAGAATATCAATTTTGATTACAAAAAGGGTCACTTCCTAAGGCTCACTACCAATAGAAGGACTCATTTTCCAGACTCACTATCCATAGGGCTACAACTCAGAGATACAAAAGATGGCTTACAACTAGAATACAAAATTTATGTCTCACTACCAAAAGTATGAATTGATGGAATACACCTTCCTTATGTAGAATTTAGTTCCAAATGAAGCTTAGACTATGAAGTACTACCTCACATAGCAATCACTTAACAACTCTATTTTTGTCTTCAATTGATAAAAAAATTAGGCTCAGATTCACTTTCACCTTTCTTCCACACTCTCACACCCACTTATCACTCACACTTCACACTTCTCATTCCACACCCTTCACACACACACTTTTTCTCATTCCTAAAAACATCTTATATATATACAAGTAGTACATCATATTAAGTTGGATAAGATCTATACAAAACATCCCCAAAGTAGATTCAATCTTCTTAATACATAACATGTGTTAGGTCGGCCAAGACTAGGACCCAAACAAAAAACAACTATAGTGTACAGAGTTAAACTTTTTCATTGATAACTTACTGATCCCAACACAAAACATCTCAAGATCTCAAATATAGTTGTCTGAGTGAATCATAATGGCATAGTTAAGATATCAGAGTCATAACTTGTCTTATGGTAGAATCTTGACCCAAAATCAATCTCACTAATTCATTGATAAAGAACATATTTGATAGGGAATAGCTTCTAGTTAACACCTCATACATTTGGTACTATGTTGACATCAATGAAAACCATTTGATGCAATCCAATTTCCAACAATCTCCACCTTTGTCATTGATGGCAACACAAGATGTGAAAATCCAACAAAAACACCCTTTGTAGTTTTCTTCTTGTAATGATTTCCATTTTTCACATGTTCTCTCTCCCCCTTTGACATCAATGGAAAAGAGAGAAAGATTTATCTCCCCCTTACTCCAAAATTTTCTACACAAAAATCTAGTCTTCAAAAAAGATATCAAAAAATGGTTCTTTACCTCAATCCTTCTCCTAAAATATCTTTGTATTTTTCTTTTAATTTTGGAAGAAATGTCTTCTAGGAATCTACTACAAATCTAGTGTTCACACAAATACTATTGTTCATCACTATTGAATCAATTGTTTCTAGAAGAGTATTTGGGATAGTGATACTTAGTTCATTTTTCTTAGCTTCCACCAAGAGACCAAAAAGTTGTTCCAATCTCAATCCAATTATCTCTTTGACTTTCCAAAATGTCTTCACAATACTATCCCTTTGTACTAGAATTTCTACAAGTTTAGACTATAAGGAATTGATCATTTTCTTATGTGCTCCATGCCTATCATTAAGGATATTATATGTTTTTCCGATAGAATCCAGCTCAAGCTCAATATCACCATTTTTTACTCTATAGTTTCTGATAGCAGTAGGCCACCAGAGATAATACCTATACACATTTTTTACACTTTTGATGCATGTCTTCAATTCATTCATTCTCTTAGTCAATCTCTTCTGTGCATTTCCACATCTTTCTTCCATAGCCAATTGAATCTCATCTTTTTCTTTTTTTTTCCCTAGGAGAAAGTACCTTTAGTCTATCTTCAATCTGCTCAACCAATACTTCTAGTAAAACATTTTTCAATTCACTCAGATAAATATCCTTATGGATTATATAAACACCCAAGGCATATGTGATCTCATCCTATTCATCTGCTATTTTAGACAACCAAACATCTCCAGTAGTTTTTAGTCCATCAAATTACACAAGAATCTTCATCATCATCATCAGTGGATACCAGATCAATTTCCTTTGTAATAGTTACTTCCTTTTCTTCTTTCTTCTCCTCTATCTTCAACTTCTTTATTTCTAGAGGGGAACTTGAAATGACTCTTTCTTCTTTCCACTTTCTAGAGGAGGATCCTTCCTTAGATGTCCCAACTGGATTGGAAACCATACCAGAGCTCCATGCATTTATTTTTTTTGCAAAGTATTCTCTACAAATATTTTCCTTCTCTACAAGACATTCCAAGTACCGGTAGACCTACTTCCCAACCGATAAAACTAACTTCCACACAACATTCTCTTTCAATGTAACAACTTCAGAAAATACATCATCAAGAATATAACCAAAGATCCAAAACAAAAAGGGTAATTTCCATTCATTGTCATAGTAATGTTCTCCATTAATTGATTCCTCAATAACTCACACAAGTTGAAATCCTCATTTTTTCAACCATTTGATGCACAATGTAAATAGCAATCGTCGAAGTAGAGCCTTCACTATTCTGAAATAAATCTTATATGAAATGTAATATGCCACATACCTTATCACAGGGTCAACTATAGTATGAATTTGAAGTGCCCTATGGTCTCCCGTCACTCCAGTTAGGGCTTTGACCTCTTTGTTCTTCATTGAATTCTTTACAGAAATGGGTCCATCATTACATAATATTGTAATTTCTACAATTGCTTCCTTTGTCATCCCATAGGGTTTTTCAAAGATCATTTGATCACCTTGAATTCTACTTAGGAAAAAATGAACAATGTCTACATCCAAAAAGTATTGAAATTCGCTCCATATGTCTAAACCCTTGTTCCCTAGACTTTTAACCTTTTATATTTTCTCAACTAAGAGCGAACCTTCAAAATTTCAAATCTTTTCATGGTTAAATTCATTTATCTGTAACTTAATTTCTATAATTTGTCACAACATGGGTCAAATACCACCATTGCCTTTGACTCCATTCTTTTAGCTTTGTTCTTCGTAGTTTTTCTTTCCAACCACCCTAACTCCTTATCTTTTAGTCACACTTTACTCCTTAGCTCATTCAATTTGCAATGTGAAAAATAATGACCACTCAACTTCCTTATTTAACTTGTCACTTTTAGGGTTTCATCACAAAAGGTAATTTATTAGTTATGACATCATCATCAGTACTTTACTCTGTTAGTACCTTCCCTACTGTCGGAAAAGAAATTTAGATGATGAAGCCTCTGTACAGACTCATTTCCACAATCTTCATTTTCTTGCAAGTCATGGTGCTTTTCTTGAATTCATCATATTTCTCCCTAATTTTACATTTATTTCCTTTCAGCTTTTAAGTTGCCAACTGCTTTATGAGATACATTGCAAACCAAGAAGAGCTCTATAATTTTTCTAATTCGCTTCTTTTCTGCTAGAATTTTCTCCAATTCCTTCAAAATAAAGATTCACATCACTTATCCTTGTGTCATCCCATGACACCTCATATATTGGGGGCTGGTTATATTTTTCTATGACTGATCCCCCTAAAACCACTACTGGGTTTAGTTCTTAGAAGAAGTATTTGCACCAGATATAGATACAGGATTATTTGATTCATCTTTGTTCTTAGGTTCTTCCTTTTTCCTCCAATTTTTTGTCATTTCTCTCCTTATTTCTTCAGGATCTACCTTGTTCACAAGCTTGATCTTCTATTCTAAATTATTTTTCTTCCCAACTTTGCTCCTACAAAATTCTAAGATATGTCCTGGTTTGTTGCAAGTGTAGCACACAACATATCCGTGATCAAACAAATTTGTGTTCATCCTTGACCTACACTGATTAGACTTGTGTCCAAAGATATTGCATGTACAATAGTAGCCTTGAAAAGATTGAATCCTTTTGTTAGAATTAAAACTGTTCATCATCAACTGGCTTCTACATTTGGTAGCTCTATGTCCAAACTTGTTACAAACATAACATTTTCCAGCAAAGAGTCCAACATTCTGACTCATTCTATTCTAGTTCATCCTACTTCTACATTTTATTGCTCTATGTCTGAATTCACTGCATGAGAAACAAAATCCATTAAAAGATGGATACCTTTGAGCATTAGGTTTTTAGATGGGAAACCTTCTAGTATTGTTCCTTTGGTTCTTATTTTGATAAGTGTTTCCTTGAAATTTCCTTTAATTGTCCACTTTGTTGAAAACTGGTTTAGTCATTGATCTTTTCCCTTCTTCAAGTCCTAGACCACCTTTATCCTTTGCAAGTTTTTGAGTTGAAATCAACTCATCAAGCATTGTAGAACTTGTCTTGAACCTTTCTTCATGAGCTTTCACTTTCTCTAGATCAACTCTAAGGGTTACTAGTTCTTGTTCAAGCTTATCACACTTTTTTGTCTTCTGATTGATAATCTCTTTCAAGCATCCTTCCTCTATCTTGCTTTGTTCAATTGCCAATTTTAGATTCTCTTCTATCTTGTTGCTTTCTTCAAGTTTCATTCTTAGATTCTCAATAGTATCCTTTGCTTCCTTTAGTTCCTGGCTAACTTCTTTATGTTTCAACTTGAACTTCCACATATGATTCCTTATTTTTTGAATGCATTCATTTGCTTACTTGACCTTTTTATTTTAGATCTTCACTTTCAAAATTTGTAGTTTTTGTTCGTAATTCCTCATCCAATTCACATCCATTCATCATTTTGTTCAACCTACCAAGATCTCCTTCAAGCTATTAAACTCATTCCAAAGGACCAAGCTTTGATACCAATTGTTGAATTGGAAAATTGAGAGGGGGGTGAGTTAGTTGTCACTAAATTAAACCCTTAAATAATTTACCAGAACATAACCCTAACACTTCTTAGATGATTAAACATTAAGTGCAAGAAGATAAACTGAAAACCATCACATAAACACAATAACACTATATTTACGTGGAAAACCTGTTGTGCATGTTTTGCACACATGCTCGCCTTAGGAAGGGACCCCTTCTTGTTCACTCCCAATGGGTCATTTTTCTCCCATCCCACTTTTTGCACCCCCATTTCCAAGCCCAAGTTGGCTACAAGCCTGAAAGCGATCAAAATCCCCTTGGCCGACTTCACCTACCTAAACTTCACTAGGTCATTTTTCTTTGCGAGCTGGGTCCTGTAGGCTTCCCTTAGCCTTTTTCCCGACATCCATTGACCTTCATGGACCCATGTTCATGGCTTTCTTCTTGCTATTTGATGTTGCACTCCACCATTCACCTACAACCAAGCCTCAGCGTCCACCCACATGGTGTACCCCACATCTTCCTTTGTCATTGCATCCATTGGGTATTGTGGACCGACAATTGTGGATCACCTCGTGAAGGTTTCCATTTCCATTTTTCTACCAATTAGTGGTTGACTCTTGAGTTTCGCTCACATGTGGGTTTTGCGGTTGATCCTTCCACCTCTGCTATTCCTGCAAGCCAATTGACCCCATCACCTCAAAATTGCCTAAGTCTAAAATGATTGTGGGTCTTTGTGCCTAGCTTGCCTTCACTTGACCGTCATTGTCTAAATGGCTTAGCTCTCGTGTCACCCCACAACTTAGATCTTGCATGTACCATTTACTCAAAATGAAACCTTAAGGTTACATGTGAATTCTTAAGTCAAAGCTTGCCAGTGGGCTACTACCTGTGGGAGGCTATCACCACAGTATTGTTTCACAATGGCAACCCTTCGTTGCCTCCCTACTTCATGGGCCTGCAACCTATTAGTGTTGTCATCCTTTTGTGTGCTTCCCCATGGTGGTTTTTTCCCACCACCTTGCCACTGTGAAGCAAAATTCATGCATGGCACACCCGCATCATCTACCCACATTGTTCTAAGCTTCATGGTCGTTTTCATGATTAATAGTGTCAAACTTCTAGATGATGATCTCAATGGCATGAGTCATTCTTAGCTTAGCATGGAAGAGCTTTTCATGTTGCAAATAATGGCATTCAAGATTGGCACCAACAACCCTCAACTACACAGAACCCGCAATGTGGGCCTTCGCCCATCACTCGCCATTTTCTTAAAGTCTTTCTTTGAACGTCCTCATGTATGCACCTACCCACATCTAATTTTTTGCATCTCAAGGCCCATCAGAGTCTTCTCTTGCAAATCTTGCATGCTTCATAGCCATTTTCCATGGTGATTTCCTTCACTCTACTACCACCCACATGTCCCCCCTTCCATATGTCCCCCCTTGCATATCCATGATGGAGGCATCATTTGCAAAGTCTACAACTCATCTTGCTATTCAAATGACATCTCTACCCAGCCTCCCCACTCATTATTTATGTGAATAATTTTTATCTTGGGGGCTCCCTCATAAAGGCTGTGGGAGTGATCACATAAACACCACAAAATATTATCCAAGTTATCATCATACCCGATACAAGAGAAAATGTAAACAATCGAAATGGGAGTGGAAAGACCAATGTGAAGTAATACAATGAAATCACAATGGTATTCTAGGAGTACAGGTTGATTATTATTGTAATGAAACTAGCATGGCTATTTGAAATAAAATCACTATGTGATGGTCACAGAATGTTACAAAAGGTTGGCAAAATATAAATAAATGGTCTGCCCGTAACACGAGGAATAGAGGATATCGGTTCTGTGGGGCTCATTATGCAGGTTGCCATTAGTGTTTTACCATTTTCTTTATGGCACCCTCACCTAGGCTTTTCACATCCCTTTGCTCACAAGGAAGTTTCTTATGTGGGCTCTACATGTGAGGAGGTCATCTTTCATGACTCTTTAACTATGATGCCCCACTCATCAATGTCTGCACATCTTCCTCACGAAGTTCATGCTTGCAGAGACCGTCACTCCCTTGGCTACTCATAGCAGCATCACCTACATGTTATCCTTATAGTGTTGCTACCTCAAGGACTCAATCTGGTGGGAAAATACTAGCTATATTTGCTTGCTTGAGTTGAATTCAATACACCTTTACACGTGAACATAATGAATTTTTTTTTAGACCAGTCTAATAATTTGCAAGCGCATAGGAGGGAGAGGCTTGATAGGTGGGGAAATGATAAGGATGGATTTTTAGATGTTTCCCACCCTGAATAAAAGGTCTTATCAATGATTTATGATTCCAACACGATAATGGTAGCAACCTTCAAATGACAATATTTTCTAGGAGAAATTTTTGAAATTGTTAGTGCAAAGAGGGATCGAGATGTTACTTCATCACCATTGAAAAATCTGCAAGCATGAGTATGAATGAAGATGATAAGTTATCACGTGAAGGGCTGACATTCAAATGGTATCAAAATTGAGGGAAGACATCACAATAAAGTTGGATGCAGGAATCACCCATGGAATGGCTGCTCTATAACAACATCATCAAATGGCCTGCTTGTACTGTCTCTACACATGGAAATATCTAATGCGAGGCCCACATTGCATACTTCCATGTGCCTTCCTTCACTACGGGATCTGCTATTTCATCCACCACTCAAAATTCTATTCACCCATGGATTCCCCACACTTATTTGATGAGTTTCCTCTCATGAGTATCATTCTTGATGGTCATCCATAATGGCCCTACATCACCCTCCCTCTACAAATATGCATGTATGCTTTTCAAAGGGATTTTGTGAAGTAGAACACGCTCACCTTTTAAAGCTGCAAGGAGAATCATATTCCAATGGTAGAGTGTTATGATTTTACAAGTTCGCAACATCACTGGTACATGTATGCCTTAATGAGGAGCCTACTAGTAAGGAGTATTATAAGCAATATGTGGGACATCATTTACAAAGAGCAAGAATGTAGTGATCGAGTGAGTGTCACGTGGAGCCGAGGATGCAGGATTCCACGTGTGGGGCTCCGTACTCCCCATGCTATTTTCTAAATGACTTCCTCCCACCAGCTTCCCACCGATTGTTGCCTACATAATCAACCCTACACCACCTTTACCAAAATCTTTCTTTGTAGATCCCATAGTTTATTCTTCCATTTGAACAATGTCCTTTCACATCATGTCCAACATAGTCCTACTTTTCACCCAGCTTGAATGGTTGGCACTCCCGCATTCTTATTCTTACTCTTATTGCAGATGGCTTGGGTTGCCTCTATAAATGAACATCTTGATGGGGAGATTTTAATTATTGATTGCTGTTAGAGTATTTGAATTATTGTTGTATGCGAGGGTGCACCTTAGTTGTGCAGTGATAAGTCAAAGAAGATCTATATGCCCATATTTCTCGAATGAGCTGAATTAATGAGCATCATACTTTGGGTGGGCAAGATTGGTATAAGGGTAGTTTTCATCCATACGTATTGGAAAAATTTGTATTATGCTAGCTTAGGTATCTCCTTGGATAATTGGTTGGTGTTGGGAAAACCTCAAACCAGGAACATTTGCTAAAATATAACAAACAAATGCCACCATCTCAGGCGCTAGAGTTTCCTATTGCAGGAGGGCTACTCTTTCCGGTGTTGTTGGGTGATCGTTTTTCATAAGTTATGGGAAGTGGGAAGGGATAATTCCATGAACATAACTCCATCTATCCTGGGGTTTCTTGTTTTCTCTATTGTCTCGAGCACCATGGATTTAACAAAGGTTGGCTTCTGAAGTTCATTCAATTAGGAGGAATGCAAACCATGATTACAAATGGGAATTTTCTCAAGAAGTCTATTGCCCTAGCAAGAAGGGAGGCTCACGTATCATCGTTCTTGTCAAAGGCTCGATTGAGGTAATCTGTGATGGATTTAATAAATGTTAGTACAATGATTCTACTCTCTCCATTCTTTTATAGTAATGATTTGGATTGGCAAGAACAAATAAAGAATGAAAGGATTACTTAGTATATGGACCTTTATTAAAAAAATAAGTGAATGAGGTGATCATCATAGGAAACATGTCCATATAAAGCCCTAATTCATTGATTGTGAAGTAGACCTTCACGGGCAGAGTCATTTTACACATCATGGGAATTTCAGATGTGGGGCTACACACTCTCAATGTTGTCACCTGTGGCCTTCCCAACCAACGTACCCACACCTTCATTCCATAGACAGTGCTCATGTTCAATGTTCCCACAAACAATGTAGAACTACTTCATGCCCACAGTTCCATAATATTGGATTCACTGATTAAGGATTACATGCACTACCTCATGTAGGATCATTTGTAAAGGGGGGTGATATTATACAAGGAAATGCTTGAATCTTACAGAATTAAAAGAGAATGATACCACCCCTTGTCTACCATAAGAGTGTGGAAAAATGGTCATAGGAACTATTTAAAAGTGATTTGAAATTCAAAAGGGTTCTAAGTAATGATGTCACTTTATCTTTATGATCAACTTTAAGCATTTTTCTAAGGTCCTCATTTGCGTGTATAAATGATTTAATGCTTTGATTAAGACATTGTAAGTATTATATGTAGGTATTATTGTAGGAAAGGAAACTTTTATGAGCCTTCGAGGATGCCTATTAAGGAAATTACTATGCACAAGGAGTTTGCATATGGAATGCAGTCAAGGGGAGAATGCTTCCACTTTGATGACATGTGGAACCTCGTCAGGGGTGGAGCTTTAATTCAAGGTTGTTAGGGATGGAGATTTGTTTTTTCACATGATGGAAGAAGAAAAAAATATTTAGGGGAATGAAGTTGCACTTGGGAGAAGGCCTACACACAAAATGTATGAATAACTATATCCAAAAAGGGGGGGTGTTGCCAAATAGGAACTCTTTAAAGAAATAAAGCTACAATTGGAGGAATGCTTCCATGTAGGACGTATTGAGAACCATGTCTAAAATGCGAATACCTCAAATTAAATATGCTCAAACAGTGGACATTTTGTTATGAAAAGACCATTAAACTTATGAATACATACCAAAGGGAAGTCTATGCCAAGAAACATAGAAGGTTGTCCACTGAAGTTAAGCCAAGGAGGAGTTGTCTTGCTCTTCATCAAATGATCATGACCTTCCAGGAGCTATTCAACGAGATCAAGAGTAGCACATATGCTTCTCAAAGACACTAATTTGTAACAAAGGATGCAACAAACACATTAGACAAAGGGGAGCCTTTAAACAATTTTAGCTACAACAAAAGGGAAATCAGCTAGAGGACAAATTTGCTACAGTAACAGGGCCAGTAAAAGACAAAATAAGGAAAAAAACAAAGGATGTATTTTAAATTGTCATTTATTGGGGGGTAGGTGAAACCCTAAATTATAATGAATCTAAGCCACTCATTGTAAATCAATCCTAGCCATTCATTTGGGCTTTAGAAAACTATAAATAGGGGCTTTCCCCTCATTTATAAATGGTTGGAGAATTGGTGCAAAGGGAATTTTGCAGCAATAGAAGGAAGCATTGCATGATTTTATGTGTGTTTTCTTTGAGTTTGTTCATCTTGCTTGCATGATTCAACTTCCATGTTAGATGTAGCTTGTAGTTTCTTGAATGGCTGCAATAATGGTGATTGTTGTTATGGTATGTGATGGAATTTCAGCTCATACTTTTAGCACTTGTTAATGAAAAATTGTTGTGTAAAGTTAGCCTAGGCTTGTTTAATTCATTGATGCAACTTAGTTCAATGGTTTGTTCATGAGGTGAATGCACAATATGAAAACCTGCATACCTTAGGAGATTGCACTAGTTTTGTGTAGTTGCAGGCTTCTCTTGGTCAAGCAAAACTCAGTTTGGGAAGTTTGTCTACTATAGCAGCCTCCATTGTTGTTGTTCATTCATAGCTTATATTTAGAACAACTTTCTCACCCATTCCTCTTTTGCTATTTCTTTTACTCCTTGGTTAGAATAGGAATCCAAGCATCACCATAATGTTAAATTTTATGAACATGGCAAGTTTTAGCTTACTGTTTTGAGTGGGTGGCCACTGTCCATTCACTTCCAACACTCTTGAAACTCCATTTACAAACCCAACTTCCCATTCTTTGCAAACCATAAATACCACCCTATAATTACTAGCAAAACATATCAACCAACTGAATTATTCTAAGCATTGTGTTGGTGTAATTAATTAATTAATTATTACACTAGCATAAGTTAACTTAGGTCATAAATCATTTAGTCCTATGTTGCATCATTTAATAAATGGGATAATATTCCCTTCCTAGTTTGTGGGATAAGATTCCTTCTAGAACTTATCTCATCATTTAATGATCATCTCCATAGGGTTCACATGTTGTCACATATTGTTAGATTATAACACTTGGCAACATCTCATGCATATTAGGGTTTAATTCTTGCCTATATAATCAGGAATATTGTTCATTTGTAATATATCAATATCCAATATCATTTTCATCATATCAATAGAATCTTTAATCAGCATTTCATTGTTGTAACACTTCTCTTTATGGTTGATTATCTTTCATGGCTAAAGTCCTTGATTGAAGATTTTGGAGCTTTAGGGGTTGTGCATCCATTAATATCTATTGAAGAACATGCACATTATAAGATCAGTGAGCTTCAAGAGCTATGCATCCATTAATCTCTATTGAAGAACATGTACATCATAAGATCAGTGAGTGCACTTTAGCCATGTTGGATCAGGGGTTGTGCATCCATTAATCTCTATTGAAGTGAAGAACATCACTGAAGCAGGAAGAAGCTACAAAAAACTATCAAGACATGACTGCTATGGTGATGAAGAACTTCCTCTGAAGATAGGATGATCAGGATCAAGAAGACAACAATCTGCATGAGTGCCCCAAATGACACTACTCGAATCAAATGGCAAAGGAAAACACCTGGAATGAAGATACAGATGGAACAAATACCAATAGTCTAAAAAACACTGATCACCTAAGAATGGAAGATTCCTTCCAAGGCGAAACCAAGGAGGCATTAGCACGAACAATATAGTACCCCCCATAATGTTAACTGGGAGAGCCTGACAAATCCACTAAAATGTTGTGTAACACCCTGTAGTGCATGAAGGAGAAGAAACAACATCTAAAAATGCACAAGAAAGCACCTGCAACTGAAAAAGTGGTGTGCAAAACAAAGCACACATGCATGAGGCTAGAATCATAGGATCCTCTATTTTCATGGAGGAACACTCACCAGACAAAAGGTGTGATGGAAAAAACAAAGGCACTACACAACCCCCCCATGGCACTTTATAATACAGTGCAAGTACAAAATATGGCACAACCTTATGTGCAAAATCCCCAAAAAACATGTACAATAGTGTGACACTTTATCTCAGTGCATTTACATAAAATATTGCTTACAAAAGATGATCAAAATGTCATAAAAAGACACAAGCTGGAAATACATGAAGAACAGCCAAAACCAAAGCATCCTATGCAAATGAGAAAATGCAAACCAATTGCATGCACAAACTAATGTTCACATCTGCCTCCATGATTAAAAGGACCTCAGATCTATGTAGAGGTTAGAACCAGCTTTCCGATGATATCTTATTTGTGAAAATCCGACACCATGGCCAAAAGTTATGAATTTTTCAAAAAAATTGAATTTTCCCTGCAAGAAAATGGGTTTTCTAGCAAAAAAGTTTCCTTCTAATTTAATTTTTGAAAAATCTATTCGCAATGAGTAGACAAAAATAGAAACATAGAAATATTTTGATGCTAGAAACAAAACCCAGAAAGTGTTTTTTGATTTAGCAAGCAGAAGAAGTCTGCAACACTGAAGCTTTGATACCATGTAGGATTTTAGGTGAACTCCTCAAACCCCCCAGAATCACCTGCAAGACAAAAAACTTCCACAAGAGAGAAATGGCAGAAAAATCATGCTATCATTAAGATGCAAAGATGCCAAAATTGAATATGACATTATGATCATCTTTTGTAAGCAATCTTTTATGTAAACGCACTGAGATAAAGTGTCACACTATTGTACATGTTTTTTGGGGATTTTGCACATAAGGTTGTGCCATATTTTGTACTTGCACTGTATTATAAAGTGCCATGGGGGGGTTGTGTAGTGCTTTTTTTTTTTCCATCACACCTTTGTCTGGTGAGTGTCCCTCCACAACGACAATGGATCCATATGATTCCAGCCTCATGCATGTGCGCTTTGTTTTGCACACCACTTTTTCAGTTGTAGGTGCTTTCTTGTGCACTTTCAGATGTTGTTTCTTCTCCTTCATGCACTATAGGGTGTTACACAACATTTCAGTGGATCTGTCAGGCTCTCTCAGTCTGCATTATGGGGGGTATTATATTGTTCATGCTAATGCTTCCTTGGTTTCACCTTGGAAGGAATCTTCCATTCTCAGTTGATCAGTGTTTTTTAGACTATTGGTACTTGTTCCATTTATATCTTTGTTCCAGGTGTTTGCCTTTGTTTGCCATCTGATTTGAGTAGTGTTGTTTGGGGCACTCATGCAGATTGTTGTTTTCTTGATCCTGATCATCCTATCTTCAGAGGAGGTTCTTCAGCACCATAGCAATCATGTCTGACAGTTGTTTGCAGCTTCTTCCTACTTCAGTGATGTTCTTCATGTCTTTCATCTATTTTTGGAGTAGAGTTTTTCCCATGAGGTTTTCTCTATTTCTCCACTTTATAGAGATTTGGTTGTATTCGGGTACCTAACATGGCCTCGTAGTCGGGACCCATCATCTTCTTGCATAATCATTGCATTTTTCTCCCTAAGTTGAACTTACGGGGGGGTGTTAGTGTAATTAATTAATTAATTATTACACTATCATAAGTTAATTTAGGTCTTGCATTTAATTAATTAAGTCCTAGGTTGCATTATTAGATAAATCATAAATAAATGGGATAATATTCCCTTCCTTGTTTGGTGGGATAAAATTTCTTCTAGAAGATGAGTTGTCCTTCTAGAACTTATCTCAACATTTAATAATCATATAGATAGGGTTCACATGTTGTCACATGTTGTTAGATCAAGACACATGGCAACATCTCATGCTTTTTAGGTTTTCACTCTTGCCTATATAATCAGGCATCTTGTACATTTGTAATTGTCATATTCAATTTTGGCATCCTTGCATCTTAATGATAGCATGATATTAGAGCTTTAGTGCTGTAGACTTCTTCTCAAATATAAGAGATCTTTTTTGGCATGAAAGTCTTGCTGGATGCAAGTAGCCGTTTTTCATTTTTTTCTTTAGAAATCTAGCTTCCACTTAGTTGCAGGACAAACGATTTCTGGGTTTTGTAGCCAGGGTCGAAATCTGAACAGGGTATCTTTTAGATTTTTGATATCTTGTACGGATCTAGAGAAAATCATAGTACAAAAATTAGTGCACGTCATTTTTTCTACTAGTTGAAGGTTAAAAAACTCATTTTTTTAATCTTCTGCTTGTTGAATCAAAAAATGTTTTATGGGTTTTGTTCCTAGCATCAAAATATTTCTGGGTTTCTATTTTTGTCTACTCACTGCGAATAGATTTTTCAGAAATCAAATTAGAAGGAAGCTTTTTTGCTAGAAAACCCATTTTCTTGTAGGGTAAATTCAATTTTTTTGAAAAGTTCATAACTTTTGGCCATGGTGTCAGATTTTCCCTTAGGTCATAAATAATTATTACACTAGCATAAGTTAACTTAGGTCATAAATCATTTAGTCCTAGGTTGCATCATTTAATAAATGGGATAATATTCCCTTCCTAGTTTGTGGGATAAGATTCCTTCTAGAACTTATCTCATCATTTAATGATCATCTCCATAGGGTTCACATGTTGTCACATGTTAGATTATAACACTTAGCAACATCTCATGCATATTAGGGTTTACTTCTTGCCTATATAATCAGGCATCTTGTTCATTTGTAATATATCAATATCCAATATCATTTTCATCATATCAATAGAATCTTTAATCAGCATTCCATTGTTGCAACACTTCTCTTTGTGGTTGATTATCTTTCATGGCTAAAGTCCTTGATTGAAGATTCTGGAGCTTTAGGGGTTGTGCATCCATTAATCTCTACACATTTTTATGACCTAACACCCAAGAGACCTTGGGGTAGTGATCTGGAACTTGTTTGTAGATTTCTACCTTTCAAGAGAGGTAGCATACTTGTGTGTTTCTTGTGTTGAGAAGGTTCAAAAAAACCATCAACAAACCCCAATGATGGAAAAACTACGGTGAGGATTAACTCACACTGTAGAGAATATCAAAACCGATTACAAAAAGGCTCACTTCCAATAGGACTCACTATCCAAACTCACTATCCATAGGGCTACAAACTAAAGATCCAAAGTATGGCTTACAACTAGAATACAAAAGTTATGGATCACTACCAAAAGTATGAACTGATGGAATACACCTTGTGCAGAATTTAATTCCAACTAAACCTCAGACTATGAAGTACTGCCTCACACAATAATCACTTAACAACTCTATTCTATTCTTCAATTGATAAAAGATTTAGGCTTAGATCCTCTTTCACCTTTCTTCCACACTCACACACCCACTTCTTGCTCCAACTTCACACTTCACACTCCACACCCTTCACACACACACTTATTATTCCTCAAAACATCTTATATATACAAGTAGTACATCATATTAAGTTGACTAAGATCTATACAAAACATCCCCAAAGTAGATTCAATCTTCTTAGTACATAACATGCGTTAGGTCAGCCAAGATTGGAACCCAAACAAAAAACAATTGTACCGAACTGAGAAACAACTATAGTGTTCAAAGTTAAAATCTATCATTGATAACTTATTGCTCCCAACACAAAACATCTCAAGATCTCGAATATTGTTGTTTGAGTGAATCATAATGACATAGTTGAGATATCAGAGTCATAGCTTTCCTTACACTAGAATCTGGACCCAAAAACCATTGCACTGGTTCATTGATTTAAAGAACATCTTTGATAAGGAATAGCTTCTGGTAAACACCTCATACATTTGGTACTGTGTTGACATCAATGACAACCATTTGACACAATCCAATTTCCAACATATTTTTCTATTTTTTTGAATGATTAGGATGAATACAATTTTATTTTTCATGAATATCAAATTTTCTAATGCTTGTTAGTCACAATTTAGTATCTAGAAATTTTAGGGTTTTTTTGTTTTCTACTAATAGTCAAAGGTATGCTACTATTTTCTACAAAGGTGATAGACTATTTTCTACAAAGGCATTGAATTATCTACAAAGACACTGAGGTTCAAAAAAATCATCATATTGTTGAATCTAAGGCGTCAAACTATAGAATTCCAATTTTACCTTGAAACAAAGGCATCGAGATGTGCAAAGGAACCAAGATGCAAATGGAGGTGTTGTTTTGATAGAAAAGGAAGCATCAATTTGCACAAAGACATTGCATTGTCAAGACAAAGGCACTACTCTATTCCAGAGGTTAAATTTTTTGTAAGTTGACCTAGGAGTTTGAATTTTTTAAGTTTTATGTGTAAAAGATCTAGAAAGTGATAGAAAACAACAAAAAACATGCATGACTAACTTGATTGGGAGTTTAGAATATTTTTTCATGTCTTCTTCAACAAGACCATGCTAATTGGTATCATGGGTAGATTTACAATAAAAAACACCATAGAGACACGTCCTCATTTATTGGTAGATTAGGATTATCAACATAGAGTAAGGCTACATAATAAAATACCTTGCAAGGAGTGGATGACTAGAGTATGCCAAGGTCATGTACCACCTTGACACCTCTTACCTTGAAAGGAAAAGTTTCTAACAAGGGATTATTGTCACCTTAACAAAGGTTGGTATATAGTAAGTAACTTTGCACATTGATCCTTATACATTGCACCACTTTAAGTTGACATTTTATAAATGGCTCTTAGGGTTATAGATTTTACAAGTTCATAGTAGGGTTTTTTTGTGAATAGAGAGCTCATCTAGTATGCCCAAGTTGAGAGGGGTATCCTCTCTTCTCATCACCTATATATGTCTCGGTTGATCGATGTTCATGAGGCTTGGCTTGAAGGTCACAAGACACTCCTTGAGGTACAAATTTCATTCTCCTCCTTTACATAGCCCACTAGGAAATGTTCTTGAGATCAGAATTTGGGGTCATAAGGCCCCCAAGCAAGTCTCCTACATAGAAATAAAAAAAATAGTGTTGCTTTTGTTCCTCAAGATCATTCTTAGGAGTTTCGAGAGGAGAGCATACACAACACTATAAGTCAAGGTGTACAAATATATTGAAAATGAATGGTGTTTCTAATTTCCAAGATTGCACTAGGTGCAAGAAAGAGCATACACACACATTCACCTACCAAACACACCATAGAATTATTTTTAAGTGTGACAAGGATTCAAATGTGTGGTTCAATTTTAAAAATTCCAAATTTAAATGTGTATTTTTTTGGTTTAATTTTAAAACCCAAATTGAAGTGTGCAAGTTATTGGTTCAATTTTAAGTACCAAATCAAATATGAAATTTGTGTTGTTCAATTTTAATGCACTAAATTCAAATCTGAGATTCAATTTTATGCACCAAATGTAAGTGTGAATCCTAAATTTAACCATAACCTACAACAAAAAATGTTAGAAATTTGATTTGATTTCAATCTTCCTCCATCGATTGCCACAATGTTACAAACTACTAGATAAAATTAGGAAAATAATAGATTGTAGAAGGTTAGTCAAAGTAAAGTATTCAAAACTACATTTTAAACCTTAAAAATTAAAAGCATTATTTAATAGACAAAGGCATCGAAATTCAGAACAAAGGCACTGCATTATCTATCTGCAAAGGCATCGACCTTTTTCAAAGGTGTAAACCTTTTGCAAAGGTATTGGCCTTTTAGAAAGGTGTCAACCTTTTGCAAAGGTGTTGAAATTTTGTAAAGGTTTCAACCTTTTGCAAATTTTTTGACCTTTTGCAAAGGCGTCAAACTATCCTATCAGAAAACATGAAGTTAGAACAAAGGCATCAAACTGTCAACAAACAAATGCACCAAGATTTTGCAAAGGCATCAATATTTGTGCAAAGGCATTTAATCTTTGACTTGCAAAAGCATCAATCTTTAAACAAAGGTGTTGCATTGTCTCTATAACCTACCAGGCCTAAAAAATTTCACAAAAAAATTTAAAAGGGTGTGGGTCTCACCGAGCATGTCAAAATACCATATAGTTAGAATGAATGATCAAATAATAGCATAATGGAAACAATTAGAAACTTAAAATAATTAAGAACCTACATGATTATGATCAAACAAGTCCATACTCAATAAAATTCATTTGCAAGACATTCAAATAAATTAATCTAAGAAATTGAACTAAAAATCAAATCAATTAAATAATTATAATGTGCAAACTCTCAATCCCATGGTGGATTTATGCATAATTGTGATGTGGATTGCTCAATTGAATGCATAATCCATTTACAAAATCTTGGTTGAGGAGGAATGATTCATAAAATACTCTAAAATTCTCAAGATTGGCTCAAGAATTCTAGAGTGTAAGGATACTATGAAGATTGTGAATGAAATTCATGTTGAGAAGACCTAGTATTTATAGATTTTAGAAATATTGATCAACAATCAGGATTGAAAATGGTAATAAATGGATGAGAGAAGATCAAAGAGGTGAGTGTGGATCAAGGATTGATCAAATGGTTCATAATCCATGAGGTGTGGATCAAGGATTAATCAATGGTTCATAATCCATGAGATGCTCAACGATATCCCTTATTTCATGAAAATATGTTGGAGATATTTTGAATTGGAAGGAAGAATTTGAATTTGAAAATGAAATATTTTTTGTGCAAGTTGGAGAATTGGAGGAAAGTTAGTTAATTAAACAATTATGAAAATCATTTAATTGTGCAAGTTGGAAGAATTAAGAAATTTAATTAAAAAATTAAGAATTATTTAATCAAGTTGTATTATTAGTATGAAAATGATGAATTAATCAAATAACCTTAATTATTCAATTAATAGGAGCATAAAGTAAATTTAACTAAATAACTAAACACTATTTAATCAAATAGAGGAATTAGGGTGAATTATGAAAAAAATGGTGTTAGTAAACTAAAATCAAGATTTGTGATATAGTCATGACATTTTTAGGTGTCTACAAAAATAAATAAATATTTATTTATTTCTCGAAGCTATCATCTTGAATTAAATAAATTTATTTATTTAATTCTTCTAACTTACCCTCCATCAAATTCAAATTTTGGTCTTACCCTATCTTGAATTTTCCTATCCATTGATCTTGCAAATCAATCTCCACCATTAATCAAATATAAAATGAAGAATACAAGTAAGAAGCTTTCATTTTATTCAACCCCATAGCACTCTTGTTATCAAAATAACTCCAGAACTTTTATCACTCAAACATTATCAAGTATTTATCATTAACATTGTCAAGCATAGGTATCATTTATCAAAATGATTTAAACATATTATTATTGTTTCTTTCATAGTTTTTTACTTTGAATAGAAGCCAACAATGGAGAAAATCAAGATCCTAGCTATGATGACTTTGCTTGTTATTTTAATTCTATATTCTAAGCCAATATCTTGAACTTAATTATGTGCTTGTGAAAGTGTGAGTTTTGCATAATTGTTATTTGTGATTCACATTTTCATCATCCATAGGGTTATAGTAAGTGAATGCACAATAAGTTAAGTTCAGAACAAGTCTCATTACCATTTCAATGCATTTTTATATCTTAGTATTCTTTAGAAAATATTAATATTTTCAATTCAAGAACATAATAATCTCAAATGTGATTTTTATAAATGTACTAAAACTTTCATGTTATAATCAAACAAATGTATGCCTGTGACAAAAGTGTTTTGACTTATTGACCAATTTTTTTTATTGCTTTAGTAATTTTGATCCATAAAATATTCCCTATTATGCTTAAAAGAAGCATTAATTACATGATATAGACTTTTGCCATATCTCCTAAATACAACTATTATACATCTATAAATAACTTTTTAATATTATATTTTTAAAAGATTTATTTATTTTAGTTGTTAATTCAAAGTTAAATTGCCAACTAAATTAAAAAATTAATTACTTCAAGATATTAAAAACCAAAAAAATCATAAATTTTATTGACTTTTGAGTTTTTTATATTAGGGATAACAACTAAATGAACCTTGCTATGAATCAAAAATACACCTGAATGTGGTACTAGAGAAAGACATTTTTAACCAAATGAATAAAAAGATATGAGGTTTTTGAATAAAAAACACTACTTCCATAGGAAAATAAATATATGTGTGAGGTTTGAGGCTAGTTCTTTGCATGCTAAATAGTGTTGAGAGAGGAATTCCATTGCATTCATCCCCTTTGTTCATATTAACATAACCATTTATATGACTATTGTTGAATGCACAAGATAGCTGAGGAGGGGTGAATCAGTTGTACATTAAAACATCAAATGCTCATTAACATTCAGATCTGCATTAATCCTTAAATCCTTAACAACCATTAAACCATTATCATGCATTAGCATAACATAAAATTGAGAAAAAATAATGAAAACACATGAGAACACATCAAAAACCATATTTACGAGGAAAACCCAAGAAGGGAAAAACCAGAGTGAGGATTAGCTCATAATATAAAGTAATTGCAACACCAAATATAATAGGCTCACCAATGAAGGGCTCATTGTCAAAAAGAAATAAGGGCTCACTAGCGTAATAGAATGAAGAAGAAAGAAGATTGTTCCAATGAGAAATCCATCTCAAAGAAATAGAAAAGTTCCATCACTACTTCACCAGAATATTCATAATCTCTCTATAGAATGTAGACACGTTCTTCTCACTACTTACAATAGTTTCAATTGTTAAGGCTCATACTGTACTTCACACTTTCACACTTCACATCACAATACACATCATCTCATCATACTCCATCATATCAACACACATATATACCATCCTCAACCTTGAAAACAATCTACAAGCTTGGCTATGCACCTCAAATGTGCAAATTCAAATTAGGTCGACACCAAAACATTCCTATAGTAGAAAGGAATAAAGGTGGACCACATCACACCTTGACTCATACCTAAATCCACTCATACATGCCACACCATGCTTCCACAAACATCGAAGCACATCTGCAATTAGTGTAAACACCCAAAGTTAGTCAAACCTATGTTAACACCATCAAAAAATTAAGTACACACTTCCTTTGACCCAAAGATGACTTGCAGACCATACACAACACTTAAACACAATCTAGAATATTCCATCAACACTCTAAAATCCAAAAAATTCTTCACAACATCATACACTAGAAGAACATATTCATTATGCACAACCAGCTAACCTTCAACACACTGCAACACCTGAATCCAACCTTGTGGAGCACTAAAATTTGAACGACTCAGATTGGAGATAGATATAAGTTGTAAGCATACTCCCAAATTCACAAGACCAAAAAAAACTATAGAGAAATGTGGAGAAAAACCATTTCTCCCAAACAACGCTATAACACAATTCACACACTGGTGAACACAAAATTCTATGCACAACAATCTAGAACCTAAGACTCTAGATATATCACCTCTGAAGACCTTTGAACAACATATCTAAATTGCACAAGAAGAACTTCAATCATGAAGAAATGCGGAGAAAAAAAATAGAACACTACTCTACTATACTGAACACTCTCTACCACACTATTTCCTCTTTTATTCAAATATTCTCAAAAGAACTTGGAAACCAAGCACCACAAACACATTCTCATCATCTTCAACACTTCCTCGTTACCACCACTACACACATTCTTATCAAGGAAACACTAGAGCTTGACACCAATGAAACTACTAATGACAACATAATGCAACAAATCAAAGCATCATGTCACAGTTCCAACAATCTCCCCATATACCTATTGACATCAATACAACAAAAAAGATCTATTGAAATCAATGAAAACACAAACTACTCATACTTCCAACAATATCCCCCTTTGTCATTGATGGCAACATATGAAAAACCATTAACAAAAAAACAACCAATAACTCTGATTACCAACACTTTCTTTTTCTGCACCTTGCTTCAAAAGGTTTTTCAATTAACTCTCTCCCCATTTGACATCGATGGTAAAGGGAAACATTCCCTTTGACATCAATCACACATGTATCTACTCCACAACTTTTTTTTCTTTTGTTACACTCTATTTTCTTCACGCCTTCTCTGCACACTCCCCCTTAGGAGTACACAACATACTGCAGCAACCAACAACTACTACTCATGTACTTTGACATAGTTGACAAAGGAAAACACTTATATACTATACAATGACAACACTTACTCCCCTTGACTGCAACAACCAACAAAGTTTCTACCTACTCCCCCTAAGAGGTAGCTACCAACATCAGTCTAGAATAAGGAATGAACCTTGAAATCCATTGGAATCATGCATATCATTATGCATCTAGTTGAAAGAATATGGGGAAATAAGCAGCAACTTCTCCTAGAGATATTCAAAAGTATCCTTAGGAAGAGCCTTTTTAAAGATATCTATATCTTGATCTTTAGTAGGCACATATTCCAACTTCACCTTATTCTCTACAACCTTCTCCCTCAAGAAGGGATACTGGATTGAAATGTGTTTTTTCCTTGAATGCATTAACAAATTCTTTGAAATGTTAATAACACTTGTATTATCACAAAAGATAGAAATAGGTTCATCATTGTAGACATGTAAAAATGACCTAACACTTGTTGCACATCCTAAATGACATTTTCTCATCATCAGAATCATTATCACTAAATATCATTGTATTTCACATCAAATACATTAGAAACCCTAATTTCCTCTATTAATTAAATAATATTATATAATTTAATTAATTCACTTTTTCATCACTTTTGACTAATTAAATAAATTTTATTTATTTAGTAAATTCCTAATCTAACTTTTTTCCTCCTGATTAATTAAATAACATCAATTATTTAATTATGTTTCTAATTCACCCTATTCCCCTAAGTCAATTAAATTATTACCACTTAATAGTTTAATTAAATCACTTTCCCCTAAACTTGAATAATTGAATAAATTACTCAAACATCATTCAAAAAGGTCAAAACAAAAAAATACAAGTTTTTTTGTAAAATTCAAGCATGATTTGCACATTCAACTCAAAAGGCTTAATTAATTAAATCAATTAATTAATTACCCTCATCCACTTTTATGATTGAGAAAATCATGATCCCCCGATTGCTCAATCTGGTTGGCTGACTGATTCATCCATGTTTTGACTAATTCATCTATTCTTCAATCCCATTGAAGGCTCAAACATGATTTCTTCAATCCCACTAAAAGATCAATCTATTTCCTCAATTCCACTGAACAATCAAATTGATTTCTTCAATCAAACTGATTACGTAATAAAAATCCGTTGATTCTTCCCATCTAATTCCTCTTAGCAGTTTTGAACCATTGATTAGGATATTCTACTACGCGATCTTGAGAGTTCATTTTAAAACACAATATATATACATAAATCATCTTCTTCCTCAAAAATGACTAAAGAATTAACATATTTTGCACAACAAAGTAATTTTGAAATCATAATCAAAGTTTTGACAAGATTTACACATATCTTTGATCAACAACATCACACTTTGAAGATTTTTCTATCCAAAAAAGGAGGCTTCACATTGATACAACAAATGATCCAACATCTTTTCGAACACTCTTCGACACGAGATGGGTAACTTTTTATTGTATTGA
This sequence comes from Sequoia sempervirens, assembly GCA_007258455.2. Classification (NCBI taxonomy): domain Eukaryota; kingdom Viridiplantae; phylum Streptophyta; class Pinopsida; order Cupressales; family Cupressaceae; genus Sequoia; species Sequoia sempervirens. The sequence continues at coordinate 253,509,036 of VDFB02000003.1, forward strand.
ATTAATTTTTCTTGTTTTGTTTCAATTTTGTTCTTGAATTTATTGTTCTTGTATTGTTCATTTTATGAGCAATGGGCATGAATCATGATCTTTGATTGAATTATATTAGTTTCAATTCATTCATATTTGATCTTATTTCACAGTCGATTTCTCCCTTATACATTTTGGCATGCCTGGTGGGACCACGATCCTTAGTACTAACTATTTTATGACTGAATTTGAAGTTGTAGGTTTCAGAAATGCCAATTGAAAACTTTCCATGCAAAAGCTATAGGAAATTCACACGGTCGAATTTTTGTTTTGGCCACACTCACCCATTTTTTGGCTTCTTTTTCTCTTTCAACCACTTTTTCCAAAGTAACATGGGTGCTTTTTTATTTCTTAATCACTTCTACTTAATAAACATAGGCCACTTCTTACTTTTTTAGTTGTAGTTTCCTGTAATAGGGCCACTTTTGCCTAAAAAATTCACTTTTGTCCTATTTCTTGTTGATAAAAAATCTGAGAAGATGTTTTCATTTTTTTGATGCCAACAGGTGATTTTTGGTGATGTTGGTATTTTCTAACTTCATCTATGCAACTCTTGCAAGATATGGAACAAGTTAGATGAGAAACAACTAACACGTTTTATTGTAGAGAAGGTGAATGGTTGAAATTTTAAAATCTTTTTTTTCAGGAGCTTTCATAGTTTAGAAAAAAAACTTTGAAATTTGTGCTATAAAATGAACCCCACAAATCACATGCTTTCAATTGGTGCTTAAAAAGAATCTTTCAAAAGCTTTCTAGCTTAGGAAAACTTCTCAATTGGTGCTTAAAAAGAATTTTCAGAAGCTTTCTAGCTTAGGAAAACTTCTCAATTGGTGCTTTAAAAAGAATTTTCAAAAGCTTTCTAGTTTAGGAAATTTTTGATTTTGGTGCCTAAAATGAACCCCACAAATCCACATGCCTTCGGTTTGGTGCTCTAAAAATAAGTCTTGAAATCTTTCTAGATTAAAGCAAACAATTATTTTTGGTGAGCTCTAAAAAATGCTTTCCTTTGACCAACATTTTCAATATGTTGACAAAATGTGTGATTTCTTTTTCTTGACCAATTAAGAAAAGGCTTTAGAAATACTTCAATTGGTGATTAAAATTGGACAAATCAATTTTTTGACTTGCACATTGCTATCTACATTGCTTGATATCTCAAACACTTCAATTTTGGTGCAACATACAAAAATGATTTGCTAGTCTTTTTCACACTTTATTTGGTTGGATAGTGCCACGCGAGGGGATTAAAAAGAACAATACAATCAATTGTATATTGTGTATTTTGTGTTTGGTAAAATAGGTTTCTATCCTCTCCCCTCATGCCTTTTGGCAGTCTTGGGTGACAAAAAGCATCTTGAGTTGTGCACTTTGTTTTCATTTCAAAAGCATTACCTTTAGAGGGCTTTCCTCCCATTGTGAGAGGGAATGACCCAAGCGGTACTTTATTTTTGGTTTGCTATACAAATAATTGTGGGTGTGATGAAAGCCATCAACCACCTAGTGCATATGTTCTATATCGACGAAATTCTCCCTCAGTATCCATGAGATGCATAAAAACCTTTTCTGACGGTTAGGAGACCTCTTAAATGAGTGAATCATCACATGTATAGACATCACATTATCCTAAAACACTAAATAAGAACCAATCTTGTAGAAGCCACCCCTTTTAGTCAAAAAATTCTTTGAAGTGGTACATCGAAACATTAATTTCAAGAAGTTACTTACCAAGTATAACTTATGGTTGATCTTGAAACACTCTCCATTTATTGCATGTAAAGTCATTGCTTTGAGGCATGAGGTAAACCCACCGAAAAGAACGTGTCTATCCCTAGGGTGCAAATTTTCTTCACAAAATTATAAAATCTATTTGGTTACTTTGAAACATCAAACATTTTCTTGAATTAAAATGAACACATCAAAACAAGCATTAAACATGGTTATCAAACTTCAAACCCTTTTGACTTAGTGTAAATCCTTTGAAAAGAGCCCTATATTTGCACTCCTTAAGGATATCTTACAACAATATCCCTAAAGGTTTCTAGATATTTAAGCTCACATTTTAAGTTACATTAAGAATTAAGTTAACATTGGAAACTATGGATTTAGAATCTCAACTTCCATGAACTTTGAGCTTTTGTAGAAGGAAACGTGTTTAAAGTTGTAGACACTTAAGGTTAAATAGTTTTGATTGTTGTGTTGCATGATATCACTTGCCAAAATATCAAATCAAATCAAACAAAGCCATCAAATTTGAAAATTTATCCAAAGCTACTACCAAAATAGAAAATGGAAAACAAAATTGAACATAGGCCACTTTTACTTTCATTTTTTGCATAGTTGACCAAAAATTGGCTGCAATTAACCAAAATCTTCTGCTTTTTCTCTCTGTCTTATGACAGTCACTGGTGAAAACCTATCACTTTTGCTAAAGTAAATGCACCTGATCTAAAAATTTATCATAGTTGATCTTTTTTGTGTTGCACTTGAAAAATTTTCTTAGTCGTAGTTGACTAAAAATTGGCCACTCTTGAAAAAGAAGTTATTTTTTCCTACACAAATTCACCTGTCAGCAAAATTACACATAAGCCACTTTTGAGAAAACTGGCCATAGTTGACTTTTAGAACTGGTCACAGTCAACTATAAGCTGGCTACTTTTGATAAACATTATTGTTATTGTTCTAGGATTACCACTTTTCCTCGTCTTCTGGTGAAATTTTGAAATTGATCATAAACTAGTTACAAAATATTGTGAAAATGAAAAAAGTTAGACTCCAAAAATATGTCATACAGTCCATCATCCATTTTCAAATTCAAACACCTCATCCTAATTTTAGGATTCAAAATCAAAACAAACAACTTGGGTCATTCCTTCACTCAAACTTCTAAGATATCAACTTTTTTTTGAACCTCAAGGCTAGTTCAAGTAAATTTCCCACAACATATCCTCTAGAAAAAAAAGTGAAATATTGATCCAAGTCTTTCAACATTTTGAGTTATAAAAATAGCATCATCCAAAACATCACTCAAACTTTAGGGTCTTGAGTATCACAAAACCATATCAACAAACTGTCATCAATTCACTTTATGACCATTTGGCATCCAACTGTTCCAATTCAACATCCAAAGCTTACAACACCTATCATACAACCAAGTGCCACACAAATTGTAAGTGGGCATGTGCAGGATCATGATGGGCCAAAAAGTGGCAATATGATGGGTATGTGGCTGACAAATTTTTTCTTTCCCAAAATTGATGAAATGAAAAGGGTTTTTAAAAGAAATTATAAACTTTCCACCAATATAAATTATGCTTTACTTTGAATTTAATAAGTAATTATTATTCATTTTCTATTCGAATTACGACTAAAGTCCTGATTGATAGGCTGATTGAAAAACATCTATAGCTTTCAAACGGTATCACATTTTTTGAATCCAAAACATGTGTCACATTCTATGCTTCACATACTATAGGATTAAAAAAATAAAAAATAAATTTCATGAAGTTTTGACCAAGTTAAGATGGTTAGACATACGAGTTTTTTATATTTTTTAAAATTTGTAATAAAAAAATCATAATTAATTATTTACTTGGAAAAAAATTACAAAAAAATATGCATCACATCGAGACATGAGTTCTCTACTTATATCTAAAATCTTATAAAAAAATATTATCATTTTATTGTGGTTAGGGTGGTCAGACAAGCACCTACTTCTAATTTTTTCCCTGAAATTTAAGTACTACTGCATTGAAATTTCAAATTTTCACCAAATAGATTTTTCTTTTCTTTAAACAAACCTAGTAGTTTAGAAACTACATTCAATTTGCTACAAATTCTATTCTTACATATTTTTGAAATAATATAGATAACTTATTCAAATTTTTACGTCAAGTTGCCTAGCTCTAATTTTTCTAAATTTTTTGCCACTTAAGGGCCTATTTTTTCCATGATGATCCTGCACATACCCAGGTGAAAAAATAGATATCATTAGTAGTTTGACGATCTTCATATTTGAGAAAAATGAAACACCAACCCAGTGGAGAAATGCATCTAACATCCTAGATAGAGAGGAATGAAAAGTAGATATTGTGGCCAAAAGGCCCATATTACCATTTCTTGCATGGCAATAGACACCATATTTTAAAATAGAAAATCCCAAAAAGTAAAGCATTCTCTTATTCCATAGATTATAAATCAACAAAAATTTCTACAAAATCTTGATGCTTGTTTATGACAACCACGCAATCATAATACATAAAAAATGTGGAATCAAACAAAGGTAGCACTAGCATGCCCCCAACAAACACCACAAACAACGAAAGTGACCCATGGGGTTATAGACCAAGTGGCCTTGTAACTCCTCAAAAAGGAACCCACATTTAAGGCAACATCAAACCAATCACCTAGTGAGGAAGAAGTAATCCATAGACAACAAGAAGTGATATAAACGAGAAACTTGTGTTCATCATGCTTCACTGAAGTGGAATCAAAGAATGAAATATCTTTAGTGATAAGCGATATGAAAGGAAACAAGCATATCACTCATCACAAAAATGATACATGGAGACCAAACACCTTTTGTGATGTGCGATACAAGAGAAAATCAAGGCTCATCACTCATTGTGGTAATGAACTGATGGGTTGAAGGATTTTGGCAATGAGCAATACAAGAACTTAAGTGGAAAAAATATGCACTTGCATAAAATTTGTTTTAAAAGAGGGACTGCCTAGGAAGAACGTATGACCAGGGCTTAAAAACTTAAGAATGTTTTACTGAAAGGATGTAAAGGCTAAACAGGGCTGAATTATCAACCTTATTAAATAATAAAATAATAAGATCTAATAAAATTAAGAAGCTAGAGGGATAGTGGGCAAGTGACACTAGTTCACCCTTGTGGCGAGCCCTACCACAGTTCAAAGGCATTGATGGTTGAACGTGATCAAATCAATGATTGAGATGTGCTCTGAAAAATGAATCTCATCCATTCCCCGCTAGCTTGTGAGGGACCCACTATCAAATATGGGTTTGTGGAGGGATAGCGAGCATGAGCCACATGGCATCATTACCACCGCTCGTAAAAATATAAAGGGCATGGGAATATTTGGTAAAATATTTCTTGGAAATTATGAAAGGTTAAGCAACGTGCTACTAAAAGGATGTATGAGCATGTGCAAAATTGTTCATCCAGCTATTCTAATCTCAACCATCTATTACTAAAGGAGGATATATGTTATGGTCACTAGCCTAACTATTAAAGGGGAAGCAAGTTGACAGTTGTCATGTTGATCTAGGTTGTTGCTCGTTAGCCCACAACTATTGATCTAAAACTTACAAATCTCAGAGGGGAAGTAGGTTGTTGACACATGGCTTTTCTATCAGCTTGTAAAGAGTGGTGGGGGCCACAAAGCTAATGAAGGAGATGTATGGGAATGAAGGCAAGCTAAGTGAAAACATATTCATTATGTTTGAAGCCAGATGTTAGTGAAAATCAATATAACCCATGACCAATCAATGAATTTTCAATGATTGGTTGTAGTTGCATTCAGAAAGAAAATGTCTAAAGCTCTAGACTTGTGAATTCAAACCTCCCGAATAACACTAGAACCGTTAGATTTCCAAAAATAATGGTTGAAATTTTATTATTTTTTAAATGATTTAAAGTCATGACTCAATTTTTTTGAAATAATATTGTCACATCAAGTGGTGAATTAAATGTTAAGTGTTGAGTATTTGATGTCAATGTCTTTGTTCTAACTTCTATATATACTTCACCAACTTGATGTTCTTCATATCATTTATAATATATTTGGCTTTGATTTCTTTCTTCTCTATTCTCAATTTAACTATGATATGGAGTCTCCATGGAATGTCATGCTACCTAAATATTTTTGGGAGAAACAAAGCAATGATGCATATGGCGAATGAAATTTGGGTATGGTTTTTACAATTCCTTGTGTGTAGTTGAGGATACTATAAGAATAATTGTCGGTAGGGAATGGATTTAGAACAACCCTTGTGCTCTATATTCTGAGATAGCTTCAACTTTCTTGTCCAACTACATGGACATTTTTCTCAATAAAGATTTCGTGAAGACGCTAGTAATACATTATTTGTAACCTTTCATTTACTCTATTTCTTTGGGATTTGGAATTGGAGCATTACAATTTTGAAAGTGGGTTAGCGCATGTTGGTGGAGTCTTCCAGAAAGTCAAATTGCATGCTTCTACAGTGCAGGCTCTTTCCCTAGTTAATATGAGATGTGGTTTGTTGTGTGATACAAAAAATGAATCATTAAAGAGTTTGGAGCTTTGGAGGAAGGTTTTGGGTGATTCGCTTTTCTTCTTTGTTGTTACTTTCTTAAATTCAATTCACCTTCTACTCAAACACCCAGTTGATGGCCTTAGCTATTGTTACATTTTTTTTTAGTAATGAATTGTGTGATGTGTCATGTGTTTATATTTTATTGTACAACATAACAGTTCTTGTAATATATATTTTGTGATTGGTTTTTTGTCACAATTAGTGGCTTTTTTGCCAAGCAAGCTATGTATTATGTACTTTAGTCTTTAGCTACTTAAATTAAAATATTTTTTGTGGATCGATTCTTCTAAATAATTTTTTATTTGTTCAATATAAAAATGTGGCTTTTAAAACTAATAGTAATTATCAACATATAGTTTTGATCACAAGTGAGAAATTTATTGTGACTTATTAGTGGACATTGATAATGATTAAGGTAAAACGAGCCATTTAATTCTCTCTTTTCAATGCCTCAAAGTACTCTACCTTTCATTTAATTCTTAATATTTTTGAAGAAAGTGTGATTTTGGTAATATAGGTGGTGGATAGATTAATGTCATATGTACATCCGAAGCAATTGATTGGATAGATTGATACTAAAAGATGCACGACATATTGTAGATGATGATGTCATTAATCCAATGATCAATTGAAACAAGATTTGTAATGATTTCATATTGTTTGAGTGGTGATTTTGAAAGCTTGTCAGCTTGAGGTATAGCTTGCATGTAGCTAGACATTAATTAAATTAAGCATTTTAATTGTAAATGTAAGGCTTAAATTTTTGATTAGGTAAGCAACATTTATAGGGTGTTTTACCCTTCACATAGAGCCACTAGGTCCAATAGAGTTCAAGACCAAAAATCTTCAAAACAACATAGCCAAAAAACTAACACAATGAACCAACAACAAACGAACAAACAATGAACCAATAGTAGAATAATTGGCATCCTCCCAATTTTTTGACAGGAGATTAACAACATCATCTCCGACCTATTCCTAATGGTCTTCAACATTCTTCATGTCCATTTTTTCCTTCATAACTACCGACAGAGTGCTGGTAACATAGTGGACCAACTTAACCATGAAGTGGGTCAAACCATAGAATTTTTTGACCAATTTATCCAATCTTTCCTTTAGCACATAGAGCTCCTCTCCTCTAACCGTAGTCTTGTCAGTATCAACATGCTCAACATCCAATAGGTTCGAAGCTTCTGCACTTTTCCCATTTCAAGAATGGAGCTGGGCCCTCTAGCATACTCCTCCTCACCTTAGACTCCTCTTCTTCCTTGCTATCTTTTGTTGTCAGACAACTCTTCTTCAGTGTCCAATTCTTTTACCTACAATTTTTTGCTATTCTTAGCCAGCCTACCAGAGTGTCGAATGATGGTATTGCCACTAGTCATCACCATCTCCACAACCACTATATCCCCCTTAGAGTCCTTTCCCACCACATTTTTACCTTTTCTTGGAGGCTCCTTCAAACTATTTCCTTCCTCTTTTCCTTTCTTTTTTTAGGGTGGGCTTGCTAACAGACTTGGTAGGGGTAGATTTTAGCTCACAAAGATTAGTCACTGCACTAGTCTAGGCCACACCCACATTCCCCTTAAGATTTTTAGTCATGAGTTTGGGTTTATGCATGTCAGTGGGGACCTGGTGGTTTTTCCTGATGGGGCCTTTAGACTTGGTCATAGTGGGAGGCTCAACCTCTTCAATATGGACATCAGATATCAGTTTTGGCAGGCATACAACAAGATGGAAGTGGCAGATCCTCAAAATGAGGCCCTGGTGGAGAGAAATGGGAGGAGGGTCATTAGGATTCGAACTAACAACCTCAATAAATTTTTCAACAAAAATTTCTAAGTCCATCAAAAGGAAAAAAGGAAATCTTAATAGAATTTTATGCCAAAGGTGGTTCAAAAGAGGGAAATGGTAGAATTAGTAGGTTTTGAATCTACCTTCTAGGGTCACATACTTCATCAGGGCAAGACACACTTGGTTCCATGGCTGAGGGAGAGCCTCCTACTCAAAACCTAACTTGTTGCACACTAGCTCCTCATTCCCCTCAAAAAAATTGTTCATACTTTCATTATCCTAAGTTTTAGTGTGCTTCTGATGCTTCATACCAGTACACTAGAGCCCCATCGCCTATGCTATCACTTCCTCATTCAAAGTAAAGGAAATACTACCCAAAGTCACAAGACGATCTTTCCAAGAGTTTACAAATTGTGTAGATAGATTAGGGTCATGTCCCACCAAAATCTCCATCAGAGGATCAAGACCACCTTTAACACAAATGTTCCAAACCAATGGATCTTTGCAAAATTTTCCATAGTTGTCTGACTTAGTTCACATCCTATCACCACCCATAATGTCACTCTACACATAGAATAACCAAAAACCTTGAGAAAATAAAAGGTTAGAGATAATGGAAAGGTGAAGAATCACCCACACATTTAGTATTTTAAGCCAAATATGGCAGCCTTTGGTAATCAAAGCAATGGACAAGTTGCACACATGAGGAAGTAATTTCCTAAAAGAAATGTTAGAGGAATCATAAATGAGGATCTCCAAACACAATCGGCTAACCAAGACATGAAAGGAATGGATGGTTTTCCTTCCACGTAGAAGATGCATAGAAACCTAGGGAAGATGGATGTGGGACCAAATTTAGAAACACTGAAAAGGTTAGCTTTTAGAAGCGGGCCAAATTTAGAAACACCAAAAAGGTTAGCTTTCAGAAGTAGAGACAAAATAGCTAACAAGATAGGGCCAAATAGGAGCTTGATCTCATAATTATTAGTCACATCAAAATCAAAATAAAAAAAACTTGAAAAAATGATGGCTTAACATAATCCCCAAAAGGAGATTGTGTAAGGTATAGTCCAACTTAGTCTTAATCATCAACTACCCACCACAAAATCTCATGAAGTCCCTTTTCAAAATGGGCTCCATCTCATAATTTAAATTATGCCACTTGTTATCCACCTCATCTTTAAAACTTGTCCACATAGCCCAAAATACAAGCATGTGAACCCCCCAAAAAATCCAACAAAGCACTTGATTAGTTATCATCATGGGTCAAGTAAGGGCTTTGTTCCTTCAATATTAAACCCTAAATGCTAGGAGGTAGGTTCCCTAAAGAACACTAGGATTTGGATATTTTCTAATGTGTGCTAAAATTGGCTAAGGCATCAACAACTTGGTGTCCCTCCCGATAAATATGGGTGGCAACCTTTATTTACAACTGACACAAAGAGCCTTATGTCTAGAAGAATGTCTTTATTTCTCCACCCTAGTAATATGTCAAAGCTAACAACATCAATAATAGACTTAGAGTCTCCTTTGATATGAAGGTTCTCAATCCCCATGGAAATAGCCAACTATAAGCCCTTCAACAACACTCTTGATTCCACAATCATAGAAGAATGGACACCAATCCCCCCAGAGTAACCAACCACAAAATTTTCTTTGTAATCCCTGATCATACCTCCTATATTGGCTTTGCCCGGGTTTCCTTTAGCTACCCCATCAAAATTTAGTTTATGCTAGCCATTGTTCAAAGGCTTCCAAATAGTGACACTCTGATCTAGGGATTTGGAGTTGTCATAGGAGTTAGCATCCAGGTTTTGGTGCCAAGCTTTGGCCATACTAATTTCCTCCTCAATCAGACCTTTTTCCATGGTTTTCCCATTAAAGAGTGAATTTTTTTCCACAATGAGCTGAGAACCAATACCAAACACCTCTTTTGGACTCATCTCAATGTTCCTAAAAATCCTATTGTTTCTCTCTTTCCATATAAACCAACATATAATAGGGGGACCTAGTTTCAAATTTCACTAGGTAAAGGGTGGAAAAAGGGTCTAGACCAACTCAAGATAAAGGATATGATATCCCAACACATTATCCATTGAATCCCCAATCTTCCTATAGCTAGCTCCCACACCTCAACAACAAACAGGCAATGTAACAAGTGATCCACTGATTCTTCATTGCACTTACATAAAAAACATCTATTGGGGATCTAGAATCCCATTTTCCTTAGATTGTCCTGAGTTAGAATCTTGTTATGGCAGGAATTCAACCAAAAGAAGTTAACTTTTAGGATCATGTGTCAATTCCATACCTTCCATAGATCGAGGAAAACACCTTGGTCCATCAGTAGATTGTAAGTTGATTTAATTGAAAGATCTTCCTTCTTCCCATGAGTCCAGAAGAATTCATCCCCCCTGTTGGTTGTAGAAAGTCTAGTGAGGGAGAGAAACTTCTACAAGGTCTTGGAAAGGAGGTTCATATCAATGGATAATGGGCAAGGTCCAAGTCATTCCATTTTCTAGCACCATGAGGGCCGATCAAAGAGGTAATCACTAATATAAATACCAAAGAATCATTGATCCAATCTCATAAGAGTCCTACATTCAAAGCTTTCTAAGGGAGTATCAAGTAACCAAGGGTCCTCCTAGAATCTAATTTTATTACCATTACCAATCTTCCATTTTATCCCATTCCTCAGAAGACCCTGTAGACTGCAAATACACCTCCAAACCAAGGACCCTGAAGGGTGAACCTCCAAGAGGCAGTCAAACAAAGGTCTGTTTTGAAGGTACTTAGCATTCATAATCTTACACCAATCCTTCCTATCCTTGAGATGGTCCCAACCCACTTTGGCCATTAAATTTTCATTGGTATTAGAAATAGCCCTAATCCCAAGCCCACCACAATGTTTAGGTTGATAGAACTTATCCCATTTAACCAAAGAAAATTTCTTTTTTTCCTCAATCCCCGACTAGAGGAAAATCCTTTTAATTTTCTCAAACTTTTTAGCAATATATCTAGGAATCTTGAAAATGGAGAGGAAATAGATAGGGATACCTTGAAGAATGGTAGATAGGAGTTGTAATTTACTAGCATGGCTAAGCAAGGAGCCTTTCCACCCAACTAGTTTTCTTTGGATCCTTTCCAGTATAGAATTCCAAAAGTCAGAATTGAATTCCTTGACAGTAAGGGGTAAACCAAGATAAACCAAAGGAAGATAACCACTCAAACTTCCCATAACAATAGTCACCCAAGCTTATTGAGAGGAGTGTTTTTAAAAAAGTAAATCATGCTTTTATTATAGTCAATGCATTTCCTAGAACAAGCAACATAGTTGTTGAGACAATTTTTTCATTTCTTGGCTTCAATCACAGAGGCTTTCCCAAAAAGAAAAGTATCATCCACAAATTGTTGAATCATGGTCGAATCTAAGGAAGAGGCTTCCTTAATTCCATTAATGGACCCTTTTGACAATAGATTAGAGAAATTCCTGCTCAAGACATCTGCAATCATGATAAAAAAAATAGGGTGAAAGGGGGTCTCCCTGTCTGATACCTCTCCTAGCAAAGAAAAACCCAAAGGGAGACCCATTTACTAGAACAAATTACTTAACCATTGTTACACATTCCATTATTAGATTGATCACAGATTGGTCAAACCCAAACTTAGCTATGAATTTTGGGACAAAATCCTAGTTCACCTTATCATAGGCTTTTAAAATGTCTAATTTAAGGGCCATACCAGCGTGGTGCATCTATCCATGGAATGGAGTAATTAATGTGTGGTTATGGTAGCATCAAGGTTATGAAAACCAGGCACAAACCCTTTTTGAGTGGGGTTGATAATTTTGTCAAGGAGAGGTTTGATGCAATTCACCAAAATTTTAGAGAGGATTTTATAAAAAGTATTGTATAGACTGATGGGACAAAAATCAACCATTGATTGAGGATCAACAACCTTGTGAGTTAAATCTATGAAGGTGTGATTTATTTACTTAAGAATATTACCAGATTTGAAGAAATCACGAGTAGCTAGGACAAGGTCCTCGCCAAAAATATCCCAAAAGGTCTAAAAGAAGGCCAGAGGGAAACCATCAGGCCTTGGAGCTTTGTAAGCCCCCATATTGAAAGTAGCCAACTTAATCTCCTCGAGAGTGACAACACTGAGGATCCCAAGGTTATCAATCTGGGATATAATAGTCGAGAGTGGGTCAAGCAACAAACTGTCAAGAGCCAAATTAGGAGCCTCAGTAGGAGCCACATAAGCCATTTGAAAGTAATTTGTAGCCACCAGACCAATTAGGGAGGGTGAATTGAAAACCTCTCCCTGAAAATTGTTTAATTTAGTTATCGGATTCCTTTTCATATGTTTAATAGCAGAAACATGAAAGAAAGAGGTGTCCCTTTCACCTTCTTTCAGCCTTTCGACCCTGAATTTCTGCTTCCAAAAAATATCCTCTTTCCTTAGAATTTGGTCCCACTCCCTTTGACTCTCATTTTCTTGGTTGCAAGTAGGAAGACTGATATCCCCCTCCATTTTCTTTTGAATCAATTTCAATTTATCCCCAACAATTTTTTTCTTCTAGAAAACATACCCAAAAACCCTTTTGTTCCACCCTTTCACCATACATTTGATATGTTTGAGTTTAAAAAATATTCTAAACATGGGAGAACCATGAACAAGAATATTCCACCATTCAAAAACTTTGTTTTTGAAATTAGGGTGGGAATTCCACATTATCTCAAACTAGAAAGGGAATGGTCTGATAGTAGACTATTCACACGAGGTCAACAACAACAGATTGTGATTAGAAACTGTCTTGGGTAGAGCCTGGAGAGTGTCACTAAGTAGGCCAATCTAGTTACTAGAACAAAGGAATATATCTAATCTAACTTGAATCAAGTCCTCCCCCAGACGCCTGTTGGTCCAAGTAAAAGCTTGGCTCATTAAGTCTATGTCAATCAGGCTAGTAGAACTCAAAAAGTTTTCTAGATCAGCCATGGTGTCAGAATAATCCACTAGACCACCGCTTTTCTCTGAGGGAAATAAGGGGGAGTTGAAATCCCCAGCCACTAACCATCGATAACCACTATTATTTTTAATCTAGTCAGAAAGATCCTACCACAAAGAATATCTAGCATTCCTTTGATTGGGAGCATATACATTGATAAGAAAAAAAGAGCCGCCCAAGTAGGTAAAAGAAACACCAACACTACTCAGCAACATTATCAAAATTTTATATTTTCATCTTGGTTTCTTGTAAAAGTAATACATCTATCTTATGTTCTAAAACATAGTTTTTTAAAGCAAGTTGCTTATGGGAGTTGTTTAGCCCTTGCACATTCCATGACATGACCTTCATTTTTGAACTTTCTTGGATGACATGTCCAATGTCCTTTGTTTACCAATGGCTATCTCATTTGTGGTTTCTCTTAACCTCGTAAGTCTCTAGCTTGGTCTTCTAGGCTTGGAATTTCCACCCACATCCTCTTTTTTCTTCCTCCCTCTTTTCTTTGGGGTTACCCAATTATCCTCTTCAGTAACATTCTACAAATTTGAATCCTTAGAGTTGAAAGTTGTCACGTCTCCAATACCCATATCCTCCCAAATTTCACCCTCTTTCCCCATATTATCACTAGTCCCCACTCAAACCACCTCCAGCAAGACACCACCAGCAAGCTCATCACCCCCAAGAGTTGGGCTAGAGGATGGATTTGCTATCTCCAACACCTTATCACATGCCAAATTCTCAACTAGAAAAAGATTAGCAAGGCTCGAAGCCGGATCTACACTAGTCTCTAACCCAAGAAGAGGAACACTAGAGTTATGGGGTTCAAACAAGTCTAGTGAGGTAGATTTTTCCAGCTCACCAATAATCAAAACATCACGTTTAGGAGGAGAGTTAGAAAAAGTAGTAGAATCTCCTAGGTTAGGCTCCTTGTTAAAGGAGGACTTACAATTAGAGATAAGGTGAGTAGGTTTGGCACACTTTTGATAGTAGACCACAACATTTTCATAACACATAGGCTAGACCCAGGTACCAAACTTAGAGAAAATTTTAATAGAGTTAGGAAGTGTCTTATTCACACTAATTTTCACACAAAAGTGGGCAAACACTAACCTAGACTTAGATCTAGTGATGGAGTCAGAAGTAATGAAGTTTCCCAAGGAATCAACAATGCTTTTTAAGATTGATTCATCCCATTATTCAAAAGGTAACTTGGGTAGGTGTATCCAAACCAGAGCCAACTTATTTAGATCCACAGCAGGGTCAAACCCTGGCTACCAGCAACATAAATCCAAACTGTGTTTTCCATAAACCCAAGGCCCAGAAGAAAGAACCAAAACCAAATATTTCAAGGTCATGAACTTGAAAAGGAAGAGACCACCTAACATGGCACATATTTCCACACTTCCCTTGAGGTTCCATTTAGCAACATCCCATCTTTAAACCATATCAACAGTGGGATGGAAGGAGAGAAAAAAACCCACAACAACCTTCTCCATGGAGGAGAGAATCCTATCACTGATTGTATTAGAGATAGCGAAATCCATTCCCAAAGCAATAACTTCTTCCTCAAGAGGAGGAGGAGGGTTTGAGCTCTATTTACTATTGGTTAGAATATCCTTCCATGCTTTAGTTTCTGGAAGAATATCGACCATCGACACTTCGAATAGAGACACATGTGGCACCGAAAGATCCACAACCAAAGTACCGATCCCTCTAGGAGTGTCTCTCGAGGGACACAAGCCTGCAAGAGACAAGACAAGGCTTGAGTTAGGGGCGACAGAGGGGAACCGTGGGGTACCCCCAAGGCATAATCCACCATGTGCACAGGCTATTCAAACGTGGACAAAGGAGAGAGGATCGAGAATTTTTTGAGAACCCTAATTGTTTTAGAAGATATCGAGGCTTAAGTTACATGAGTCAATTAAGTTCATTTTTTGGTTTATGTGAATCAAAATTATTATTATACCCAACCTCACATCTGACATGAATCATAAGTAAATAGGGATTAGGTTGGTAGTGGCACTGGTGGCCCATAAATAGGGATAGTGAGCACAACTAAAATCATTCATTGAATGCTTACTATTGAGTGAAATATTCTGAATTGTCATAAGGGTTTTCATTTTGTAAGGTTAATAAGGATTCAGGAAGAAGATGATGTGGTATTATTGGGAATACTCTAAATTCTCCTACCTCTAGTTATGTAGTTACAAAGTAAAAGACAAATTTCCTTCAAGTTAAAAATGGGTGGAATTGGAAAGAAGTTGATCTGGTTCACCTGACTTCCAAGGTAGGTTTTGAACTAGGATGAGGAGCTCTGATGGAGATAAGTTCTATCCTAGTGCATGAAATTTGTGTGCAAAAGATGGGAGCAGATTTACTACCCCTCATCTTTTGTATGACTCTAGTTCTCAAGGAGAATAAGTATATTTTGTATCTTCACAGCTCCCATTTCCCCAGCATGGTTGGCCTAGCAAGTCCCATGCATTTATTTTTAGAGTGACATTTGTATTACATTGTCACCAGTAGAAGCTTGGAATCAATTTTTAATCCATTTTGACGAGTAGTAGCTTGGAATCAATTATGTCTATGTAAAGTGACATATATCATTTATAAAAAAATAGGATATTGCATGCTCTACTCATCTTTAAAAATGTATGTAATAATGTAACATTATAATTTAGTTGTAATAAAATAAATGGTTGTATTATTCTTTGTTATTCATTTACAGTAAAGAATTATTTTATGATTTCATTGTCTATGACTCTATTCAAATTAGTTATTTTTCCTTTAAGAAATTAAGTATTATCTATTTATGAAATATTTGCATGCATATTTAAAACATAAAGCAATACAAATGAAAAAGGAAATTTGTCATCAAGTCACATATTCATTTGTCACAAATTTGCATTTTATTTTTGTCACTCTTGCTAGGGTTTACTGAAATGTTATTGATTTATAATTTTTCATTGAACTTCTCCCCTAGTTCCTGTTATCATTATTCATTTTATTAAGTCCTTTGGAATGTTAATTTATCAACCCCTTGGCCTTGATGTCAATCCTAGAGCACTAAAGTTTAAAACAACTTTAAAACACACGTTTATTGTTTATATCATAAATTACTCAACTGTTCGATGAGTATTGATGGATGGTTTTAGTTGCATTTTGAAATGAAATGAAAAAATGCATAGAGTGCTAGACTTGTGAACTCAAACCTCCAGAATCACCCTATAACTGTTAGATTTACAAAGAGCAATCGTTGAGAATTTATTTCTAAGTTTCATTACATAAATGTAATGTACTAATTGTGTAATTTGGTGGCAACACGTTAACATTTCATTCACTTTAATATTTGAAAAAAATAAGTGAACTCAACTTTCTACAACTAAGTGATTTTATTTTTAAGTGATAGAGTCAACACATAGGGATATTTCAAATTGCTCCTTGTAGTGCACCAGGGATATTCTAGGTTCCAAAAAATCCAATTAGTATTAATCTTTTCAAGAATCAAAACCCAAGTAAGTGGAAGAAAAAATTCCTTCGGCTATGTTTCACTATTTCTTAAAATCTTATTTTGTCAAACTTTGAAGTTTGGGTTTAGGGTTGAGAGACTTAAGAAAAATTAAGGACTAAGAGGGAATTCATAATTTCACATTGTATAAGCATGTCTACCACCAGTACCACTAGAAAACCAAAGAAATTTCTTGAGAAAGGTAGAGAGAAATTGGTTAAAAAAATACATTATGTTGGATTGTTTAAAACCTTAGGTTTCACTGATGAATACCATGATATTTATGATCCTGAAATCTATGGTAGGCATACCTTAGAACTTAAAATTTCATCTGAGAATAAGGCTACAAACCAAATGAAATTTAATAGTTCTAGTGCACTTTGGGTAAGTGGATTAGGGCACATGATGTTACATGAGGTTTTCCCTTGCCCAAAATTTATCATGCTCTATGCCCAAAATTATGATGATAACAAAAGAGCAATTGTTAATAAAGATAGAAAAGAAGAATTATTATTCATTAATGTAGAAGAACTTGGAAAAGTGTTTAGGTTTACAACCGAAGAATTTGGAAACGTCCACATTGACCTAGAAAATCTTGCTAGTGATTATGAAGTAGTGGATGAAAGGGAGAAAAATTCTTTCATAAATAAAATAGTTTAGGATACTATTTCCATGCTAGTATTTTTCCTCAGAGTGGATAGCAATTGGGAAGCGGGTGTAAGCCTCCTTGAAATGGTATATAATATCCATCATGGTGTTCCACATTTAAAATATAACTTTATTGAGTACATTGTAAAATCCATGCATAAACAATTTTCAATGATTAAAGGAGGTTCCACCAAGACATTTAGGTTCACAACTTACTTGTGCTATTTTTTTCTATTCAAATTTAGTGGAATGTTTTAGACCAACAAGCTTCAAATTCAGCCCTATAGTAATGTTGAGGAAAATAAAATGGCTCTAGTATATGATTGGACCTTTGAGATAAGGATGCATGATTCTCGAAGAAACTACAATCATTTTGTAGACTACTTTTTGGATCCATTGCATCAAGAAATTACAAATAATCCAATGCCTAGATTGCATATGTCATGTAGAAATTACATTCAACTAGGAAAAGAAATACAATTGGCTGATTAGTACTTAATGGAAGAATATATTGTGCTAAGACTTTATGGATCAGGAGTAGATCCATACAAACTTCCAACGCATGTGAAAGAAAGGGTTTTTGCATTGGAATATGTAAGGCAGATGCAAAGTGCTAATGAACTACACTTTGTCAATTAGCAGAAGAGGACCTTATTTCCTTGTTTACCTTTTTCATGTGGAGGGTTCACATTCGAGAGAAAAGCATTTAGTGTGGCACATGATCTTTTGAAAATTTATAATTTTGATGTTGTTTGTCATTAGTAGTATGATCCATGTGACACAATTAAATCAATGATTGTGGCCAATAGGAATGCTGCAAGTAGAATTCAACGTCAAAGTAAACCCTTTCTTGAAAACTTGAGAAACAAGGATTCTTGGGATGAGGTCAAAATAGCAATGGAGAAAAGTGATGCTGAGAAAGGTATTTCTTTTGAAAAAATTTCAATAGAAATTATGGAATTGCACTGAAAGACAATTAGGAGGTACAACATTTTTTATGAAAAAAGTGATAAACCATATAGTAGAGTAAAAGTTCTAGATTCTCTAGATAAGGAGTTACATCTAAAAATTGGTCACGAAAAAAAATTACTGCCCTTTAGTCTATGAGGAAGAAGCTAGGTCATCCAAGAACTATTCCAAACTATGGAGATAATGAAGAAGATTTTGAGTTTAAAAAATTATGGAATATAGAGCATCCTGATGAATGTAAAGATCAAGAAATTGATGATGAATCTAATGATGATATGGAAGAGAAAATCCATGTCAAAGTTGGTTTAAATGAGGCCACAAAAGAAGAATAGACTTCAGGAGGAGCCATAGCTGAAAAAATGGGTTATGAAGGTGGTGGTTTGGGGTCCCAAGGACAAGGAATTTGTATGGTAATAGATGTAGACCATATAAAACCTATTGATAAGTGAGGAATAGGAGCTAAAAAAGTAGACCAAGGGAAAACAAATACAACTAAAATGATTCATTTTTTTAGAGCTTCAAATCTTGATCCTTAAGGTCAGATACAATCACAACTTAGGCATGCCCATGGTGGAGAACCTAGTACAACTACCACTACCACTGGTGGTGATGGTATGGGTAGTAGTACTAGTAGTGGTCAACATGTGCTACAACAAAAAATTACACACAAGAGGACAACAATACAAGATAACACACAAACACTAGGTGATCAAGGCATACAAAAGAGGCAAAGGATTTTGACAGGTCCAAGTCACTACCATTTCCACCACAAGGGACTTATTTCCAAGCACTCTCCCACTACCAGTTAGTGTGGATGCAACACCATTAGCAACTACAATTATTCCTATTCCTTCACCATTCAAGCATTCCATTGTTCCTACGTACCTGGGTTTTGATTACATTGAAGAGTTTAAAAAGAAATTAGAATTGTATAAAAAAGAAAAAAAAGAAACTAATGGAGAGTGTGTCTACTATAACTTTAGAGCTTGCAACAACCATGGTATTGCCCACATTTGACACAAATAAAGAAATCATGGAGTAAATAATTGTTGTTCCCATAGTTCAAAATAAACCAGCAAATCAGATGGATCGATCTAAATTTTAGGTGAGCAATTTACAATTGGATTTTTCTGGACTCAAAAATACTGACAAAATTAATGTATCAAAGAAGAACAATGAATTGGTGTACACACCATTTCTAAAGCAAGATAGAGAGAAATTTTTTTTGTAGAATCAAATAGAAAAGTTACAGGAAGACCTAACAAATGAGAAAGCATAGAGGAAAGCAATAAATAATAAGAGCAATGAGTTAGAAAAAAGAATAAAAAAATTTCATCTACATCAACAAGCAAAGAGGATAAAAAAAATGAGAGAGAAGTGAATGAACTAAAGCAAAGGATAGATGAGATCAAAAAGCAATATGATGAGGAAAAATACACTTCACAAAAATTAAGAAAAATAATTAGGAAAGGAAATGTACAGTGGGAACAAAAATTGGAGAAAGAGAGAAAAGGAAATGAAAGATTGGAGGCAGAGCTGATGGAAGCAAAAAATGAAATTAACTCTTGTCAAAATAAGTTACCTGTATTTTGTAGAGAAACAATGAGGAAAACAAAAAAAAAGATCTGGGATGAAATAATGCAAAGGATTGATCATTTGTGTGGCATGTTTCAATTAATCGATGCTATCAAACTACATTATAAGAAGCTCATCAAATATTTAGTGGACAACAAAAATGTGTTGGCATTAGAGGAATTTGTAAATCAAGTTCAAAAAATAGTCTACAAATCTAGTGGCAATGATTTGAAATCAAAAGGGATTAATAATTATCTTGCTAACTCAATGATGTTGTCATCTATCATTCAAAAGTGTTTGAGAATGTGTGAAACAAAGAAGTATGTGCATCTGGCTGCAAACAAGGTGAAGAAGCTAGATGAAAAGGTAAGGAACTTTACAAAGCTTGGTTTCCCAGAGGATTTTGAAACAAATGAGCAATTCAATGGAAATGATTATTTCAGAAAGAATATGGAGGGTGCAAGGAAGATTGATTTGGACCAGTTTCCTCGAAACCTAGATGTGGTGAACTATTTGGATTCCATCAAACCACTGATAACCTTGAATGTAAAATTGACTGAAGAATTCAAGATAGGTTCCAATTTCAATAATGAATTGTTAACAAATCTTCAATTCAAACAACATCAATTAGAAAAAATGACAATTCCACCACCTGAATAGTGGAAGTTGCTAGAAAAGGTGATAGAGTGATTTCATATTTGATAATAGGAGTTTCCAAGTTCCAACTCATCTTTGTGCAGAGTTTTCTTTGACCAATATTTTGCATTGCCAATGCCTCTATGTATTCCTTCATGTGAAAATCAATAAAAAAAATCAAAATCAATAATTTTTTGATGTTTAATTATCTGTATTATTTATTTTATCATTTGAAGAAAAATTCAAGTTTCAACTACTAGATAAACATTAAATGATTGTTGATGTTCATTGTTGTATATGCTACTATTGTTAATATGTTATTGTGCATTTATTTGAGTGATGAATCTCTAGTGGAACCCTCAAAATGTCTTGTTCCACTGATCTAATATGCCTTTCTTTGGTGGATTTTGGTCTGAATTACAAACATAGGGTTTAGGGTTTTATGTTAGGGGTGGGTTTTTACTTAGTATATTTCCCCCTTGTCGAAACCCTTGTATTTTGGTCTAATCCTCCATTAACCTATTATGTCTGGTTCCAAGTCATCTCAGTTATATCTTATGCCCATGGGTTCATTCTGTTATTGACCCCTTGTGGTTAGAGTTCCCCATTTACTCATTGCACATATTTTGTTCATTACTGTGGTTTGAAGATTCAATTATTTTATAAGGTTGATAATTCAACCTTGATTGGCCTTTACATCCTTTATGTAAAATGTTTTTAAGTTTTTAAGCCCTAGTCCTACATTCTTCCTAGGTGGTCCCTCTTTTAAAACAAACTTTATGCATGTGCATATTTTTGCAACTTAAGTTCTTCTATTGCTCATCACAAAAATCCTTCAACCTGTCAAGTTCATTACCATGATGAGTGGTGAGCCTTTATTTTCTCTTGTATCATGCTTTGTAGAAGGTGTTTGGTTTGCATGTCTCATTTCCACGATGAGTGATATGCTTACATTTCCTTTCATATCACTTATCATTAAAGATATTTTGTTCTTTGGTTCCACTTCAAAAAAGCACGATGAACATGAGTTTCTCCTTTATATCATTCCATCATAGAATTATTTATTTATTTATTTCAATTACTATGATGAATGATATGAAGGTAAGGAATGGTAGGTTATGATCTTTCCATGTGTCTGCATTTGGTGCCATCAATTGTTTTGACCGTCGTTGAAATCATTCTCATTTCTAAATCTTCTACGGTGATAAGTGATGGACTAAGGCTATATCTTTGTATCATTGGGTTTCTCTCTTCATTGAAGTGAAAGTGTATCTTTGTAACACTTCAGAAATAAGTGATGGAGAATATAATGAGGAATATTCCTTCAATTGGAGGTGTTGTCACTCATCTTTGAAGTTGGACTTAACTTCAAAGCATTATTGTGATGAGTGATGGGGTTCTAAAGGGTTAATGAACATGTGGGTGGCTACATAGCAACTCCCTAGGGTATCATTTTTGTTTAAAAACATACTTGAGAAAGCATAAAGTGATGGTCAAGGAGAACTGTACATCATGTTTTAAATCAAAGAAGATCAATAGCTATAGTTTAAACTTGAATGACTACTTATTAGTTCACTCACATGAGCTATCTATCAGACATTAATGGAGAAGATGCTCCAATTTTGAGTCATAAAGAGGGTTGTTGATCACTTTTCTTCCATAATTGTAATCCTCAAGAGCTGAAGAATTGGTTAAGTGAAGAGAGGAAGGCGAAGATCTAGGAAAAGAAAATTTTGAAGAACAAGCTACTAATTTTCTTGGGTAAGTTGAATTATGCACCTTTGTTAGTAATTTGTAGCATCTGGTAATTGAGAAAGTGAGTAGATAGCTAGGGTTCTCTATTTAGGGTTATTTCTCTCTTGTTAGTAAGGGAGTTGAAATCATTATATGTAGGGTTTGGGGGTAAAGGAGTGAATTTTGTTTGAAATTGATTATGAAGCCTCTGAATTCAAAGAATAGAATTATAATTCACAGATATCTTGGAACCCTAGTTCTATTGAGTTGTAACAATGAGTGATCCTAGTGAATCCTCTGCCAAGCCAAAGAGGAAACCTACCCAGAAAAGGATTAAAAGGCCTAATCCGCAAGATGATAAACCTAATCATAACACACCTTAAAAACCTACAAAGAAGAGATTTGTTTAGAAAGATTAACCTCATTTCATGCAAGAGGCCTCTAAGGAGCCAGCTGCAAAGGTTAAGCTAGTTGGAAAGATAAATACTAGTGAGAGCACACTGACAGCTCATTTTCAGGATTTGGCTACTGGGATTGGTGATGTGGTACTACCGTAGAGTGGTTGGGATCTATTTATATATGCTTTCAAGAGGAAGTTTTCCAATCATCCCACCTATCACTTATGGACTTCTGACATTGGAAAATTGATGTGCCCCAATGTGTTTGTGGAGGTGGACCTAATGCTTGAATTGGCAAGGTGCTATGATCCAACTGACATGACAATCGAAAGGTTTCTAGATTTTCTTCCTTTGTTGGAAATTTTAGGGAGTCAAATAATGGAAGTTTTTAACTTGAATCCATCTATTTTTGAATCCTTTAAGTTTTGTGCACTATATAATGAATATGAGAAAAATAGGTTTGGATAAAGAATATTTTTCCAAGGCACGAGAGACATGACTTGAAGAAGAATGGTGTACATTTTATCCCTCTAGAGTTAGACCCATTTGATCATGATGATTTTGAGGACTATTTAAAAAATACAGACTATACATTGTGTTAGGTCCTACACAAGAATTTTGACATAAAAATGGATGTTTCTTTGATGGTTTTAGCAATTGATATTTAGAATAAGTATCAAAACAGGGTTTGGAATTATTCTTCCTATATTGTTGAACACTTGCATGGGGATTTGATTAAGTTGAAAGATGCAACCACTCCATTTTCATGTAGACACTATTCTTTGTTGATGCATATGTTGTTGTGGAAAGGCATAAAGGTTCTTAGAAATTTTGTGAAATTGAAATAAAGGGATAACATGGATAATGAGTTGCATTTGCAAATGTGGACCCATATCTAGGATGTGCAATGTCTTGAATTTGATTATGCTATATTTTGCAATGTTTTCAAGTTTTTGGTGTTGGAGTAGTTGGGCCTAAAGCTCATTTACAAAATATCAAAAGGTGTGAAAGAAATATTGAGGCCTCTGGAGTATGAGGAGGGAATTGCACAAAAATTTAATTGGGCAGATTGGTACCTCCATTGTGACTATAATGCAATCAAAATTTATGGATCCCTGGTGCCACCCCACAAGCTACCAATATATATGTTAGACTGACAAGCCTTCATAAAGATAATGTGGCAACTTGATGCCATGGATAAGCCACATTTTAGAAAATCAACAAAGGCATCTCTGGTAAACCCTAAATGTGGTTTTACCTATTTCACATGCACTTCAAAGGAAGACATTGAGAGGTTTGAATCTCTATTAAAAAATATTAGAATGAAACAAAATATTATAAGGTTTTGTGACCCTGGAGGGGTTATTACTACTAAGAGAAGAACTAGAGGATTATTAGGGAGACATCATCAATTCCCCTATTAAGAGGATGTGATTAGAAACCTATCTTTTGATGAGGAAGTTGCAAAACGAAAAAGCACATGGAAGAAAATTTATGTAATTGAGGAGAAAATGTTAAAATTATAGAGAAAGGGGATTCACTACTCATGAGTTTCTTTATTCTAAAGATAATCCCAAGGGGTGAACTGCCCTAAACTACCTTAGGGAACAAAGTGAGAGTTCTAGAATCATAAAGAGTAAATCACAAAGGTTTTTTGGATAGACTAACAAGCTCTCGGCCAAAGAATGGCAACAAAAAACAAGGATGATAGTGCGACGTGTTGGAGTCCTAGACACACGCTGGCATCTTGTACAGACTAGAAACTAGATTTATCACAAAAAAAGAAACTACTAACAATCAGATTGCTAAGAACTTACAAAATGTAGGAAAATGAAAAAATACAATAGCACTGAAATAAAGTAAATTATGAAGTTAAAGAGAATAAGAGATAGAAACTTCTCACAACAACCCAAGTAATGAAGTCTCTAGCACATGAATATCTTCAATACTTGCATGTGTAAGATCTGGAGAAAATGTTGGGGCTATATAGGGGTTTTCCTCAGTCAAACCCCTATTTTGGTGTTCCCACCTCCACAGACAGCCAAATAGATAGATGGAGATAATAGGAATAAAATGAATGCAAGAGTGATAAAAGAAATCACTGCTCAAGGAGAACCTGTATCACAAGGATTTGATAAATACCAAGATGCTCAAAGGTGCAAGGCATAAGGTAGATATCACATATAAGGCTTAGGAAGCCAAGGAGGGAAACAAAGAGAGTTGCAAGAGCCAAGAGTGTTGCAAAGAGTTCTTGAGAGTGTTGTTTTAGCAAGCTATATGGAGTTGTGCAAGCAAGATAGAAAGAGGAATATGGGAGAATGTCCAAGATGGAAGCCAAGAAGGCCAAATAAATTAAAGAGATGAATTTTAAAGAGGGAAAAGAAGCTTTTTGAGCCATTACAAGGCGTCCTAGGATGTTACCACTCAAAAAACTTGCTGACAAGTGGAAAACATACTTAGAAGCAGTCATTTGAATGTTGAAACATCATAGGATGCTAGTGCAATGTACAAACCTCCACACAGTACACTAGTGTCTAGACACATCATGCTACAAAATGACATGAATGGGAAAAGCACAAGGTTTGATGCAAAGCTAACACATGAAGGTGGCTACTAAAAAGGGATCTCTGAGCATCCTGGGAAGGGAAAAGGGTTGATGCAAGGGCTAAAATGAGCCTAAAAAAGTTCTAAGGGAGTGGACACTAAAGTGGATGCAAGAATGTATGTGAAATTGCAAGGGGTGCAATTTTACAACATTATATTTTTCCCCCACTTTAGCGGACATATGAATCTACACTAATATGAATTCTAAAAGAAATATACTAAGCATAAATAACATCATGATTCCAAAAGGATACTATAGAGGAAGTAGAAAACTCTTTGAACCAAGGAAGCATGCCCCCACACTAAAGACCTACAAAACAAACACATTAGAAAAGAAAAATCCTGCACATGACAACAAGGTTAGAACATAAAAAGCCATGACATCATGGGGTTAGAGCATATAAAAACAAATACACATAGGCACACACAAACTAAAGGATTTGAGTCAGCAAAACAAAAGAGACCTCGATGTAAAAGGTTGTCTCAATACTATGCATCATCCCCAAATTAAGAAATAACACATAGAATAATTCTTAAATGGAGATAAGAATGTAAGGATTGATCACTTCAAGAGAATAATGTACCCAAAATTCAAGGAAGTGACCTATGTCGAAGAGAGAAAGAGCATACACTTAGGGTGAAGAAGATGTAGATCTTCGATCCAGTATACACAATTGAGAAGAAAGAGAATTTAAGAGAAAGATGGAGAAGCTAGAAAGGAATCAAAATTCCAAGAGAGATGGCTCCATAGGTCCTCATACCCAAGGAGAGTTGAAAAATGCGTTGTAGATCCAAAAACCTATCGAAGGTGAACAAAAGGATCTATAGGTACTCTCTCCTACAAAGTTGAACAAACTACATCAGAGGCCTGCCGACCAATAGTGAATAGATCCCACAAGATGAAACCACTTTATAGGACCTCAAACTTGCAAATAAGGTTCCCTAGGTACTCTCTCCTGAGGGAAGCCCAATGTAGGGGACTTCGCAGAGTCAGAATGAAAAGCAACTTCACAAGAACACCTATAAAGCAACATGTTAATGTGTAGACTAAACATGTTAGGAAAGCTTGATGCAAAGAAGCTCTACAAGTTCTCAGTCCTTGAGAATAAAATTGATCAGAGAAACCTATGGCTACCACAAGCTGCATTGCAAGAGATTCACAGAAAAGATAGGTCTAGTCAGGCTTCCCCCAAGCTAGATGCAAAGATATGAAATAGGTATAGTCAGGTTGTCCCCAAGCTAGACACCAACAAATTCATTTGAGATAAAAGCTTTCAAAGGGGGTCCCTTGGGAACCCTTCAAGAAAGAAATGGGTCCACTTAAGGGATGCTTCATTTGAAATACATAGAGAAGAAAGGGGGTCCTAAGAAGGATGCACATCTCTAGAACAAGTTATCACTGTCCCCAACGTATAGGGGAGGAGAACCATACAAGATAGAGGTAGACCTCGTTATCACTTGTCATTTGAAAAAAAGGTAGGTACATCAAAAAATGGAAGAGTGATGACACCAAAATCATGAATTTGTATTTTATCCTTCAAGGCCTTACATTCACTAGTGGAATGGCTAGGAACTCGATGGTATGCACCGACATAATGTTTTTATTTATCATGCTTATAAATTTCTTACGTGTAGGAGAAGGAAGAGTTATTAAGTGGGCTTTAAGAAGCCTCAAAAAAATACACTCTTGCTTAGATAGAGGATGAGGAGCAAGAAGCAACCCTTTCTCTTGTGGAGAAAAACTCAATTGCCCACAAGAAGAAGACATGAAGATAGAAGACAATGAAGGATGAATCTTTTCAAGAGAATGAGGTTGAGTAGAAATCATGTCACCATTCAATCATGATTTTTGTTTAGATTATTCATTTGAGCAACCAAACCCCAAATTACACTTACAAGGTGAAAATTATATAGGGACCTAAATTCCTCGTTCATTACGCCCACAACCTTTACACCCATATCCATATTTAGAGACAAGCTTAAAGCTAGGGCCATAACATGTTTGCAATTCTTGAAAAGGAGGATCTACATAGAGAGAATTATTCCAACAATAGGGATTATACTCTTCTACAAGATCACCACCAACCTCTTTGATAGGACTACTAGCATTAGCCTCTTTAACAGAAATGTGGTCATCTTCCTTAGAAAGAGGAGGATCAAAATTAAGAACATTACAGTTATTCACATTATCCTACAATATAGAAGAATAACCATCTTTGATAGTGGGTTTGGATGATGTTATTGGAAGTTCTAAGTGGATCAGGTTGACTTTATGCTCTCTAATGAAGGATTCTATAAAGTCTAGAGAACCCTAATCATCACCAAGACATGCATTCTTTTGAGATGTAGATGGAGCCAACTTAATATTTCTTGCTTCAAAAGGATCTTCTTTAGGAACATCTGTCTCAAGAGTATCATGTGTAATAGGTACTATCAGATTAAACATCAACACATTGGAAGACATTGAAGGAATAAGAGTAGGAACAATCGAAACTTGACCAACAACTACCATCTCACATAAGTGCATAGCCTTAGGGTCAGCCCTGATTGTGACTACCCGGATATTACAAATGATCTTAATAGATTTATGCAAGGTAGACAAGGCAACACCCATAGCATGAATCCACAGTCTACCAAGAAGAAGGTTATAAGGCAACTTTTCTAACATAACATATACAAGGGTGGGTATGGTAATAGGTCCCAACCTCAAAGGAAATACTATCCTACCTAGGGCTTGTCAACCAACATTATCAAACCCACGAATGCCAATAGAAGAAGAATTAAGAGAAGATGAGTCAATATTAATCTTAGGAAATAGATCAATGCTACACACATTGAGCACTGAACCAACATCAACGAGAGTACACCTAATTCTAATGTTATTAATGCTAACTATAATCATCAAAGGATTTTCCTGCTTCTACACTCCCAAAGTTGGGAGTTCCTATGGATAAAATGTAATATTCGATGAATCTGCATGAATATTAGCTATCAATGCATTAACATTCATTGGTCTAGTAGAGGTAGGAAAGAGGATATTTTTCAAGGCTTCCTAAAGCATACCTTGATAAGCTGGAGCAAACTGAAGCAAGTCCCATAGTGAGATCTTAGTTAGAGTAACACAAAGTTTCTCAACAAGATTGTAATCACTAGGTGCTTTAGTCATAGGTTTAGGTGTTGAAGGAAGACTTGGTTGAGAAGGTGGTAAAGAAGTAGGTTGATTAAAATTTTGTTTATTCTTTCTAGTATTATAAGTATGGGCTACCGCTCTATAGGAGGGAGCCTTACAAAGATTGAGAGAATCTCTATCAAATGGGATATTGTCAATAGAACAAATCCTTTTATGAGAAGGACTAGCTGGAGTAAGATAAATGACCAATCTCTTAGGCCTTTAAGGGGAAACAAAGACATAGATTACATTTACAAAATCATCACAACTAGTGAAATAATTATTTGAAGCAATATTCTCAACATCAATCTAGGGAGGATCAAATTTGGAAGGAGATTCATCATTCACGAATGCATCATCTCTAGAGGAGAGTGCATTGGAATAGAGAAGAGATTCATCATTTACTAATGCATAATCTCTAGAAGAGAGTGCATTGGAATGAAGAGAAGGTAGAGTAAGATTAAGAAAGGTATCAATGATTTCATATTCTTGCAACAAGATATCCTTTAAAGCAAGAGGAATCTCATGAGAAGGATCAAAGATACAAAGTGACATGGGCAAAGCCAAGTCATTATCACATGCATGAAATGGAACATCATTAACATTTTGAATATAATTAGATACTGAACTCATAAAAGAAGATATTAAATTCATTTTCAAAATAATAAGATAAATATAATAAACAATGAATAAACAAGTCAGATGATCAAAAGCACTCTAGGGGTGATAGGATTGAGAAAAAATGAAAATCTAGATTATCTAATTTTTTTGATATTTTCTAGGTTCTAGTAATTTGCATTTTTAGAGATCTTCAAAATAGAATTTGGGGGTTTCAAAACTTTTCTCAATCCCTAAAATTTAGCTTCTGAAGGCACAATATTTTAGGGATTTAATTATTCCTCTTGGAGACCTTTCCAATGGTGTAAACAATTCTATATTTTGAGCACCAAGTCAAAAGTTGTGACCCCACCAAGTTGGGGTAATTAAATTTATAGTTTTTTGAAAAATAGTGTGTTTCACATTGGGTTCACCAAAATTTAGAGAAAGGGGATTCAATAATAATGAATCTCTTTATTCTCAAGAGAATTCCAAGGGGAAAACTGCCCTAAACTACCTCAGGGAACAAACGAGAGTTATAGAATTAGAAAGAGTAAATCATAGAGGTTTTCTAGATAGAATAACAAGCTCTTAGTCAAAGGATGAAAATGCAGAACAAGGATGATAGCGTGGCATGATGGAGTCCCAAAGATGTGTTGGTGTCTCATATGAACCAGAAATTGAGTTTATCATAGAAAACAACAAAGAACCTACTAACAATCAGATCACTAAGAACTTATAGAATGAGGGAAAATGATAGAATATAATAAAATTGAAATAGAGTAAATTATGAAGTTAAAGAGGATAACAGATAGAAAATTCTCACAAAAACCAAAGTAATGAAGTCTCTAGCACATGAATATCTTCAATACCTGCATGAGTAAGATCTGGAGAAAATTTTGGGGCTGTATAGGAGTTTTCCTCAGTCAAACTCCTATTTTGGTGTTCCCACCTCCATGGAAAACCAAATAGATAGATGGAGATAATAGGAATGAAATGAATGAAAGAGTGATAAAAGCAATCCCCCCTCAAGGAGGAGAACCCATATCGTAAGGATGTGATAAATCCCAAGATTCTCAAAGGTGCAAGGCACAAGGTAGATATCATATTATGCAAAGCTTAGGAAGCCAAGGAGGGAAACAAAGAGAGCTGCAAGAGTGAAGAGTGCTTGAGAGTGTTGTTGTAGCAAGCTATATGGAGTTGTGCAAGCAAGATAGCAAGAGGAATATGGGAGAATGTCCAAGAAGGAAGCCAAGAAGGCCAAATGGATTGAAGAGATGACTTTTAAAGAGGGAAAAGAAGCTTCCTAAACTATTACAAGGCATCTTGAGCCGTTACCACTGAAAAAACTTGCTAACAAGTGGAAAACATGCTCGAAAGCGTTCGTTTGAATGTTAAAATGTCACATGACACTAGCATGGTGCACAAACATCCGCATGACACACTAGTGTCCAGACACATCATGCTAAAAAATGACATGAATGGGAAAAGCACAAAGTTTGATGCAAAGTTGATGTGTGAAGATAGCTACTAAAAAGGGGTCTTTGAGCATCCTCAGAAGGGAAAAAGGCTAAGACAAGGCCTAAAATAAGCCTATACAAGTTCTAAGGGAGTGGGCACTAAAGCAGATGCAAAAATGTATGTGAAATTGCAAGGGGTACAAATTTACGACATTACAAAAAGAAAATCCTTTCTATGTTAGTCCTTACTCTGAGGTAGAGGACAAATTTGTGCAAGAAAAATTGATTCTTGGAGATTTTGAAGACAAAATTTTCTTTGAAAACATTAAGTAAGCTAAAATAAGGGCCAAGGTGGCCAGGAAAAATCATGATGCACAAATAAGGAGCCAGCTAGCTCAATCTTCTACTTAAGGAATTGAAGTGCAAGCTAAGGATATAGGAAAACAACTTGCAATCACCCCATTGGTGACTTATTATGAAACAAAGAAAGGAGGTGAAGGATATGCACCTAAGGGATCTGTAGAATACATCCCAGTGGAGGAGGAAGTGGATCAGAGATTCCCATCTCCTGTTAAAGAAGATGCTTTGAATATTGATGTTCCTCCCAACATAATTGTAAAATGGGACTATAATGAAGATGAGGATGACAATGTAAGGATAAAGGCTTGTGATTATTTCATGTGTGATGATGCTTTTGTTCAAACAAAATAATTTAGAGATTTTGCTATCCATGTGAAAGGATCTGATATAAAAAATAAAATAGAAGAAGCAAAAGGAAAGGTTGACCCTTCTTTGCAAGATGACGCTAAGAAGGAGGAAGGAAAAATAATGAAAGATCCCTAGTAAAAGGAAGTGGAATTTTGTTGTTGCCTAGATGGGAATTGTCATCAACCATTGCATTAGATGCAATCAAGAAAGATCTAGATGCCTCCATCTTTGAGGAGATTTTTGATAACAAAGTTTTTGGCTCAAGCTTTAGTCCTAAGTTACATACACTTACTATTTGGTCTTTGGAACCAAATAATAGGAAGCCTGAAGTGATAAATTCTATGGAGAAATAGATTGGAGTTGTGGTTGTTAAAAGGGCTACTGAAATGACAGCTACTGCAACTGCACAGTTGATAATGCATGTTTCCATGTTGATTGTAGACACAACCCAGACCACATAAGCTAATTATAAAAAAATGTTGGATAAGTACAATAAATTGATGGATGAGCACAACAAGGAACTTGCCACTACTTCCAGTACATCTAAGGGTTTTCCCTCTCCAACAAGTTTTTCTTGAAATTTGTCATCACATGTCAAAGAAACTTTGGTACTAAGAATTCCAAGTCTAAAACAGGAAGTGTAGACTAAGAAAGAAAACACAAAGAGATCCAAAGAGGAGACAAAGAGAGTAGGTAATGAAATTTTTGATGATGTGCTAAAGCACAGAGTGACAAAGTTGGTGAATAAAGCTGATACTATGTGAAATGTTTACAAGAACATCCATGAGGACTATATAAAATATTTGCAAGTTTAGAAATCATTCCAAAATGAGTGGAATAAGTGGAGTGCTAGGGCTAGAATATTGAAAGAAATGATGCCTCAGATGTAGGAAGACCCTGAAGCTCCCACCAACATTCCTGATTTATTGAAGGCCATTGATTTAGTAAATGAAATCACAACTTTTCATGGAAAGATGAGAATACAACTCTAGAATAAATTGAGAATGTTCAGAGAAATGGAAGGGCATGGTATGACCAAGATATTAAATGATAAGGGTGAATTAAAGGATTTTTTCAAATGGAAGGAAGAGTTGGGAGATCTGCTTCCTCATTCTAAGATGATGCTGAGTGTTGTTGATTATTTTATGTTGAATCCTAACATAAATAATATGATAGGAATAGAGATGAGGATGGACACATGTTTCAAAGAGGCTAGGGTGCTAATTGATGCAAGGTATAACTAGTACAACATAAGAGTATAGAATTTGTTGGATATGCAATGGCCAACTGAGGAGGATTACAACACATGGCTTGTAATATTTATAGATCAAGCCTATGTTGAAGTATTGTAAAATGTTGTATCTTCTCAGTAATGAAAATTGATGATAAGTATGGTAATGTGGATTGGGAAATACAATTTTGGGTCTTAAGTCTACAAATATGGTGAGTAACAGATGGGATAAATACAATGTAAAGCTTGTAAACAATAAAGATTAGGGTTTTGCTAAAGTATGGATAAAATATTGTTTTCTCCCTAGTTTAAATTTGGTGACAAGGATGCAGACATGGAAGGTCTTTTGTCTCTTCTTCTTTTCTATACTTTATGCTTTTCTCTCTTATTTTTTGGTGTATGTGGATATAATTTTGGAGCACGTGGATATTGCTACATCATCCTGAAGATTCCTTTTGGAAGGTAGAATATGATCTCTAATGAAAAATGAAAATATTTTTTGTCTCATATAACATTTCCCTCCATTTAGAAATGCAAATATAACTGAAAAGGGAACATATTTTTTATCAGTCCAATTGAGAAGGGACATGTGTGCTTTCTAGCCCAAATATTTTTTCTCCTTCATTTCTATAAGAAGGAATTCAAGGCCAGAAGTACAAGTTCATTGTTTTGTATTGATCATAGAGAATTTTGTAAAGGGACTACAAATAAAATTTTAGAGTTTTTTCTTGGGTTTTGAGTCAATCATTCTAACTCTTCCAATGTAATTTTGATAACAATACTAGCAATTGAATACAAAATGGTTCAAATTCAAAACCATTTCTCTCCTATGTACTTGTTTCATGAATTATGAATAATATGATCAAGGATTATCTTATTTATCTTCATTGATTTCCAATGGATGTGTAGTTTTTTCTTACTTATAATTCAAAGAATTAATGAAATTTCTTGAATGAGTTTGTAGATTCATGTGAATTGAGTACTAGGATATTAGTAAGAAGTTATGGTTGAGAGTATAATGAATCTGATATTGTAATGTAGTGTTATCAAAGCTTAATGATGCTATGTGTTAAATTGTTTTCAAATTATATAGGTTTTGAGATTGACTCCATTCCTAGGTTAAGGAACTGATCTAAGTGAGTGCTCATGATAAATTTTGTTGATCAATGCATAAGATATGACTTAAGAGTTTGAGAACGGGAAAAACCAAGTCAACTTCAAATTAGAATGTAAGTAAAAGGAAAAGACACCTAGGGTTTTTGAGAGGGTTTAGAACACACATAAACCCTAGAACATAAGAATGACTAGAACCCTAAGCCTTATGACACATTCCAAATCAATAGAACATCTAGATCAGAAAGGCAACCAAATTTAAGCATCTTTTGGGATGCCTACTATAAGCTATTTGATAGCACATATAGGGAATGTTGTAATTTTTCTATGTAATAACAAAAGATGACTCAAATACTTAAGTTTATTTCTTTAATTTTTAATATAATATCAACCTATCTTGCTCTCTCGTATTGTATTCACTATCTTCTAACTCAAAATAATCAATGGTTATTTATAAGTTGTCATTGTGCATCACATGTTTATGTTATGGATGTTGAACTATTAGCTTTTGTTCAAGGAATGGATTAATATTCCTTTCATTTATTTATCAAATATTGTGTGAATGGAAATGCAATAGGAATTTATAATTAGTTTGATAAGTGTTCTTTAAAAATGATGCTAAATCACATATCAAATTCAATACCATGGAATACAATATAAAATATAAAATATCACAATTTCATGGAATACAATATAAAATATCATCAACTACAAATTGGAATATGATTCATGAAGTTCAATATAAAATAAAATATCATGAAGTGCAATGATTCATAATTTCATGGAATACAATATAAAATATCATCAACTACAGTTTGGAAAATGAATCATGAAGTGTAGTATAAATACCTAAAAGATGCTAACTCACTTCCATTTTACAAATAGAGTCAAGGTCCTGAAACTGATGTTCAACTTGTGATAAAGTAAAAGAGTCATCTTGATTCTGATTTTGGTCTTCATTTTCTTTGGCCTATGTCTCAAATTCAACATTCATTGTGTCATTGTCATTTGTCCCACTGCCACTGTCAGTGCCACTCGTACCATTTTTTGGAATTGGAGTGTTGCACAACCCTCTTATTTTACATATGGACCTCCAAATTGTGAGTGACCTTTCAAAAGGAAATTTTTTGACATTATACGTAGTTCATTTCATCCTCAAGAAATTTTCCAAATTCTTGTCTAGTTTGTTTCTTAACTTTGATTTCAAAAATGCACATGAACTAAAAAATCTCTCATCCTCCACTGACACCAATATCATTGTTTGACATAAATCAACAAGTTTAAAATATTCTAATATGGAACCACACAATATTTCACTCTAACCTAAGTTTGTCCAAACCTTTGTTGTTGATCCCTGTATAAGTGTAAAATTGCACACCTCACAATTTCACATACATTCTTGCATCTACTTTAGTGTTCGCTCCCTTAGCATCTTTTGTAGGCTGATTTTAGCCCTTGCATTAGCCTTTTTCCTCTTAGGATGCTTGAACACCACTTTTCAGTAGCTACCCTCGCATGTTAGCTTGCATCAAACTTTTTGCTTCTTCCATTTTCATTGTTTTGTAGTGTGACATGTCCATACACTAGTACGCCACATGGATGTTTGCACACTGCACTAGCCTCCTGTGATGTTTCAATTCTCAAACAACTATCTCTGAGCATATACTCCACTTGTCACCTCCTTTGGTCAGTGGTAATGGCTCGAGATGCCTTGTAATGGCTGAAGAAGCTTCTTTTCCCTCATTAAAAGCTATCTTTTCAGTCCATTTTTCTCTCTGAACTTCTTCTAGCTCCACTCTTTTGCTTCCAGCTTCATTCTACCATCTCACTCTTGCTTGCACAACTTCATCTAGCTTGTTACACTAGAATTCTTACACCCTTTCAAGCTCTCTTAGCTTCACTCTTGCAGTTGTATCTCCCTATCTCATGCTTGTGAGCATTCTTGGGATTCTATATCCCTCAGCCATAGCATTTCATACTTTGTGATACGCGTTCTCCTCCTTTGTGATACAGGTTCTCCTCCTCAAGCAAAGATTTCTTTTATCACTCCTAATTGGTGGTGTGGGTTCTACTCCTAAGTGAGTTTTGGTTTTGCCACATGCTTGTTCCATTTCTCTCTTTCTTTTGGTTGTTTGTGGAGGTGGGAACACCAAAACAAAGGTTTGACTAAGGAAAACCCCTATACAACCCCAAAATTCTCTCTAGATATCACACACATAGGTTTTGAAGACACTCACGAGCTGGAGGCTTCATCACTCGCATGGTTGTAAGTATCTTTTTCCTTTCTTCTCTTTATCTCTAACATTTATATTTCACTTTATTTCAGTTCTATTGCATTCTACTACTTTATCTCATTCTGTAAATTCTTAGCAATCAGATAGCTAGCATTCATTTAGGCATATTTTGTGATAAACTCATTCTCTAGTCCATATGAGATTCCAGCATGCCTCTGGGATGCCAGTGCATCATGCTATCATTTGTATTCTGCATTGACATCCTTTGGCTGAGAGCTTGTCAGTTTGTGCAAAAAATCTTTGTGACTTGCTCTTTCAAATTCTGAAACTATCGTTGTTGTTGTTCCTGAGGTATTTTAGGGTAGTTCGCCCCATGAGGCTCTTTGAATGATGAGATCTCATGAGTAAAAAATCCCCCTCTTCTACATTTTGGTGAACCCAACGTGAAGTGGGTATCTTTTTGAAAAAAATAGGAATTTATTTACCCCTACTTGGCAGGGTCATAACTTTTGACTTGGTGCTCATAATTTAGAACCAATTCCACCGTTCGAAAGGTCTCCTAGAGAACTAGTTTTGTCCCTAAAATACCAATGCCTTCAATAGTAAAAATTTAGGGACCGATGCAAGTTTCAACCCTAAATTTTTCTTTGAAGACCTCTAAAAATGTGAATTACTAAAACATAGAAAATACCAAAAAAATTGTAATGAATGTAATATCTTCCTTTATTAGTTCAATATCTAATTTTCTTCAAAATTTTAATGATCTTCCATTTCATGCGTGTGATGGTGACTTGGTTTTTTCCATGTCACTTGGTATCTTTGATCCTTCTCATGAAAGTCCTCTAGCTTCCGAGGATATTCTATTGCAAGAAGATGAAATCATTGATACCTTTCTTAACATTACTCTACCTTCTCTTCATTCCAATGCACTCCCCTTTGAGGATGGTGCATTTGTGAATGATGTATCTACTCTTCATTTCGATGCACTCTCTTCTAGAGATGATGCACTTGTGAATGATGAATATACTCTTCATCCTGATGTACTCTCTTCTAAAGATGATGCACTTGTGAATGATGAATCTACTCTTCATTCCAATGCACTCTCTTCTAGAGATGATGCATCCATGAATGATGAATCTCTTATACCTTCCAATGCACTCTCTTCTAGAGATGTTTCATTTTTGAATGATGAACTTCTTATCTATTCCAATGCACTCTCCTCTAGAGATGATGCATTGTTGAATGATAAATCTCCTTCCACATTTGATCCAGTTTGGATCGATGTTGAGAATATGTGTTCAAGTAATTATTCTACTAGTTGTGATGATTCTATAAATGTAATCTATGTCTCTATTTCCCCTTAAATTCCTAAGAGACTAGTCATTTACGTGACTCTAGCTAGTCCTTCTCCTAAAAGGATTTTTTCTATCGATAGTGTTTCATCTAAGAGTGATTATCTTGATCCTTCTAACGCTCCCTCTTATAGAGTGATAGCCCATACTTATGAGAATAATATGAATTAAAAATCAAGCCTTCCTAAAGCACCTAAACCTATGACTAAAGCACCTAGTGATTATGATCTTATTGAGAAACTTTGTGTTACTCCGGCTAAGATCTCACTGTGGGACTTTCTTCAGTCTACTTTGGTTTATCAAGGTATGATTCAGGATGCTTTGCAAAATATCATTTTTCCTTCTTTTGCTAGGCCAATGGATTCTAATGCGTTGATGGCGTATATTCATGCAAATTCGCTAAATATTTCATTCTATCCACATGAACTCCCACCTTTGGAAGTACAAAAGCAAGCAAACCCTCTAATGATTATAGTTAATATTAATAAGTTTGGCTTTAGACATACTCTTGTTGATGCCAGTTCGATGCTCAATGTATGCAATATTGATCTATTGCCTAATATTAATATTGATTCATCTTCTCTTAATGCTTCTTCTATTGTTATTCATGGGTTCAATAATGTTGCACAACAAGATCTAGGTATGATAGTGTAACCTTTGCAGCCTAGACCCGTTACCATACCTACCCTTGTATATGTTATGTCAGAAAAGTTACTTTATAACCTTCTTCTTGGTAGATCATGGATTCATGCTATGGGTGCAATCTCGTCTACCTTTCATAAATCTATTAAGTTCATTTGTAATAATAAAGTAGTCATAGTCAAGGCTGACCCCAATGCTATGCACTTATGTGAAATGGTTGTTGATGGTTGAGCTTCAATTGTGCCTACTCTTATTCCTTCAGTGTCTTCCAATGTGTCAATGTTTACTCTAACATTACCTACTACAAGGGATACTCTAGAGATAAATTTCCCTAAGGAATATCCTTCTGAAGCAAGGAATACTAAGTCTACTCCTACTTCTCAAAGGAATGTGTGTCTTGGTGATGATTGGGGTTCCGTAGAATTTATAGATTCCTTCATTCAAGAACATATAGTCAACCCGATCCACTTAGACCCTCCAACAACATCACCTAAACCCACTATCAAAGATGATTATTCTTATGTATCGCAGGCTAGTGTGAGCAATAATTGTAATGTTCTTAGTGTTGATCCTCCTTCTGAGGAAGAGGATTACGCTTTTGCTAAAGAGGATAATATTGACAATTATGTTAAAGAGATGAAGGCGATCCCATAGAGGAGTGTGGTCTCCATTGTTGGGACAATGCTCTTTATGAGGATCCTCCTTTTCAAGACTTGCAAACACATTATGGCCCTGACTTTAAGCTTGTTTACAAATATGGTTATGAGCATAAAGGTTGTGGGCATAACGAACAAGTAATTTAGGTCCCTATAGAATTCACGCCTCGTAAGCATACTTTGGGACTTGGTTTCTTAGAGGAGCGATCTAAATGGAAGCCATGGTTGAGTGACATGAATTCTTCTCAACCTTGTTTTGTTGAAAAGATTCTTCCTCCATTGTGTTCTATCTTCATGCCCTCTTCTTCTTCTTGTGAGAAGCCAAACCTTTCTCTACAAGAGAAAGGGTTGCTTCCTACTCCTCATCCTCTATCTAAGCAAGAATGTATCTTGTTACAACTTATAAAATCACGCTTGATTACTCCTCCTTATCCTACATGCAATAAATCTCTCGAACATGATGAAGGAAAAAATTCTTTCTATGCATACCATCAAGTGCTTGGTCATTCCACTATTGAATGTAAGGCCTTGAAGGATAAAATACAACAATTTCATGATTTTGGTGTTGTCACCCTTCTATTTTTTTGATGCACCTCTCTCCTCTCTATCTTTCAACTGAAGCATCCCTTGAGAGGACCCCTCTTACCTCTTTTGAAGGGTTCCTGAGGGACCCCCTTTAAAAGCTTCTCCTTCAAATGAATTCTTTGTGTCAAGATTGGGGGCAACTTGACTAGACCTTGCTTTTCAAATAGCACATCCCTTGAGTGGACCCCTATATTTTCACGTTAGGTTCTCAAGGGACCCATTTGAAAATTTTCCAACTTATCAATGGTCTGTGTGAATATTCGCTTACTCGCCTACACAACTGCTTTTTGACATTTTCTATCTACAAGTAGACATGTCACTGATTTTTTGAATTTGCAGAGTCCACTTCCTTTGGTCTCCTCCATGTGAGAGATCTTGAAGGACACCTTCCTTGTAGATCTGCGTGTCTATAGGAAACTTTCCTACCTTCCTCCATGTGAGAGATCTTGGAGGATGCTTCCTTGCAGGTCTAGGGGCTTGTAAGTTGCTTTCTTAGCTTCCCCCATGTGAGAGATCTTGGGGGATAATTCCTTGCAGATCTGCGGGTCTATGACACACTTTTTCTAGGTTTCCCTCATGTGAGAGATCTTGGGGGATGCCTCTCTATAGGTCTGTGGGCCTATAAGGGACTTACATTCTTAAAATTCTCTCTTCTCTACTCAACTGTATATATCAGATCGAAGATCTACATATTCTCCATCCTAAGTATATTCCCTTCTTCTCTCCTTTTAAGAATTCTTCTAAGTGTGTTATTTCTTAATTTGGGGATGACACATAGCACTGAGACAACCTTTTTCATCGAGGTCTCTTTCAATTTGCTAACTCAAATACTTTAGCTTTTTATGTTCTAACATTGTTGTCTGGTGTAGGTTTTTCTTGCCTAATGCATTTGTTTTGCAGGTCTTCAGCTTGGTGGCATGCTTCTGTGGTTCAAAGAGTTGTCTGCTTCCTCTATAGTATCCTTTCGGCATATGATGTTATTTATGTTTAGTATATTTCCTTTAGCATGCATATTAGCATAAATTCGTATGCCCGCTAAAGTGGGGGAAAAATGTATAAGCATAAAATTGCACCCTTCCGCTCCCTTAGCATCTTGTGTAGGCTCATTTTAGCCCCTACATCAGTCTTTTTCCTCTTAGGATGCTTGAACACCCCTTTTTAGTAGCTACCCTTGCATGTTAGCTTGCATCAAACTTTGCACTTCTTCCATATTCGTTGTTTTGTAGTGTGACGTGTTCGAACACTAGCACATTGCACGGATGTCTATGTGCCATGCTAGCATCCTGCGACATTTCAATGCTCAAAGAAATTTCTCCAAGCATGTTTTCCACTTGTCACCTCCTTTGGTTGGTGGTAACAGCTCGAGATGCCTTATAACAGTTGAAGAAGCTTTTTTTCCCTCATTAAAAGCTATCCTTTCAATCCATTTTTCTCTCTAAACTTCTTCTAGCTCCACTCTTCTACTTCCAGCTTCATTCTACCATCTCACTCTTTCTTGCTTAACTTCATCTAGCTTGTTACACTAGCATTCTTACACCCCTTCAAGCCCTCTTAGCTTCATTCTTGCAGCTCTATCTCCCTATCTCATGCTTGTGAGCATTCTTGGGATTCCATATCCCTCAGCCATTGCATTTCATACTTTGTGATACGGATTCTCCTCCTTGAGTGAGGATTTCTTTTATCACCTCCTTTGTGATACAGGTTCTCCTTTTCAAGCAAGGATTTCTTTTATCATTCCTACTTGGTGGTGCGGGTTCTACTCCTAAGCGAGTTTTTCTTTCACCACATGCTTGGTCCATTTCTCTCCTTTTTTTGGTTATCCATGGAGGTGGGAACACAAAAATAGGGGTTTGACTGAGGAAAACCCCTATACAGCCCCAACATTCTATCCAGATATCATGCATGAAGGTTTTGAAAAAATTCATGAGTTGGAGGCTTCATCACTCACGTGGTTGTAGTATCTTTTTTCTTTCTTCTCCTCATCTCTAAAATTTCTATTTCACTTTATTTTAGTTTTATTACATTCTACTACTTTATCACATTCTATAAATTCTTAGAAATTAGATAGCTAGCAATCATTTAGGAATTTTCTATGATAAAATCATTCTTTGGTCTGTACAAGACACTAGCAATCCTCTAGGATGCCAGCACACCATGCTGTCATTTGTATTCTGCACTAACATCCTTTAGCCAAGAGTTTGTCATTTTATGCAGAAAATATTTGTGACTTGCTCTTTCAAATTTTGAAAATCTTATTGTTGTTGTTCCTGAGATATTTTATTGTAGTTCACCTAGTGAGGCTCTCTGAATGAAGATAATTCATGAGTAGCGAATCCCCCTCTTCTACAATCTTGATTCAAAGGACTTCTCCATGCCCATGGAATCAAACTGGCCCATCATACTTCTTGCAAAATTCTAGCATTGTTGTCTAAGCTTATCTGCATTTATAATTCCTTCTATTGTCTACTCACTGTATGCTACACTTTTTGAAAAGTGTTTGATCAAGATATTTACTTTATCATGAAAATATTTTGGGCTATCTAGACTTACCCAAAATTGAGGATACAGAATACCCATGGCTTCAAGTATTTCATGTCAAGGGAATCTATCATAAATCTCTTAGGAAAGAAATTTTGCAATGTCCTTCAAATTATCACTAATAGATTTAACAATGTCATTAAAACATTCCTTTCTAACACTTACTTCTCTGATAGAGTGCCTAGTTGTCATTTAATGGTACATTGGTATCTCAAATCTACATACATAGATACATAAGTACCCACTTGCATTAAACTGTAAATAATTATCAGGCTTATTCAAATCAGTAATTTTTTGCCAGATGAAATAATTTGGGATTTCAAAAGTTAGAGCTAGACATAGATGATCGAGGGGCATGCATTTATGTCTACATAGTTTGGAATATTCATAAATATACATATTTTTTTCTTGGGATTCCTTCACAATATTTTTCATTTCATCCAGCATGGGGAGAAGACTAGCTAAATTCGAGAGTGTTTCTATATCGCTTAACCTATGTAAGAGGTTAGGAGCTTTGTCTACTGTGTTGCGATACTCATACATTACTCCAATCAAGGATTGATATTCTGAAAGAACTCATTGCATTGGTCCATGCACAAAGATCCATCTAGTATCAAAATCCTTGAGAAGCTTGTTTCCTGTTGTTATTCCCTCAACAAAATTTTAAAATTTTGTGAAATGTTTGGGACTTCGGTAGAAGTATGCGTAGAGCTTGCAAACTAGATTTTCAACTTTTGATATTGTAGGAAACTTTCTTACAATTTTGAATGCTAAATTCATTCTATGGGCCATGTAGTGAATTTCGAGCATGTATGGTGCACAAGTAGTTTGTAACCTTGTGCAAACACCGCTCCTGTGACCTTGCATCACTACAGCTCCATTAGCTCCTACACAATTTTTTTTTGGAAATTGTTAAGTCATCCATACCTGCAATTTCATTCAAAGATTTCTTGACTAGTTCAAATAGATTTTGTGATGTTGAACTATCCTTCATTTTATGAACACAAAGAAGATGAGCTTGGTGAACAATTTTATAGTAGACACATACATACAGACCCAAGAAGTATTATCTACCATAGTAACTTCATCTACAGATAATGCAATGAAGTTTGACTCTTTTACTTTGTCCTTTAAATCTTGCTTTTCAACTGTAGCAAGATAGTTTTCCCATTCCCATCAAGTGTTTATTGACCAATGTGAGCTAGGAAAGTGAGGAACACCCAAAAAAGATAATAAATTAAAATATTTTGGGTAGTCTATCATAGGATGCCCTCTAGATAAAATATGAAAAACAACACTCATCTGAACAGTTTTTGAAAAATGTGCTCCTTCCATTGCTTTTCCAAATTGAGCCTCAATTGTACCTCGACATATAGCAAGCTTCGACAATCTTTGCTTATGCTCTTCATAATCCGTGACATACTTAACATGAAGACATTCTTCCTTTGATTTCCATTGTACGACATTGTTCATTTTCGTTTATGATTTGTTTTTCATAAACTTTACCGATATGCTTTTCTATAATGTCAACCTTTAGCTACAACTTCTTATCTCTTTTACATTTCCAACTACAAATAATACGCATGCATTATGTTGTAGTTTCATTTTTGTTTTCTTTCTTCACTAGTACAATGAATGGGTACTTTGACAACCAACCAAGTTGAAAATTCCTTGTCATTTCCCACTCATGCCCCACTTTTTATTTTCCTTTTCTTTTCTTGCTACCATCATCATCCAAGTCAATTATCTCATTATGGCTAACCAAGGTATACCTTGGAACATCTTTTGTTGTATTTCCATCCTCATTTGACTCATTTAACTCAATGACAATCTCACCTTGACCTTCCGGTGGCGGTGACGTATTGTGAATGCCTTCTTCATTAATATTTGGTGGAAGAGTTGATAATGTAGCTCCATCTTCATCTGATGGATTAGAAGCATTGCCAATTGCAAAGTAAGACTGTATGGAAACTCTATGTTTTTGGCATTTTGATGGCCTCCCAGTCCCTTCACCACCCTAGGGATTCTTACCCTTGTTGCACTTGCTACTTGACATATTGATCTCTCACTTCGAATAAAAGCTAGAAAAAATGGTCTTCTTGTTTAAGAAGGACAAAGAATATAGATAATAGGTCCCATTCCCTACTCAATATCATCTTTAAGATTGAAGCAAGAATGGAAAAAAGTTAAATAAATCTTACAACATTTTGAAGAAATGATCACTCACCTTTAACTTTAGGTTTTCACTGACTTTCTATTCGTTAATGCACGAATGCCTATGTTGTAAGTTTGTAACTTTCCTACGATCAAATTCAAGGTTCCAAGTCCAACTTCTAAATCAAAAACTAAACAAGATGTGTAAGAATACATGGCAGTTTCGATTGTATTTATATCAAATCCATATTTGGAAAAATTTGTAGGATTTTTCTTTGAAGCAACGTGTAAACACATTACTTCAAAGAGGGGAAAAATGTATACACCTAAAAATGGTCATCACCTTTAATTAATTAAATACTAGCTATTTGATTAATATTCCAACTACATATAAATAAATGCTCAATTTATTTATATTGTTCATTTTCTAAATTCTCCAAATCCAAAACATATTCTTCTAAATTAATTAAATAAACAAGTTTCCCTAAACTTGTTTTATTTAATTAATCTTCACTAAGTCCAATTAGGAATTAGAGCACATTTCTACTACTTTTTGTGCCACCTCACCAAGGTCACATGAAAATAAATAACTCTAATTTTTAATTAAATTTATCTTCAACTCATTTCAAAAACCACAT
Organism: Sequoia sempervirens; assembly: GCA_007258455.2. Taxonomy (NCBI): domain Eukaryota; kingdom Viridiplantae; phylum Streptophyta; class Pinopsida; order Cupressales; family Cupressaceae; genus Sequoia; species Sequoia sempervirens. The sequence continues at coordinate 253,553,342 of VDFB02000003.1, forward strand.
GGCTCATTTCCTCCCACACTTCCAACAATTTTGGAGCACATGACTTATTCTTCCCACACTTCCACCAATTTTGGAAGCACATGGTATTCTCTTCACACAATTGAATCTTCCATCCAAATGGCATGTTTCCCATTTTTCAAGAGATTCTCCCATTGAAATGGCATGTTGTCTTTGGTCAAGGGGACAACATCTTGATTCTCTTCATCTTCACCATCCATTCTTCTTATTCGATCTGGACCGTTGATTATTGCCACCTCACTATATTCTTGGAAAAGGCTATAAATACAACCCTTGGGCCTTGTATCCACATTTGAAGTAAAGTTATCATCCATGCTTATCATTGGAGCTTGGAGCGTTCTTGGAGTCTTATAGCTAGTTTTTATATCATGTTTTGCTTTGCATTTACATCTTAGCTTTAAATCTTGCATCATAGTTGCATTTTAGATTAGTTCATTTTAAGTTTGCATTTGACCATATGGAGTATCATGCATAGAATCATATAGATCACTACCATAGTACCACCTCCACTTTTTCATTTATCATCAACATCATCCTTCACTCATCATAGCCTTCATCATCATTGTTTGCATATAGTTTCATGTGGGCATTAGATTAGCTTGCATGCTGAATACTAATCTCATTTCTTAAGTGTAATTTTAATAGCCTTTGTGTACATAGAAATATGAGGGCCAAAAGGTTAAAAGAATCATTAAGAATAGAGGACAATGAGACGTTCTTGGAAGATTTATCTTTATTGCAACTTAGAATAGTTTACTTTGCTTTGAATCTTTCAATGTAAATTGTTTCATTAAGGTTTGTGTTGATTGATACTAACTTTTCACATTTCACACACACACAAAATGGCACCCACCATGGGGCCTTTCCCCATTTATTACACTAACATGCTTCAAAAATTTTGTTCATAGGTTTGAATGTGAGATTTTTGCAGCTTCTTGGAACCTCTTACACTTGTTTTGGCACCTTTGGTCTCTATTTTGGCACCTTTGGTCTCTATTCTAGCACCTTTGGTCTCTGTTTTGGTGCCTTTTGCACAATTCTAGGTTATTCTATCTCTGTTTTGGCACCTTTTCTCTCTATTCTAATGCCTTTGGTTTCTATTCTGGCACCTTTGGTCTCTATTTTGGCACCTTTGGTCTCTATTCTGGTGCCTTTGGTCTCTGTTTTGGAACCTTTTGGACAATTATGGGCTGCTCTATCTTTGTTTTGGTGCCTTTTGTCTCTATTTTGGCACCTTTTGTAGTTTCCAAGGGCTAATACTTTGTGTTGTTGATTTGCAGGTTTCCCAAAAATGCTTGTCAAAGAAATTCTTATCAAACTACTGACATATTGCAGGGCTTGAAAGTTATTTACATGTTTCCTTTTGGTTAAGATAGGAACATAGCTTGATTAAAAGGTTAATGAACACCATGTTTCCTTTTGGTTAAGTTAGGAAAATAGCTTAATTAATGGGTTAATGAACACCATGTTTTTCATGCTTGATGGATGGTAGGCATATGCTCTCCCCTTAACTGGGTGATAAAAAAGCTAGACCCATTCACTTTTTGTGTGCGAATGTGAGTAGAGTATATGGTGTGTGTTCTCTCTTTATTCATGTGGAATAAAGATTGATCGAACTACGAGTGTACTTGCTCATTTTTGTTTATCTTAGCAGGCATGCCTTGTGGGAAAAAGTAATCACCCAAGGGAATGACCCAACCAGTAACAAGCTAAAGCCAAGCACATTTCCAACCAGTATATAAGTGTGGATACTAGACCAAAGGCTAGTATCATGCAGTTGGTTTTGATGAGAAGGGTAGAAATGGTTTCTCACCACATGGATCAATCCCTACGAATGGAAATTCCTTACCAAAACCCTTGTTGTAGTTTGGCCAAATCCTTTCTCTATTCTTTGGTGCAACAACGATCGTTGTGAAGGCATCCACATTCTCGCAACTCTTAGTAGAGATGAAAAATATACCATGGGAGATTCATGGGTATTGGTGCTTGGCTGTCCCAAGAAGTGAGTGCCATGGAGGGGAGCCAATGGGGTCAAGCATCTAGTCATCCGCTAAGAAAAAGTGCGGTTAGGGTAAAACTCATGTGGAATCCAAAAGAATATAGTCTTTCACAACCTTAGGAGTATACATGTGTTTGATTTGTCTTTATCCAAGTATTTCCACAATAAAAATAATGCCACATATTGAAAGTGAAAACTGTAATTTGGAAGTGCATTTAGTGAAATAACCAAGTCTCCCATTGAAAAATTAGGAAAACCAATCAATTTTTCAAAGAACTTTCAAAAAACCAAGTCTAAACCTATTATGGCACCTTTGGTATTTATTTTGGTTCCTTTTATCTTTGTTTTGGCACCTTTTGTCTCTATTCTGGTGCCTTTTATAGAAAAAAAAATAGTGACCTAGGCTCATCTTTTGTCTAACAATCAGTCTTATCTTGGGAATCCTTAGAAGTATTCAACCAATCCTTAGGTAAAATAGAGTCTAAACATGCATGTTACCAAATGATTTCATGAAATATCAAAATTCAGAAACCAAATTCCATACCTCTTAGTCTAAAAGAACACCAAAGATGGTTATCAACACTTTACGAATTTAGAGAGAGGTTTGACCTTAAATTTCTACAAAAGAGCTTGCAAGAACAATCTTGAAGTATACATGTTTTACTATTGTCAAAATCCACAAATTTTCCAAAGATTTGAGTACCTCATTTAGGGAGAACATTTACCACTAGTTTCATAGTTTGAACCAAAACTTTGAGATTGTCTCAAGTCCAAGATCATTCCTTAGGTACCTTAGAAGTCTAAACTTGTTCAAATTGATCTCTACAAGTGGAATTTTCCAACCTAAAACAAGATCTAACATCACAAAGTACCAACATCATCAAATTTATCACACCTTTGATTATTGGGCCTAGTTTCATCATCAAGATTTATCATCCTCTCATCATGAAATGAAGCTACATAGTCAAATCCAACTTAGTCTCATTAGAATTTGTCATTCTATTTTGACTTAGTTGTAATCCTTAGTACTTTTCCAAAACCTAGATCAAAGTTTAGTCTAAACTATATCACTTGTATTCCTGTTCAAAAAAGGTTGCAAAAACAAAAGCTCAAGGAAAAGGGACTTGAAAATCATAACATTGAAGAGCCAAACATTGAAACTCCAACCATTGAAACTCCAAACATTGAAACTCCAACCATTGAAACTCCAAACATTGAAATTCCAACCATTGAAACTCTGATCATTGAGACTCAAAACATTGAAAATCAAAAAAGTGAAACACAAAACACTATGGTGGCTGAGGTTGAAGAGAATCCTTTTCATGGACTCAACAACACTGATGAGGAAGAAATAATTGAAGAAGATATCCAACATGTTGAACAAGACCCCAATTTCCACAAGTGTTTGGAAAATATTTTTGAAAGTAATGGAGAAAATACCTCCTTATGCTAGCCAAACAAGGTGCCAAATTACCAAAATACTTTGACATAAATCAATTGAAAGCACCACCCAAAAAGCTTGAAAATGATCCTGAACAAGTAGTTGCCTTGACTCATCTAGTAAAGAACCTCCAACAAAAAAAATTTGACATGCAAAAGGGAACTTCAAAATAATACTTGATCTAATACATTTGTCCTTATCCATTCGATCAAAGTATTCACATGATACCCTTTCCCAAACATTGTGAGTTCCCAAAGTATGACAAATACAATGGAAAAACCAATCTGATAGACCATGTGAGAGAGTTTAGAACTATGAGTCTCAAATTTTCCTATGAGGAAACTTATTTGATGAGATTATTCCTAAGAAGCTTAGGTGGACATTGTCTTGAATGGTTCTCCAAACTCACCCCACCAATCAACAACTTTGAGGAATTAGTTAACAAATTCATCACCCAATATTCTTACAACATCCAACATGACATCACCATCAAAGATATTTGTAACTTGAAACAAAATAAGGGTGAATTTTTTCTTGTATTCTTTCAAAAATGGAGAAGGTTATGTGCACGATATTCTCATCTTGTACTAGAAAAGGAAAAGATAGCAATCTTTATTGACAACCTTAATGACGAGATGAGTGATAGATTGGAATTACAATGTCCCCCAACCTTCAAAAAATTTATTGAGAATGGGATTAAAATCAAGGATTCCTTAGTCAAGAGAGGAGCCATCAAGATATACAATGAAAAACACTCATCAAACCCCTCCAACAATTACAATAGTGGTGAAAAACCTAAGTTTTGGAAATGAAACAAGAACATTGGAAACAACGATGGTATAATCAAAGGTCAAAATGCAAAACCTATATTCAACCTAACTACAACCGCCACCAAAAATAATTAGAATAACAATCCCCCCAACAATCAAAATAATAACCAAGGCAACAACTAAGGAAACAATCAAGTCAAAAACCAAGGAAACAACCAAAATGTCAGCCAAAGCAAAAATCAATGTAATACTGGATCTAGGACACCATCATATCAAGCATCCTCAAATCAAAGGAGGTTCACACCTTTTGAGCAATCACTAGAATCAACATTAAAAGAACTTCTTGAAGCTAAGGTCATAAATTTACAGAAGCAATAAATTGGGAACCACAAGTTAAACCCCCCCATGGTGGAATGAGGCCCATTTATCTGAGTTCCATCGTAACAATGGACATAAAACCAATGACTGCATGTAGTTGAAACACTTGATACAAGATCTAATCGACAACAAGACAATATTTGTAGGACCTCAGAAAAAAATGGCCATGGGGTGTTCAAGAACCCTCTACCAAACTATGAGAAAGGAGATTCCTTGTCATCAAATACCAAGGGAAAGAACATAAACTGTCTATGACACTACCATTCTGCATATTGAGGTAGTTGATGATCCAACCCATGACAAATCAAATCTTATTGCAAATGATAACTCAACCAATGATGACACCATTACACATGAACAAGACATCATTGTAATTGAAAATCATCGCCATAATGTTGAAAATACCTCACATCAAATCAATGCTATCAAAATCAGAGAACAATACGATAATACACACGTCAATAGAATCACACAAGGACAAGCCAAGGTAACATTGAAAGGAGCTACCCCTTCCACATACAAATCAATTGCTATCACTGCAACCCAATACAACATAATGGATCAGTTGCAAAAGATACCTACACAAATATCCATATTAGAACTTCTCAAGATTTCACCTGCTCACAAGGAAATCTTGGAACAAGCTCTAGTTGCCACCATGGTCCCCAACAATCTAGAGGTTTTCCAATTCCAACTTATGGTGGGACATTTGACTGCACTGTACTACTTATCCTTGTTTTAACATGATGATGTATCTATCAATCATCCCCATTTAATGTTTCTCTACACATTGAGGTTCTAATCCACAAACATTGCATTAAACGTGTAGTAATAGATGGAGGAGTTGGTTTGAATATATGTACTTTGAAACTTGTTTATGCACCAGGCTATTCAGAAAATGCTATTGATCCTAGAAGGAAAATCCCAATAAAAGCATATGATGATGAGGAGAGATCTTCACAAGGGCTAATAGTGCTACCTATTCAAGTGGGACTAGTTGTCAGAGATATAGTATGTCAGGTACTAGATAAGGAGCTAACCTACAACATACTCTTGGGAAGACATTGGATTCATGACATGCAAGAAATGCCATCCACATATCACCAGTGTTTGAAGATCCCATTCAATGGGTAGGCAATCACTATTGCAGTTGATTCAAACAACCCCCAATATTGTAAAACCCTCAAGACTACTCAAGATGCTTTGTGCCACACACTAGGGAAGCTCCAATTCAGGGTTTACCAAATGATGTGAAATAGGTAAATGCCTTGTCAAAGTGGGTTGAGAAAAAGGACCAATCAAAGGATAAGGATATCGGTGATGCCAATCCCTCAAGTGAAGAAAGTACATCAAATCCCATCCCACAAAGTCAAGAAAGTCAACTTGAATCCTTATCAAAACAAGTTGCCAAGATCCAATTGAAAGAAAAAGGCATGGGGGAATACTCATTTCAGCAATCATTGTGTTTATCACAACTTTCATCTTCTCCAAAGTCACATGGACAACCACCGACATCAAGACAACAATCATCACAACCCACCACACTATTTGATGGAACCTTTGTAAGATCAGGCACATTAGTGGATGAGTCAGATGACAAGGAGGTTTTAAACTAGTTGTACAAAGATGAAGAATCGCCACAAGCATCCACCTCCCATATATGGATAGAGTAGTATGGAAAAGGAAAGACAATCATGGAAAAGATGGGATATGAAGGAAAAGTTCCTATCAGTAAAAGGAAATAAGGAATCATAGAACCAATACAACTTGTCACCATGCAAGCCAAAGATAAAATAGGATTGGGGTATATAGAGGAATCTAGAGAAGAAACCAAACAACAAGTTGTTGAAAGAATCCTACAATTACAAGCTAGTGATGCTCATGAGACTAATTCAAATGTGTATGAGTGGCATTCATTATTTGAAGAGTCTTGTCATGATAAGGAAATTGATGTAGTACAAAAGAATACACCCATATGTGAGGAGGGTCAAAGTTTAGGATACAAACCACTTGAAATAGGACCACTACACATTGATGATTCTAGCGAATACAATCAGACTCAGAGTGAAATGGATAATTCAAAGGAAATTTACCTTATAGAAATTGATTTTGCTATTAGACAACCCGAAGAAAATATCATTGAGACTCTCACTGCATCTGAATTTAGCCAATCCAATGACTCCTTACCCTTGATACATCCCAAATTGATAGATTGGGATCAAACTAAGCCATCTGATATCCCCCTATTTTCAAACAATGAAGCCATTGTCAACTTCCTTTATTCTACCAATCCCAAAAAAAATTGCACCATTGAATATTGTAACGAAGCTTCTAATCAAGAGAGTGTCAAATTTTCTAGTTGAAAAATGAATAATACATGGAGTAGATCTGATGGTGAAAACCATTCAATGGTAGTATCAGATCTAGAAAAAGTAAAAACAAAGAGCATATCAAATAGTGAAAACCTCTTTGAGGCACTAAGGGATGGAAAATTTGACACATTCTCCAAGCACTTTCAGGAACAATCTAAAATATTGGTTGAACCCACCCAGTCTATCAATATTGGAAATGAAGAAATAGTGAAGACTGTCCATCTAGCAGAATCATTGATAGATCAAGAAAAACTAGACTTCATAAAATTCTTCACGAAAAAGAAAATTAACTTTGCTTGGTCTTATGCCAACGTGCCAGGGATTGATCTAGAACTCATCATGCATCACCTATCACTACCAACGGGAATAAAACCAATTAAGAAAAAGTTAAGGAAAATGCATCCCCACATCGTCCTCTTGGTCAAGGCTAAACTGAAGAAGTTGTTTGATGTGGGATTTATCAGACCTATCAACTATGCAAAGTGGATTTCTAACATTGTACCTATTTCCAAACTAGATGAAAGCATCAAAATCTACACAGATTTAAGAGATCTCAATAAAGCTTTCCCAAAAAATGATTTTCCTCTACCTAACATTGACATCATTTTGGACTTGTCTTTTGGCCATGAAATTCTCTCGCTCATGGATGGATTTTCAGGATATAATCAAATCAAAATTTCTCCTGAAGATTAAGATAAAATTCCCTTCACATGTCCTTGGGGCGCTTTCTATTGGAATGTTATGCCATTCAGGTTGAAAAATGTTGGAGCCACATATCAAAGAGCAATGACCACCATCTTTCATGAAATGATGCACACTTTTGTGGAAGACTATGTAGATGATCTATTGGCAACATCCTACATAAGAGAAGAATACCTGGAAATCTTAGATAAAATCTTCACCAGGCTAGAGAATTTCAATGTGAGACTAAATCCCAAGAAATGTGTATTTAGTGTAATGTCAACTAAAATTTTGGGATACATTGTGTCAGCTAAAGGAATTTAGGTAGACCCTACAAAGGTTAAAGCTATCATGGAGATGCCTCCTAAAAACATTATCCAACTTAGGTCCTTGCAAGGAAGAATCCAATCTATCAAGAGATTTATTGTACAACTAGCAGACAAGACCCATCCTTTCAACCATTTGCTCCAGAAGAATGTATCTTTTTGATGGCATGAGAAATGTGAGGGACCATTCAATCAATTAAAACAATATCTAATCAGTCTACATGTCTTGAAACCACCAGCAGAAGGAAAGACACTTTTATTATACATAGCAACAACTAAAATATCATTGGGAACCTTGTTAGCACAAGAGGATTCAACACGAAAAGAAAGGGAAATATATTATATCAGCTAAACCTTAAACAACTATGAGATCAATTACACCTTCATTGAAAAGGCTTGTCTAGCAGTAGTGTTTTCTACCCAACAATTGTGACACTACATGCTTACCCATACCATCAAATTGATAGCCAAGATAGATCCACTAAAATACCTTTTAAGCAAAGCTAATCTGATTGGAAGACTAGCCAAGTGGGTCATGATGCTAAGTGAATTTGACATCCAATATGTTTATAGGAAGGAAATAAAAGGACAAGAAATTTTAGATTAGTTAGTTGAAGCACCATTGTAGGACAATCATCCCATGAATGTTGATTTTCCAAATGTTGATTTCCTAATAGTGTCCACACAATAATGGGTCTTATATTTTGATGGTTCTTATACACAACATGGATTAGGAGCTAATTTTTTTTTTATATCACCACAAGGACACACCATTCCCAAGTCTTATAGAATGATGTTCACTTGCACCAACAACATAGCTAAATATGAAGCCTTGATCATTGGAATCAAAGTAGCAGTTGAGTGGAATATCGCAGAGTTACATGTCTATGCGGATTCACAACTAGTCATTAACTAGGTAAATGATGACTATAAAACAAAGGATGACAAGCTGATTTCCCTACAAAAGAATGGTTGATGACTTCAAAATTTTATTTGTGGAGATAAGATTTGAGAAAATTCCTCGAAACGACAACAAATCCATTGATGCCATGGCAACCATTGCTTCTCTCTTGCAGATTCTGGAGAAACGAGCCCGTTACGAGTTTATGGTGGAAAAAATGTTCAACCCATCTTATGAAAACCTAGAGTCCCAAGTTATCTACCATCTAGCTAAGGCTTCCACTTCCCCCTATAGGAAAATCTATACATACCTAAAATATAACACCCTCCCTCCTGACCTATCTTGTAATAAAAAATGAAACTTCATTCGCCAAACCACCCAACACACCCTTATCACGGATGCCCTTTATCGATGAGGTCTTTATGGAACTCTCCTTCGATGTCTAGAATGTGATGATTCTGAAAAAACTTTATGGGAAGTACATCAAGGTGTTTGTGGCACTCATTCAAGTGGTTTAACCCTAGCTAAGAAACTCCCCCGTTTGGGATATTACTAGCCGACTATGGAGAAGGATTCTTTTCAATTTTTCAAGAAATACCAAAAGTGCCAGATTCATGGAAATATCACCATGCACCAGTGTAGGAACTTCACCCTTTTGCATCAACATGGCCCTTTTGTTAGTGGGGATTGGATCTCGTAGGAAAAATACACCCATCTTCATCCAATGGACACAAGTTTATCATCACAGCCACAAAGTACTTTACAAAGTGGATTGAAGTGGTTTCCCTAACCACCATCATAGGAAAACAAATCTCATCTTTCATCCTGAACTACATGATTTTTTGGTATGGAATCCCTTAGTTCATCATCATTAACAATGGATGACCTTTCAAAAATCAAAACGTTGAAGAAATTTGTGAGAAATTTCATATCCAACATCGGTTTTCTACACCCTATTATCCTCAAGGAAATGGTCAAGTGGAGGCCTCAAACAAAACTATCCTAAAAATATTGAAGAAAATCGTCAACGAGGTTGAGCATGATTGGCATGTTCAACTAAACCCTACTTTTTTAGCTTACAAAACTAGTATCCACACCTTGACGGTAGCAACACCTTATGCTCTAGTCTATGGCTCAGAAGCCATTCTACCCATTAAGGTTGAGCTGCCATCACTCTGAGTGTCACTAAAAGGGATCATTTCATATGAGGATCACAAGGTGTCTAGGTTACAAGAATTGGAACTCTTGGATGAGCATCGTCAGCATGTAGCAGATCACCTGAAGGCATATCAACAAAGGATTTCCAAAAGCTACAACCACAGAGTCAAGCCTAGAACATTTCAGGTTGGCAATTTAGTCTTGAAAGAGAACCCCCACAATCAACAAGATCAAGAGAAGAAGGGGAAATTTGAACCAAACTGGCTAGGTCCCTTTGTCATTGTGTCAGCCTTCAGATCAAGAGCATATCAATTGTCTACACTAGAAGGGGATTTGTTTGATGAACCCCTCAATGGCCTTCATCTCAAAAATTTCTACACTTGAATCATCTAGTGCATCAGAAAAAAGGTCTTGAAAAATACCAAAAAATAAAAAAATGTCCTAAAAAAATGGTTTCCTTGATTAAAACCTGGCAAACAGGCATCTTGGTAATAACAAAAAAATAAAAAAAAAGGGAAAAATACAAAAAAAGTGAAAAATAAAAAAAGATAAAAAAAAAATCTAAAAATTTGAAAAAGTGCAATAAAAACAAGTAGTGAAAACTTGGCAATAGGCACTATTTGTGATAGGTTAGCTTTTCAATCTATTTAAGCAAGTCAATCATTCACTTTCACCATCCTCTTTTGCCATCCATCTTCCTATCCTTTGAAGAGCATCATGTACATATCCTAGCATTGCGGTAGTGTCTCAACATAGACTGGGGGAAAAATCTTGAACTCACTAGGGGCAACAAACTTTGAGCTAGACCCAATAGAAAAATAGTAGGAAGAAAAACACAAAAAAATAATGATCATCACACAACCCAACATTGAACATCAATCACCATAAAAAATGCATCAAATATCCATATCATATCAAAATCCAAAAACAGGTCAAAATTCAGTCAAAAAGTCAAAAAACAAATTCATCTTGTCAAACTACATTGTATCTAAGCTTAAATGTAGGCAAGGCTAATCTTTGATCAACCCCCAAGACACCCTAGTTCAAGTCCTTTAGCGGTCCCTTCTAATTAGTTGTTGTCTTTCCTTTGTTCATATCTTTGTCCTGTAAATCAGTTGAGTCAATTGAACTACGCAGTCTCTACGTGCATAATGTAGGCAAGGATAATCTTTGATCATCCCCCAAGGCCCCTAAGATAGGTCTTTAGGTTAGGTTCTTGGTCAAAATCTCATAAAACACCTAAAAATTGGAAAATCAAAAAATCCCAAAAACATCAGAAAATCGAAAGGATGATGCTCTTCTGAATCATGGGTTTATCACATTAAACACAAATGTTCAATTATTGTACTTGGATTTTTTTTATCATATCTCTAGAGCCCCCTGATGATGTATCAAACTAGAGGATCCAAGAAGGAGTATGATTTTTCATTGTCTACTAGTTGTGAGTTGATCATTATTATTGTTCAAATTATCACGAGACATGCACTACAAAGTATCACTGATGACATTCTGAATTTGCATAGGAAAAATATTAACTCTTGTCTATTTATGCAAGCGATACTTAGGTCATCTTGGTTTAATTATACTTAGATTCTTGTGTTAACTTGCACTATCAAACATCATGGAAGCAGTACTCAAGTCATCATGGTCTAAATATAGCATTGATGCTTGTACTCACTTTCAACATTTTAAAGGCCCAATGATGATAAAAAGCACAAAAAATTGGCTGTTATGAATGACAAATTTTGCATACAAGATCTGCATGGTTAGAGTATATTGTATCCATGTTAGTTTTCATTTGTATTTATGGAGTTTCCAAGCTGCAACAATGATGTTATCTCTCTTATCAATGGATTGAGTACACTTGAAATTAAACAAAAACACATCATACGGTTGCATATTAGTTGCATCATCATTTGCATACATTGGAAAACACTATCACATCATTCATCCATCCATGCATCACATCATTATATTCGCATTAGAAAACACAAAAAGAAGTGCATTCCATCTCACTTGCATAATCATAATCATCTCATTCACTATTAATGGATTAAGAAATTGGTCCATTAAGAAGATTGAAGGATATTCCAACATAGTAAGATTTCCAAGAAGAAAAATTTGTTGAAAAGCATGATTGATTAACAAGGATATAATGCCCTTGTTATGAGCATCTAAAATTGGTAGTGAATATGAATTTTTTATTACTCAAATCCAATACTGATAAAGGACTAACTAGATATGAACATCACATGTCATTTTCATAATCACATCCATCTCACATAGCATAAAACATCATCCATAAAAGTATATTAAATCATCAACCATGTATTATCATGTCATCATTACATACATCCCACAAATAAATCATCACATAAGCATCATCATTGCATAATCATCATGATCATCATCACATAAACATCAATAGAAATATGCATCATCATGTGATCATTTTATGCATCATTACTCATCCATTGCATCATTTATTTGCATTAGAAAAGAACAAAAACATAAAATGCATCACATTTCATTGGCATAATAGGATCCATCATATGTATCATATAGGCATCATTCATAAAGCATCATAGAACCATAACACACCAGTTGCATCATCATTTGCATTCATAACATATCATATCATCATCATATATAACATCACATAAAATCATAAAATAGAAATCAAATGTATCCATCATAATCATCATGATCATCATCACATATAAACATCGTATAGACACATATATCAATCATCATCATCACTACATGTCATATATAACTTAAAAAATCATAATGTCAAGTGTACGAGGATATGCAAAGGTATAAAGAGATACATCAATATAAAAAATGGCAGTGTATCATAATGTCTCAAATCAAGAGGTACACCATCAATGTCTCAACTAAATTAGTGTATACATCAAGTCTCAGTACATCATCAAGTCTCAGTACATTAATCGATCCTATATTGTGGCATATCAATCAATCAGAGAAGTCAAACCACATCGCCTAATCAAATCTAAATCCACCTGCACTAGATGCAGAAATCCTCCTATGATCATAACATATTGCAAATCAACAATCTTATCAATCAATTCAACCTTTCCTATCATGAGGTTCATCAATCAATCCAACCTTGCCTATCATGAGGTTCATCAATCAATCCAACCTTTCCTATCATGAGGTTTATCAATCAATTCAACCTCGCCTATCATGAGGTTCATCAATCAAATCAACCTTTCCTATCATGAGGTCAATCATCAATCTATCATTGATCCTCACCTTTCATGATGTCAATCATCAATCCATCATTGATCCTCACCTATCATGAGATCAATCATCAATCCATCATTAATCCTCATCTATCATGAGGTCAATCATCAATCTATCATTGATTCTCACCTATCATGAGGTCAATCATCATCATCCTATCATTGATCCTCACCTACTATAGGTCAATCATCAACAATCACATCAACATCATCAAATCAATTGACTGACTGTGATCATCAAACATCAAACACAAGGAGGCAACATAAGGCATCAATTAATCAATTTAGCAGGTTCAATCTTCTTTTTCAAGAGATAAATCATTTCTCCATCATAAAAATTTTCAAAATCACCACATCATCAAAAAATAATCAAACATTATAAAATTCACTGATTTATCTCCCGAGGGGGCATATATCCATTAGTACTTGAAAATCAGAGTCTGGGGCATCAATTTTTTTTTTAGCATCGCTATCAATTTTTTCTTTGAAGCAACATGTAAACACATTACTTCAAAGAGGGGAAAATGTATACACCTAAAAATAGTCATCACTTTTAATTAATTAAATATTAGCTATTTGATTAATATTCCAACTACATATAAATAAATGCTCATTTTATTTATATTGTTCATTTTCTAAATTCTCCAAATCCAAAACATATTCTTCTAAATTAAATAAATAAACAAGGTTCCCCAAACTTGTTTTATTTAATTAATCTTCACTAAGTCCAATCAGGAATTAGAGCACATTTCTACAACTTTTTGTGCCACCTCACCAAGGTCACATGAAAATAAATAACTCTAAATTTTAATTAGATTTATCTTCAACTCATTTCAAAAAGCACATGACTCATTTCCTCCCACACTTCCAAAATTTTTGGAGCACATGACATATTCTTCCCACACTTCAACCAATTTTGGAAGCACATGGTCTTCTCTTCATACACTTGAATCTTCCATCCAAATGGCATGTTGTCTTTGGTCAAGGGGACAACATCTTGATTCTCTTCATCTTCACCATCCATTCTTCTTATTCAATCTGGACCGTTGATTATTTCCACCTCACTATATGCTTGGAAAAGGCTATAAATACAACCCTTGGACCTTGTATTTTGCATCCACATTTGAAGTAAAGTTATCATGTTGGTTTATCATTGGAGCTTGGAGCATTCTTGGAGTCTTATAGCTTGTTTTTATATCATATTTTTCTTTACATTTACATATTATCTTTAACTATTGCATCATAGTTGCATTTTATTTCCCATCTTGCATTATAGTTGCATTTTAGATTAGTTCATTTTAAGTTTGCATTTAAGCATATGGAGTATCATGCATAGAATCATATAGATCACTACCATAGTATCCACCTCCACTTTTTCATTTATCATCAACATCATCCTTCACTCATCATAGCCTTCATCATCATTGTTTTCATATAGTTTCATGTAGGCATTAGATTAGCTTGCATGTTGAATACTAATCTCATTTCTTAAGTTTCATTCTAATAACCTTTGTGCGCATAGAAATATGAGGGCCAAAAGGTTAAAAGAATCATTAAGAATAGAGGACAATGAGATGTTCTTGGAAGATTTATCTTTATTGCAACTTAGAATAGTTTACTTTGCTTTGAATCTTTCAATGTAAATTGTTTCATTAAGGTTTGTATTGATACTAACTTTGCACATTTCACACACACACATTAACATTTTTATTCTTGGCCAAAATATTAGGTTTCTCATTTGAACTAGAAGAATTGTCCCTTGGGTTGTTTATCTTAATCACTTCCCTTGATATGAGAGCTCTTTCAATGTGTAGTCCCTTTTCAATCTAGTCTCTTTGAAGTTAGTGGGTTACAACATGGTGAGTTGATAATTGATCTCTGCTTGGACATTTGAAACAAAGATATCCACCAATTCTTTGTCAAGAATAGGCCACTTGCACCTACTAGCTTAATGTCTCCATCTTTGTAGGTAGGATGTAAAGGATTTTCCTTGACTTTGTTTAATCTTGTAGAGGTCAGTGACGGTGACATCCTGTTGTATGTTGAATTAAAAGTGGTTCACAAACTTGGTAGTTAGTTCATTAAAGCTTTTAATACTTGGTGGTAGATGCGAGAACCATTCCATAGATTGACTAGTAAGGTTGCGTGGAAAAATTATTATTAGGTAGGAATCATTATTTTGTAATTCCATGCAAGATATCGAGAAATATTGCACATGTTCAACTAGATTGCCCTTTCCCTTGTACTTTTCATACTTGGGTATTTCAATTTTTTTAGGGAAGGGGAGCATTGTAATAGAGCGATCAAATACGAATGGACATATATCCTATAGAGTATAGGTCTTCTTGGGTTTTCCAATTTGCATGTTCAATATCCTTTGACCCATGGCTCGTAGTTGCATGCCTACCTTTGTGTTTGGTAAATTTGTTTGTGGATCTTTTGTGTATTAACCTTATCATCCTACCATGTGTTTTTGGTCATAGGTTGGGTATTGTAGAGTTATAAGACCTTGGTAACCATGCTGGGTGGAAGGAGGATTAATTCCTTGTCATATGTAAGGAGGGTTATGTCCTTTTTGAATGTAAGGAGGGTTAGGTCCTTGTTGAATGTAAGGATGGTTAGGTCCTTGTTGAATGTAAGGAGGGTTAGGTCCTTGTTGTGTGGAAGAAGGGTTAGGTCCTTGTTGATTTTGTTGAAGAGGAGTACCTTGATAGTGTGTTGGTGGTACTCCTTTATGTGGTTGATTTTTCTGAAGGGTACTTTGGTAGTGTGTTGGTGGTACACCTTATTTCTGGGATTAATTGTTTTGAAGGTTACCTTGGAAGTTCATTGGTGGTACACCTTGTTGTTGGAACAAATTGTATTGAAGGTTACCCTGATAGTGCATTGGTGGTACACCTTGTTGATGGGACTGCTGATTGGAAAGGGTACCATGTGGCACACCTTATTGTTGGGACAAACTATTTTGAAGGTTACCCTAATATTTCTTTGGTGGTACACCTTTTTGATGGTACTATTGATTGAAAAGGGTACCATGTGGCACACCTTTTTGATGTTAATTGGGAAGGGGACCATGTGGCCCACGTTGGTGTTGGTACTATTGATTGGGAAGGGGACCATGTGGCCCACCTTATTGTTGATATTGATTGAGAAGGGGACCATGTGACCCACCTTGTTGTTGATGTTGATTGGGAAGGGGACCATGTGACCCACCTTTAGGGAAGATTTTAGTACAATGAAGATCCAAGCTTCAAAACACCATGGTATAAATGAAAAGGACCTATGTGAGTTTCACAAGATCAAAGGGAATGCAATGAAGAATTGCATGAGACTCAAACCTATAATACAAGACTTAATCAATAAAGGAGAAGTGGATATCGAACACCGTCCTAGAAATAAAGACATTCAAATCTATACAAATCCAATTCCAAAACATGCTAAGAAGAATGAGAAAGGGAAATACCAATACTATCATAGTGCTAACTACACCTATGGTGACATTGTCCTAAGTATCCTCTCACAAGAAGATGACACTAGGGTCAATGTGTTAACTATGCAAGCCAAGGACCCTAAATGTAACATAACTACTTGTCAAGGGAAAGTCACAATACAAGGAGCCCCACCTAAATCCACAACTAAGTCATCCAATGAATATAGTATTATGGAACAACTAAAGATAACTCTCGCTTTGATCTACATCTTAGAGTTGCTAAATTTATCACTTGCGCATAGGGAAATACTAGAGAAATAATTGGAAACAGTGGTACCTAATAACCTCATTCTTGATCAGTTTCAACCCATGATTGGCAAGATCATGACCAATCATTATTTATTCTTTTATGAGAAATACCTTCTTCATAATTCATTCCATAAACAAGCCCTCTATATAGAGGTTGGTGTCCACAAACATATGGTCAAAAGAGGATTGATAGATAATAGTGCAGATTTAAATATTTGTACCTTGAAATTTGTTAAACAACTGGGGTATTCTGATGATGTAATTGACAAAGGAAAGAGCATTACTATAAGTTCTTATGATGACCTAGAAAGAAATTCAGAAGGAACAATCATGCTACCTATACAAATAGGACTCGCAACAACAAAAACCACATGTCAAGTATTGAACCTTGAGCCGCCATATAACCTTCTTCTAGGACGCCCATGGATTCATTCACTATAATTTTTTCCTTTGAAATTCCACCAATTTCTAAGGTTTCCTCACAAAGGAAAGGAGGCTACATTATATGTTGATCCTGAACCCTTCCACTACTATGCAAAATTGGAGGAGAAATACAAAAAAATCCAGTGTATACCTAGTAATGATATATCATTTCACTCATTATCATATGTCAACCCATCCACACTACCATCAACCTCATCTAAACCCATATCAAATGAGAAACCAAAATTTGAGTCCAAGATTCAAGTACTCAACAAAGGTAATGGGAACTATCATTTCAATCAAGCTTTTTGCATTGGAATGCTTCCCCTAACAACAAATATTTATGGAGGGCTTAAGAAGATCAAACATGTTCAAGCAATAAAAATGGTAGCCAAACCCACAATCTTTACCAAGTGGGGAGATATCAATGATGAGGAAATATTCAAATAGGACCTTTCATCAATGATCTATAAAGAAGACCAAAAAGAACTAGAGCAGCTACAACCTCTTCTCATTGATCCTAGCAGTAAAGGATATTAGCTAGCTAAACAAATGGGATACACTAGGAAAGGTGGCCTTGGGTAACACAAACAAGGCAGATGGGAACCTATTATAGTGGACCAAAGAAGAACATGGGACTAGGCTATGGTCCACTAGACATGGTTACTCCAAAAACTCGGCATCCCTCTTTTAAGAAAGGAGCTCCTTATATTGAGCTTAAGACATCATATATTTACCATCTTGTGGAAAATGATTTATGCATTGAAGACTTATTCAAAAGCTTTAGCATAAGTATATTTCCTATTCGACTTAATAAACCTATATTCAAAGACTGTAATTATGAAACATACTCTAATGAGTATGAATGGGATTCTCCTTCCTTTGTCACCTTTAGCAACAATGACCTAGATACCCAATGGGAGAATAATACCAGAGCTATATTAACCATTTCCACAACTTTTATAAGCTTTACAAACAACGATGGCAACCTACCCCTTTGCTACCTATAGCTAATAGATTGGGACCAACAACACCATATGCCTATTTTGGATCAATTCTAGAATGATGAAGCAATTGCAAATTTTATGGGACTTCAAACTGATATACCATCAGGAGATCACAAAGCAGGGTTTGTCATGGAACTCAAACAACAAGCATATTTTAGTGGGGATATTGTGTCCTCTAGTCACAATATTGAAAAATACAATGTAAGAATCAAAGTGAGATCCCCTAGGGAAAACCATGATGTGGCTCTATCATATCCTAAACAAAGAAAAATAAAGGATGAATCTAAGGGTGAAAACCTCTCGAAGGCACACGAGGATGGAGGATTCAATCTCCCTATTTTGGAATATCAAGAGAATTTGATGCTCCTAGTTGAAGATATGGAACCTATAAATGATGGCATAGTAGAAGCACCCAAGATCACATACCATGCAACATCACTAGATCCTAAAGAGAAAGTGAACTTCTTAGCATTCATCAATGAAAGAAAGATAAAATTTCCATGGAAATATGCAAAAATGTCAGGGCTAGATCCACCATTGGTCATACACCATCTAGCCATATTTCTAGGAGCTAAACCCATCAAACAGAAGCTAATAAAGATGCTTCCCCAAACTGCACTTTTGGTAAAGGTAGAATTGAAGAAACTGCTAGATGTAGGCTTTATCATACCAATTGATTATTTAGAATGGATATCGAATCTATTACCAATATCAAAGCCCACTGGGAGCATAAGAATCTGCATGCACTTCAAAGACCTAAACAAATCTTGTCCAAAAGATGACCTCCCTCTTTTGAGCATTGATATGATTGTAGATCTAACAGCAGGACTTAAAATGTTCTCACTAATGGATGGCTTCTTTGGCTATAATTAGATAAAGATATCCATTGATGATCAACATAAAACTGCATTCACTTGTGCATGGGGGACCTTCTATTGGAATGTCATTCCATTTGGTCTAAAGAACACAAGAACGACGTATCAATGAGCAATGATGAAAATATTTCATGATATGTTGCATACAATTATGGAAGACTATGTAGATTACATACTAGAAAATTCCATCAAAAGAGAAGAACACTTGACCAATCCTGTAAATATTTTTTACAGACTCAAACAGTATAACTTGAGGCTCAATTTGAAAAAGTGTGTATTTGGAGTAACAATTGGAAAGCTACTAGGATACATAGTATCGAGAAGAGGCATCAAAGTATATTATGCAAAAGTAAAATCTATATTAGAAATACCTCCTCCAAAGACCTTGAAGCAACTTAGAAGTCTATAGGGGAAAATACAATCCATCAGGGAATTCATCACACAATTGGCAGACAAGTGTCACCCCTTTACCCATCTCCTACACAAAGACATCACATTCAAGTGGGATGGTAGATGTGATCAAGCATTCCATCAAGTCAAGGAGTATCTACTCACTCCTCTAGTACTCATGCCTCCTATTCTAGATAAAGTAGTGATACTCTATGTATCTACAACACAAACAAAATTAGGAGCTCTCCTAGCACAACTAGATGATAATAACAGGGAAAGAGTGGTCTACTACATTAGTCAAACATTAGTGGGCTACGAATTGAAATTTTTTCCCATAGAAAGAGTGTGTCTCTTTATCATCTTCATGGCATAGAAGTTGAGACACTATATCCTAAACAGACAAGTAAAGCTAATCTCAAAAGTAGATCCACTAAAGTACCTATTAGGGAAAGAAGCTCTAACAGGTAGGATTGCTAGATGGGTGTTGATTCTGAGTGAGTTCAACATAGAGTATGTAGACAGGAGAGCCATCAAAGGAAATATCATAAAAAACCAACTAGCTAAAGCACCAATGGAATATCACCAACCTCTCATAACATATTTCCTAGATGAAAGCATATTGCTAATAGAAAAAACAAGTCATTGGACCTTGTATTTTGACAAGTTCCACACTCAACTCAACTCAGGAGCAGGTATATTATTTCTCACACCACAGGGAGATAGTATACCTTAGGCTTACAAAATTGCTTTCCCATGCACAAATACTATCTCAAAGTATAAATCATTAATCACATAACTAAAAATGGCTTTCAAATGGAGGATAAAAGAACTGTAGGTTTATGGAGATTCTCAATTGATAATCATGCAAGTAAATGACAAGTACCAAACAAAGGATGAAAATTTTCTGCTATATAAAAGGATGGTGGATAGTTTCAAGCAATATTTTATCACCATCACCTTTGAACAGGTTCCTCGAATCAACAATAGAGCAACTAATGCAATGGAAACGATAGGTTCACATCTTGATATTCTACATAAAATTTCTAAGTATGAATTCCTTGTAGAGCAACTGCTCATACCAGCATTCCATATCCCAAAATTAGAACTAGTGTGTGTTGTTGTTGGTCTTGGGATGCTATTGGTATCCATAGTGAGGCTGTTGGAAGACATTTTGCTAGATGTGCTGCTGAGGGTATATGTTTTGAAGTGGCACTTGTTGCTGATGTGGTGGGGCATATTGTTAGCCGGGTGGTGGATAATGTTGGGGAACATTGCCAGTATTTGGAGGCTGGGATTTTTGTGGTGGTACATTATGTTGGGTGTGTTTCCTAGGGTTACCACCTATATTGTGAGGTACTTTTGAAGTACTTGGGGAACTTGTGTTCTAAGATGTTCCTTGTGGATTGAAATTACCACCTTGTTTATGTGGAGGGACATATTTGGGTGGCTTTGGTGCCTGATTGTTTAATTATGCCATCTGTTGGTCTATATCTTAGGCTTCTTGTACCATTTGTTGTCTCTCTATGAGTTAATATCTTTTCCACTACAAATGTACTCAAAATTATTGGTTATTCATGGCCTCAAAATCACCGATAGTGTAATCAATAGACCCCTCATGGTTTTCCTCTCCTTGTTGTGATGACATTTTATAATCATATTCATTCTATATTTGATCTTGCTTTGCCTCAAATTAGGCATTGAATTCCTCTATTTTCTTAGTGTCCTCTTTCCATCAAAAATTAGGACAACTATTGTCTTCCTATTCAAAAGGAGTACATGGATCTATGTTCAAGTCATCATCATGAAATTATGATCCATGCAATGGATCAAAACTATTATTCATTGTAAGGAGTTTTTTTGCCGAGTTCTTTCTACCTTCATTAGTTATATCTGACACTTTGTCCCTTCTCTTATTTGCATCATTTTTTGAAGGGGGATACCCATGTTTATCTATCCACCTACTATTTTTCTTCTTTGGGCTCTCCTAGTGCAAAGATCTCCTACCATTCATCTCATAGGATGCTTTAATAGTTTGACTTCTAGGGTTTGGTTTTACTTATGTGTATTTGAACTTCCTAGTCATGCACTTATTATTTCATAGTCACCACTCACTTGTAAGAAAAGTGAGATTTTTTTTTAATTTCTTGTTCCAGCAAAGCCTTGTGCAAGGTGTTGAATCTATGATGAAGGCCCAGATTTATATTTGACTTCTCCCTAGCGGAGTCACCAATTTGTTGGATCTCAAAAATGTAGGTTACAAATCCTAAGAGGATGCTAGGCTCTATGATTAGACTTGCAATGTTTTTGAACCAATGAGTGGAGTTAACCAATATGGTTGATGACTCCCTACATTTTAGGCTCTATTGAACCTAGGAAGGTAGACCTTCATGACTGAAGCAGATTTGGAATTATATGACTTAGTTGAATTTGTGGATCTATCACAGTGGTATAAAGTGTAATAGATGATAGCTTGTTAATTACTTCTACTCCTATTAATTGAAATTTTAGAATGTGAAAGTGAAAAAATAATGAATGGTATGTGAAATGTAAATGAAATGTGAGATGGACCAGTGCTTTGTTGGGTAAATGGAGTCAATGAAACTCTATGATAGGTGACTACTATTGGATACAATTCTGATTGTTTGTCACTTGATTTTATTTATACCTTGTATAAATGTCCAGGGATGTAATTGATAAACTATTCTTGATCCAATTAACCTTATCAAGTTACTGTGATTTATTAAAAGGATTTTAATCCCTCTTTGAAGGAACCAATTAACATAATCACACAATGAAAGCAAGTGTGTATTCCAAAATAAAGTATACCCTTAATTTGAATAACAAGATAACATCAATGTGGAGACAATATGACAATTTTATCAATTACCAAGCTCTTCTTATTGATGCAAATGTTACCCCCAAGTTACTATAATCAATTAAAAGGATTTTAATTCTTTCATGGAAACCAATTAACTTGACTACACAATAACAACAAATGTGTTTCGATGAAACTAAAATACCAACTTGGATACACAACTTCAAATAATAGAGGAGCAATGTGGAGACAACCAAATAATTGCTTATATTAATGAACAACAGATACCAATAATGAGCCAAATAGAATTAATGATATTCTATTGACTTCTGCAAAATTTCATGCATGCATCATGGTCCATATTTTATAATCTATTTTGTAAACATTTTGAAAGTATCTCTAATATATCTCCTATTCTCTCCCTACTCACTCTTTCTTTCTAATCACTACATGTCCTACTTATACACCAATGTTTTGAAGAGGATGCACCTCTTCATAGGTGTCTTTTGAAATTAACAACATTTAAACATTAACAAATTAAACTCTTTTAAGCCATAATTGAACTTTTGTCATATGAACTAAATAATCTTGTCTCAAGTGAGTATTAGCATCTTCTGAAGCATTCCTTGCGGCTATCTCCATGATCACCATTTTATCCAAATGCTCACATGACTCATCTAGTGCTCATTCCTTATTCTTAGCTACTTCCATGGATTCATGCAATATCAACCTATATTCCTTTATCCATTCATTTTGGCTTTTCAACTCTCCATCATCTTTGAATAATGTAGGAACTGTTGTGCATTTTTTGTAGACATGCCCCGCTGAAAGCAGGGACCCTCTTTTGCTTTGGTTTTTGGTGTCTTGGCCCTTTCATTTTGAGGTTTTATCTTGCTTTGGCATGTGCTTAAATTTTTATTTGATTTCCTAAGTGATTTCCCTAAGTTATTCATTGAAGATCTTTAGTTTTGAACTAGGTTCGGGTTTTCACTGAAGTTCGGGACTTTCCACCCCAGTTGGATTTTCCTGGATCCTACTCAGATTTTGACTGAATACTATGGTTCAAAGATTTTCGTTCTTCATAGAATTATTTGTATGAGCTTTGAAAAATGTATTTAACTGATCTTTGAGGTCTTTTGTGCCATTATGCTTTGTTGTTTATCATCGATTGAGCTGTGGAATGCTTTCTTTTGGTGTTCAATTTGATTTAGGGCGCTGAGTTGGTGAATTGTTTGATTTAAGTGGTGATTTATTGAGCATTGCTATTGTTTTCTTTGTTGGGCACCATTAAATTGGTATTTGCTACCTCATTCGATTTTGTTGCATCAAATGGTATGTATTTGATTTCCCTACTTTTGATTGATGAATGATTATCATTGCTTTGGAATTTTCAGTTTGCTTGGGGTTTAATTCTCTACATTATTTGAACATTTGTGTGGCTAGGGTTGCATAACATTGTTTGATTTATGGTCTCCCAAGTAATTTTTGAGCTTGTTTGTTTCTTTGCATTATGAGGAGCCTTGCTTGAGAGTCATGATTTCCCCTAGTAGTCACTTAGCAGTTGAAATGCCTGAATCCTGAGCTTGTCTGTGCGTTAATGGCGGATTTGTAGAGTTTGATTTAGGGCATCACCATTTATCTTTAGTATGCTTTTGAATTATCCTAGAATTCTAAGAAAACCTTTAGAAGGCCCATATCAAACTTGCCTCAGGCCTAGATTCTCGAAATGTATGATCAATCCATTAGTCTAGGAAAAAACGTGATTTAGTTTCGAAGTTCAGGTTTCATCCTCAGTTCAGAATTTTCTGTCTCTGGTAGATTTTCCTAGAATCCGCATACTTTCAGAGTTTTACCTTATCCACGGATTTCCGTCGGCTCCGAATTTTCCCGAAATCCTTGATTCCCTATTTTTCTTGAAATTTTCCAAGTATCTCCTCCTTCACAGAAATCTATCCCTGGTGGATTTTCCCAGAATTTGGTGAAATATGATGGAATATGGAATAGCATGATGTGTTAATGGATGGCTATGCATTTTATGATTTATTTATGATATTTTTAGGTCTCACATATTGTATAGTGATTAATAATGATTGGATTGAATTTCTAATTGGTTTTTTCTTGTTCATTCTGCCAGAATCCATTTGGCCTGGAATTCTCCGAAATTCCTCCCTGGCTTAGATTCTGTGGATGGTCCTAAAACCTGAGGTTTAACATGATCATTTTATATGAGGTTTAATAAGGTTTAATGATGATTTTGATTGATTAACCTTTGTTGGTGTGATCTTTATTATGGTTTTTTTGTCAAGTGCAGGTTGAATCTAGCAAGGTAGCAGCTGAAAAGGCTAAGGGTGACATGGAGGGATCCTTAGTGTCTGAAGCAGAAAAAATTAAGATGGACATCAAGAGTAAGATTCCAGAGAGTAAGATCAATTCTGTTTGGTCAGAGGTAACTGATACTAACGTTGGACTATGGGACTACGAGGAATTCAAGGCAAGAATGGCAGCGCAAGATATTCCCCTGGTGGCTAAGAGAATGTTGGAATCAGGATCAGAACATGTAGCTAGTTTCCCCTCCACAGTGTAGTGTTATGAGTTGGTCCTTGAGTGTTCCAGGCACTATGATAGTGATACACAAAGAATTATTGGTCCTCAGGGTAGGATTGTGGAAAAATTGAATCCTGTCTCCATAGCTTAGACTTTTGATATGCCAGATAGATCTCATGTGGTGGCATTCAACATGAAGGAAGCTTAGGAGTATTATGAAGAAAAATTGTTATATCTTACCAGCTTATCAATTCCTGGCTGGAGAAGCCCAAGTCTCATTATTCCAAACTGCCTAAGCAATTATTCAGAGAAAAATTCAAGGAGTATTATGATGCCATCACTCTTCTTAGTAGAGTGGTTGGATTAAAGAATGTTGGTATGTTTTAGAATTGTATGTGCCATGTTATTGTGAGGATGGAACAAGAAAAGACTGACTACCATTGGGCAAGTGTCATTAGCAGAGTGATTCATGAGCAACTGACCAATGTGCTGCAAACCAAGACCTTCACAATGACCTCGTACTTAGTCTATGCACTTGCAAGATTTCATCCATATAAGGGATTAAGTACCAAGGGTGTCTTTGGAAAGGATATTATTTATGAAGTGTACCCTCAATTGCACTTAGGAAGCTCGAACTATAGGAGGGTGAATGATGCATTCACCATGCATATAACCAGGTTGCTATAGGGGGTGGAGCATGTGAGGATTTCAAACCAAGCCAAGAGTTAATCAAGAAATATGTTGCTTGGTTTATTTAGTTCCCAACCTTCTCATATATCTAGGTTGATGGCTGTTAGAGGGCTCCATAAATACTTCCAAGGTATCCCATTGATCATATCATACTTCTGGGGCTCACTCAACAGATATGTGACTTTGATGCTATTGTCAAAAGGGAGAAGCATATGACTGGTTTTGGTGGAGACTTCCCCTTAAGGATAGGCACTGGAGAGGCATGTCCTTCCATTATTTCTACCCACGATTCAGAGGAGGAGATGAGTACCCTTGGTTTATCTTTCCACTCCAAGAGGTCCAAATTTGATATCACAAGTGAAGCCCAAAAGAAGGCTAGTAGAGAGTATAGCCATGAGGTTGATTTGGAGGACTACTGGGCCAATTGCAGCAATGAATATGAGGTTAGGAAGAAGAAGTTTTCTCGCCTTCTAGTTGAATTAGTCTCACTATATAATGTGAAGGCAGTTCTTGATCAACTCAAGGATGATGGAAACCTGATTCAAGATCATGCTTATGAGGCGACAAAGGATGAGCCAATTGGTGATGTGGATTGATTAGAGGAAGAAAAGACAAAACTAAAATAGTTGATGGATCCAGTCACCAAGTTCACTAGAATGTGGCTAAAGCATAAACTGTGGGAGTTGGAAAATGAAGGTGTCTAGTGCACCTATGAGCTGATGGGAGATTTGGACCCTCACTCCACTTCTGAAGAATCAACTGAGTAGGACCCTAAGGGAAAAGGTAAGATGGATTCCCCTTTTTAAATCAAGATTAAAGGTGTTCAAGAGGTGGAATTCCAAGAAACAGAAAAGTAGAGAAAGCCAATTGCTAAGAAAAGATCAAGGACTAAGAAGTTTGAATAGAAAGAAATTGAAAAAAAGATTCCTGAGGTCAATGTTCCTGTGCCTAAAAGGAGAAGAATTGTGAGATTATCACAAAAGGTAGGTTCTAAGGATAGAGTTGAGGTGGATCCACCTGTGGTAAATGTAGAAAGTTCAGAGGAAAAGGCACAGGTGTACACAAGGAGTTCAAGGACTCCTTCTCCCAAGGATAATGTACCCAAGGCAGACCCTCCTCTAGCTACTTCTCATAAGGAGCAGCATGATGATGTTCCTTCTTTCCATGAAGCTCAAAGTGTACTAGGTGAGTCCAAAGAGGCTGAAGATCATCCAGAAACTGAAGGAGAGGAATTCCATAAGGGTGAAATTTATAGTGCAGAAGCAAAAGTTGCAAAAGTGATGCAATCTCCCTTGGTTACATATGAAGAGTCACCTGTTATGACTGAAGAGGTCAAATCACCTCCAAGAGAAGAAGAAGCAGAAAAGATTCCATTGCTTGAGCACAAGGAGGAACATGTTGAAGAAAAGGAGAGTAAGGTCAAAGAAGTTCCTGAGGAGTAGGGTTTGAATGAGGAAGTGCCTAAGGGTCAGCAAGAGCAAGAGTTAGCAAGTAGTTGGTCTCAAACAAATATTGTAATAGAAAGCTGGAATTGTTGCTACAGTGGATAATTTGATGCAAGTAATGACATTGTGATTTGGTGCCATACTTGTGTTCTTCTTGTCTTGCATCGTTCTTGTTATTCTATCTTTTGAATTTGAGGAGATTTGATATTTAGAATTACATTAGATTTGATTCAATGATGTTTATGGTTTAATATTTGAAGTGTTGCAGCAATCCCTGGTCCATACTTTTTGCAACCAACTGATTGTTAGTTGCTTTGCAAATTTATCCTGGACTTTTTATTCATTGTGCTTAGTTCAATTGTGAAGGTTTATTCATTTCAATTACAATAGGGTTGTTTGAATGAATGTTCATAATCTGAAAATCTTAACACCTTAGAAGATTGCACTGTTTCTACAAGATTGCAGATCCATCTGGGTCAAGTAGAAATTAGTTTCAAGGGATTGGTCCATTTTGAGTATTTGTCATTTGCATTGTTAATCTCAGGTTTAATATTAATTTAGAAATATCTTTCAAACCTTATATATATTTTTATTTCTTTATCATTCAAGTTAAAATTTAGGATTGAAGTATCATTATATTGCCAAATCTGATAATTAGAGATTCAGTATTTTGCTTGTAGTAAGGTCCCATTGTGATTACCAACATTTTCACATTTATCACTGAGTTGTTTATTCATTGTCAAGACCTGACATTAGAGACCTTGAGGTTATCTCTTGAGGTTTGCTGATAGAGATTTACCTTTCAAGAGATATAGGATTTCATATTTTGTCTGAGTTGTTGCTATGCAGAAAACATCATCAACAAGAACCCCTTCCTTCACAACATTAGTAAACTCTTTTGCATCTACTTGGAGCTCCTTATAGTAATTCTTGTGGTTTTTCATAATATCTTTAGCATCTATGGTGGTCCTACTATCAGAAGTACCCTTCTTTTGGATTTCCAGATTTTCTTCTAAATTCGGTCATTTATCCTTTTGTGTTCCTAAATTGTAGCATAATTCTTGGAATGGGTTGTTGGTGTGAATAATTGTCTTGTACCTAGCTAATTCATTCACTAGGTAATTAGGGGACATATTCACATGGTTAAGTTTACTTAGGTAAAAGATTCTTTCTAGAAGCTTAGTTGGCTTATCTAGAACTTATCTTATCTAGCTAGGATGCATCATTTCCTAGGTGATTAGTTTGTTAGTTGTCTCATGTCATGTGATTATGACATTTGTCAACATCATGTTCATTCCTATCTCTCAACCTTGCCCATATAAGCAAGGCATAATATGTACATTTTCATGGCATAGCAATATCAAGTAATTCAGCCATTATTCAATCTTGCATTGTGAAGCAAGCCTTCTTGCCATTCTCTCTCTTGTGGCAGTGGTTTTGGTCGCAACTGATCTTGGGGGTGTTGAGGAGTCACCATTTACTCCTACATGGTATCAAAGCTCTCCAGGTGTTGCAGATTCCTTCCCAGATCTAAGGGTGATATTTTGGCTTGAAGTTTTTTGCTAGGTGCAGATTGGGGTTTCAATAATCTCACGGTTGAGTTCAGAAGCTTCCACAGATGAATTTTGACTGTAAATTCGCCTATATTGGGTAAAGTTGTTTTTGAGGCAACATTTTTTTTGTTGGAACAACCTTCTTAGTGGTATGATCTTTCTTATTTTCGCAAAAAAAAAAATTGTGAAATATTTTTTTTGTGGTATTGTTATTAAATTTTGGGGAAAAAATGATTTAAATCAGGTTTTTATTCACAAATATTTGTTGCAATATTATTTTATTATTGGAAAAATACATCTTATACGGATTGTATTTGTTAGGCAGATCTATTGTGTTTATTGTGCCACTAGTACTTGGTCAGCGTCATACCTTGCTGGCTGCATCGGATCCATTCTTTTCCTGAGTCCCTTTGCCAATGGTTCCACATTTCCAAGGCTTGGTATGAAGGCATTTACTATTGTATGGTCACTGTCACTCATTTGTTCACTGGCGTACATGGTCTCCATTGGCATTGATAGTCACATCCATCGGCCCGTATATGAAGATCTCGCCGCCCATCAAGGAGGGTTCTTGTCAGTGTTCCTACCCACCGCTTGTCCTTTAGTCAGATCAAGCTGTGGCTTCTCATTCAACATTCATTGTGTACTCTGTCAGGAGTCATCGTTCTATCCATTGCTTTCTTGCACTACAGTCATTGGCCACCAACATCATTGTCATGTGGTCTTATTGCTTGGTACCTGCAGATCAACAAATGACGTCCTTCTAATTGTGGTTCTGTCCATGGGTATCATCTTCTCATCAATTGGCATCGGTCAGACCATAGGAGCATCGGCGGGTCCTTTGTTAGAGGTGGTACGGGGGTGTGATTTCATCCGTAGGCTTGGATTTCCATCGACGGTCATCCTTCCGTT
This sequence comes from Sequoia sempervirens, assembly GCA_007258455.2. NCBI lineage: Eukaryota > Viridiplantae > Streptophyta > Pinopsida > Cupressales > Cupressaceae > Sequoia > Sequoia sempervirens. Next base: position 253,583,045 of record VDFB02000003.1, read on the forward strand.
CTAGTAAGGGTGCATTCATTATATTTGGTTGGTACAATTTTTTTATTGCCACAAGATTTTATATTAAACATTGTATAAGTATCAATCAAAGTTTTTATTTTATAAACTTTGTATTTATATAAGCCGACAGTTCATGTGTTAAGTGCTTAGCCTTGGGAGGGCCTTTTATTTTTTGCATTTTCTATGGGTATGGTCATATGGATGACTGCATTCTCAGCCCTAGGAGCTGGAAAATTGATCCAATTTAGCCTTCTAATTTGCCCCCAAGTGCCTTTTTATAGGCATTTTTTTCATTTTTTCATAACTTTTGCATACGAAGGCAAAATTTTTCAAACAAAATATTGTCGAAAAGGTGGAGATCTGAATTTTTCAATGGTGTAGATATTTTGTAGATATTTTTCATTTTTGTGCCTCTTTTTCTAGGTTGAATCCTGATCATCGTTTTCTACCTCCAAGCTCATATCTTTGTGCTCCGATCTCTTATTTTCTCCAAATTTGCGGCATCAGAAAGGTATTGAGGAGCACTTCATATCTACTCATGCACTTTTTGCAGATTTGTTTCTAGATTTTCATATTTTCAGTTTGTAGCTGATTTGATAGTTTGGGATTCCTTGTAAATTTGCAAAAAAAGTGCAAATCTTGTTGGGAAAAAGAGGTTGATTTCTTGTATTGTGAGGGAAATTTATTGTTCTCCTTTTGTAATATCTCATTGTATCATGGATTTTCCAAAAATTGTACTTCTAACTCCATATAATTATCATGAGTGGAAATCTCAAATGGAGTTATTATTGTTAAAATCAAAGTTGCAACAAATCACATTTGGCCAAGATCCAGAACCTGCAGGAGCAAAAGAGAAAAGAAAATGGCTTGATAGAAGGGATGAAACTCTTGGTACTTTGAAGTTGTCCATTTCTCTAGATCTTAGATATCATGTTGCATCTTGCACTCATCCTAATGAAGCTTGGAATACTTTAGAGAGTCTCTTTGGTAAGCCAAATAAGATGAGGAAAGAATGAACTCATGGGTCTTAATCCTTCAGATTTTGACAATGTCCAAGACTTTTTCTCTAAGCTCAATTCTCTTAGATTGCAATTATCTAATTTTGGGGTCACTAAAGAGGATGAATAGTTGATACTTTCTATTCTTGTTAAGCTTGGTCATGATTATTCAGTGTTTGTTTCTACTTTCTATGCTACAATGGCTTCTCTTGATGAATTTGTAGCTCAAATCACAAGGGAATAAGCAAAGTTGGTACACATGGGCACATTGAAGTCTTCTAGACCTCATGCTCTTGTTGCAAAGGAGACAAAGGATTCAAGTGGTAAAGGTAAGAAGCATAACAAGGCACCCAAGTCTAATGAGCAAGGTAAAGATTCTCCTTCACATAGCACTCCTGAGTCCACATCCTCTTCTAAAGAGGAATCATCTAAAAAGAAGAAGTCAAAATGTGCATATTGTAAAAGGTTAGGACATGATGAGCATAGATGTTATAATAAGAAGATTTATGAACTCACACACCTTCTTCAAAAGAATAACATTAAGCTTCCCTCATCAGTGTCTACTACTTCTTCTTTAGAATCTCAATTGACAGCTCCATCATCATCATCTTAGTCACAAGACACATGATCTACTTCTGGGCTACACAAGATGAAAGGACAAGCACTCTTGGCCTCTACAAGTCTTGAATCTCATAGATGGATTCTAGATTCAGGGGCATCTCATCATATGGAATCTTCTATGGACATGTTCTCTTCTTTTGAGCCTTGTAATTCACCTCATATATTGATGGGTAGCAATACATATATGAAGGTAAGTGGGAAAGGTTCTATTGATATGGGGGAAGGGACTTTCAATGATGTACTTTGTGTTCCTTCCTTGTCCACTAATCTCCTTTCTATTTATCAAATTACTCATGGGAGTCAAGGTAAAACAGTTGAGTTCACTCCAGATAGGGTGTACATAAGGGACTTGGAGACTAGGGATATTGTTGCTATCGGGATGGCTGATCACTCATCTTGTGTATATTCCTTTTCACATTTTGCTTCAAAAGATGATAATGTTCCTTTGACTACATCACACACTTCATTGAGTGTGAACCATGATAGTGAGGAGAAGTTTGGTCAACTACACCTTGGTATTCTAGAAAATAGTGTTGAGCTTCCTACTCCTCCACCTCCTGCTCCTTAAGCCATTGATGCTTCTCTTCAGCAGGATAATCATAGTTTTCAGATCTTGCTTTGTGGGATGAGTATTTGATAGGGATTTCTAACTTGTTCATAGAGTTTTATACTACAAAATTTGGAGGACACACTTGAGGGGATTTCTCTCCTCTTTGATGACAGTTTCAGTACAACTATTATCCCATCTTCTTTGTCTTTGGAGATTGACATTCATGAGTCTCCTCCATCAATTGATTTTTCATGTTTCTTGGTTCAGTTTGACCATGATTTTGTTGTGGCTCATTCAAGCTTGGAGGATCTTCATCAGTTTTCAGAGGCATACATGTTGAGCATTCATGCTTCCTCCTTTTAGTTGGACATGGAGTGGCTTCTACATCAGCTTATGAACTTGTTTCTTCCTAAGGCAAGATGTGTTGCTTGTAGACATTGGGTAATCTTTTGTTTTCAAGCATTCTTCATCAGCATTGGAGCTTCTTCATCATGGGGGGGATATCTTATCTCTCTACTTCCCTCTTATGGGGGGGTATTTGATTGTAGATACATGATGCATGTTGTCCTTTGGGGGTATCATTGAGTCCTCCATACATCATGTTTGTTTTGTTTTGTTTTCTCTCTTTTGGAGAGGAGTTTTATCCCACAGGGTTTTCTCCTTTTCTCCGCTTGTGAGAGATTACATCATTTGCATTGTAAATGGGTACCTAACATGGCCTAGTAGCAGGGACCCATAGTCATAGTCTTTGCATAGTTTGCATAATAATCTTCTCCCTAAGTTGCACTTAAGGGGGGGTGTTGGTGTGAATAATTGTCTTGTACCTAGCTAATTCATTCACTAGGTAATTAGGGGACATATTCACATGGTTAATTTTACTTAGGTAAGAGATTCTTTCTAGAAGCTTAGCTGGCTTATCTAGAACTTATCTTATCTAGCTAGGATGCATCATTTCCTAGGTGATTAGTTTGTTAGTTGTCTCATGTCATGTGATTATGACATTTGTCAACATCATGTTCATTCCTATCTCTCAACCTTGCCCATATAAGCAAGGCATATTATGTACATTTTCATGGCATAGCAATATCAAGTAATTCAGCCATTATTCAATCTTGCATTGTGAAGCAAGCCTTCTTGCCATTCTCTCTCTTATGGAAGTGGTTTCGGTCGCAATTGATCTTGGGGGTGTTGAGGAGTCACCATTTACTCTTACATGGGTCACCTAGAACTTGTTCATCCAAACCATTAAATTAGAGTTCCTTTTCTAAAATATTGAGAATTCCTGGTCGCACCGAGTTTTTTGACTTTTGTCTACCCTCCCATCCTTCACACTACAAATTTTGGAAATCCTTTTTTCTCTTTCCCCTTTCAATAAAAGAATATTTACATAATGTACATTCGTGAAGCCATTGATGTCCACTTCCAAGCATGAATGTAATAGGTTTTTTGAATTTTGCAATGTCAAAACAAAAAGATTATACTGGTGAGTCACCTTTAGTTTCTGGCCGATCTATGTATCAAACCTATTGCCACCTTTGTTTATACAGTTAAAATTGATTTCTAGGACATAACTGAACATCTTTTCAATGCAGAGGGTCCTTTTGATTTATCATTCATGGTTGGAAAGACCGAATAACTCACCTACTGATGATATATAATTGGCCTTCCTTTTTCTTTTCAACTCATACCACTTCGGGAAGAAAGTTGTGAAGTTTCCCCAATTTCAAAGTATTTTGGGTCATTAGAAGTGCTTTCAATCATCACCCAATGTCACTCCGATGAGTTTTGATCCTTTCATATTTCCATCAGCATGAGAAGAACCATCACTGAAAGAATAGAATGTTATTCTGATGTCCTTAGTCTCCCCAATAGTCATTCTTCCATTGCCCTATTCCTTTGGACAAGTCTGCAAGACTCTCTCTGAAACTTCCTTCATTGGTATAACTTGTGAGGTTAAATAAAATAGAAGAACTCACTTTGATTGTGTATGTATCCCCGATAGTCATTCTTTTGCTTCATCGATAAAAGAAATTGTGTTTCTTGTCGATGAGGGTTCCATCAACATGAATTATGTGCTCGATGTGATTTGAGAATTTCAGTTTGATGATCTTGTTCTTGCTGATAAGCCCTTATTGGTGAAATGATAAGCAATGCCTTCCTCATTATGCAGTCACCAGAGTTAATGATCGCTATGACCTGGTTCACCTCTTGCCGATATGTAGAAAATGTTCAAATTGAAAGGCTATGGCTTATTGATTGAAAAGACAAGTACACGATTTTGTCGATATGGACTATTTTAAAAAAAATTCTTACTTAGTGATGACCAAAGGATTGCTTATGTGTCAAAGGCCAAATTGATGGGATCATTGGTAAACCTGGATTGTGAAATGGATCTTGTCACAAAAATTTCAACAATTTGTGTTGTTTATGAAATTAAGGTGTGGCAAAAATTATGGGGTACATGCGAGATAGGCGGGTGGAGGCCAATAAAAATATGAGATTTTTATAGTTCCAACACATCCTATGAGAGTTTCCTTAGCCAAGAGATATCTCAGTGGATATATTTTAGCGATGACCTTTATTTGATGAGCAAGCATGTAATGTCTAAATTTTTGTTAGGAAAACAAGACTACATGGCAAGCCTTCTCTATGAAAGTGTAATTGAGCTCATGTCCCACTAAAGTTCTACTGATATAGTATACTTCCCTCTCTTTTTATGTTTCATCATGTTGGGCCAAAAGAGAACCAAGTGTTGCTGTCATAACTGAGATGTATAATATTAAAAAATTATTTGGGATTGGTTGCAGAAGGATGGGTGATGTTAGTAGATACTCCTTTATTTGATTGAATGCTTTGTCACATTTCTCATCCCATTTGTATGCTACCCCGTTGTGTAGTAGATGAGAATAGGGGATAGTCTTGTTTGCTAGCTATGCTATGAACCTTCTAATTGATTGTAGCCTTCCTTGTAGACCCCTTAGTTTTTTCAATGTTTGTGGTGCCTCCATGTCGAGAATTTCTTTGACCTTTATGGGATCAATCTCAATTCCTCTCAATGATATGATGTAGACCAAGAGCTTCCCTAAAGTTACGTTGAAGACACACTTCTTTGGATTCAACCACACTTTGTACTCTTCAAGTCTGTCAAATATTGGTCCAAAGGTTGTTATGTGATCTTTTCATTTCTTGGATTTAGCTAAGATCTCATCTACATAGTCTTCTATAGTCTTGTAAATCATGTCGTGGAAGATCAATGGCATAGCTCTCTAATAATTGGCTCTGGCGTTCTTTAGCCCAAATGGCACCATGTTACAAAAATAAGTGTCCCATGAACATGTGAATGTTTTCTTATGTTTGTCCTCCTTGGTGATCATAATTTGGTTATAGCCTAAAAATCCATCCATGAATGATAACATTTCATTCCTTGTAGTGAGATCCATGATCATGTCAATGTTTGGTAGGGTGAAATCATCCTTGGGACATGCCTTGTTCAAATCTCTAAAATTGGTGCAAATTTTGATGCCCCCTTGTGGGCTTGGAAACTTGTACAAGATTGCAAACCCATTTTGGATAATCAATGGGTTGAATAAATCCTGCATCGAGAAGCTTTTGTAGTTCTAGTTTGACTAGTAATGCAATTTGTGGATGCATGTTTGTCAACTTTTGTCTGACTAGTTTTTCCTCAAGATACATGACTAAATTATGGATGACCACATTAGGGTCAAGACTTGGCATATCTGCATATGACCTTGCAAAGTTTCTTTTCCTATATTTTAGGAATTCTCCTGAGTACAATTGTTCCTTAGTTATAAGTGATCCTACATAAAAGGTGATTTGCGGTGCTTCCTCTATTCCCAAGTTCATTGGATTACACTTCTCTGCTAGGACTAGTGACTTCTCCTAATGTATAGCAACAAGGTAAATATTGAATCCCTCATCCTTTTGTGCCTCAAAAAGGTTTTTACCATTGAATACATCTTTTATTTACTATTTTTTTATTAGAAAGTTCCAAAATGTGGTTTTCACTGAAGGATCGAGATGTTATTCTCAGATTTTTAATTTTGTGACTAATAGATACAATTGTTTCCCCATAGTATGCATGCATATCTAGCTCAATTTTGAATCCTACTTTGTGATCTTCATATGTCATGTTGTCCCTTAGTCCCATAAATTTGGAGAGAGCTTCATTATTTTTGAATGAATCCAAGATTGGTGGTCCTCGTTGGTCCCAATTTATGAGTTGGGGGTAGATGAGTTTTAGCTCAGTGACTTGGTTACTTGACTCAAACTATGTGGTTGTTATCATAAAAGGGAAAGAACACTCAAATAGCATGGGAAGGTTCGAGAAACTATTGAGAGGACTACTTGTTGCAGGTATGAGCAAGTTTGTTGGTGTTTTCATTAATGTTGCCATTGATGTCAACACAGTTCAGTATATTATAGATTGTGCATGTATAGTTGAGATACTATTGAAATGTTATGAGTACATGGAGCTATCCTTATGATGTTGCAAATGTGTTGAAATGATGAGTTTCCAAGTGCTTTTTTGAAAATTAATAAAGAGAGAATACAAAGTTATGAATTTGTTTAGAATGTTCTCTAGTATGTGCTTCGAATTTCTTCTGTGTTGATCCTATGCTTGTGTAGATTTGAAGGTTTTCTAATGGTGATCTAGTAGTGAAATCTCCTGAGTTGTAGTTTTTGGTTTGATGGGATGTGAAAGTTATGTTCACCGTTTTGTGAACTGTTTTGGTAGAGTTAGCTTTCTGTGACTGGGAGAAATGTTTTTACTCTGCAATCCTCAGTTGTTCTATTTTAGATCTTGTGGATCTGGAATGTTTCTTATAATGATGCTCTCATGGTTTTGGCAAAGGTGTGTGTGGTTTGGTGATCTGAAAGTCAAGTTTCAGAGTTGTATTTGTTTGCATAGTCTAGATGGACTGATGGAAGGAGTTCAATGTTCAAAGATCATTTCACTTGTTGCAGATGTATCTAAAGGAACCTAAGATGTGTTCTCATGCATAATGAAGTATTTTGCATCATTTGTGTGCTATCTTCTTGTTAGGAAGCATGTACATGAATGTTCATTTATTTTTTCATTAGGTTTAGCCAACCTAGTGTTTACAGTTTATTTGAAGAATTAAATTTAATTAAGGAAGTGTTTGGTTGATCTGAGACATTATTTTTGGTCTTGGTTAAGTATTTTTATTGGTGCAATCTCATTCCTTTCCACTACAGTAATGTTGATTTCTTGAACTAATTTGAATTTATAAAATGATGTGTATGTGGCTGACCTTGGAGAAAGTTTCTAAGGTTGAAGATAGTATAAATGCAAGTCAAATTGGGAAGAATTGGATGGTGATGCAAAGTGATGAAGTAAGCCACAAATCAAAAGAGCAGAAGTGTGTGAAAGTGAGTTGAGGTAGTAGCACTTCATTGTGTTAGATTCCTGAAGGTGGTGAGCTAAAGGTTTCTGCAATATTTTATTCAAGGCTGTGGATGTGTGTAAATTGTTGTGGTGGATATTTTGTTCTCTTTTGTATCAGTAGGTAGTAAGCCTCCCTATTGGATAGTGATTCCTTTCTATAGGAAGTGAGCCTTTGTATTTGGATAGTGAGCCCTTGGCAATGAGCCTTTGTATTTAGTTTTATAATCTCTTTATATTGTGAGTTAATCCTCACCATGGTTTTTCCCTTATTTAGTTTTCCACATAAAAATCTAGTGTTCATTATGTTGATTTTACTTTCTGTTATCTGCATTTCATGTTCATACCAAATAACAGAATAGTGTGGTTGTGAAGCTAATAAGTATTTGAAGTTTTGAATTTGAATTTGGTGACAACTAATTCACCCCCCCTCTCAATTGTCTTGAGCCTTTTAACAATTTGTATCTGAGCTTTGGTTCCTTGGTGTAGAGCTTAACCACTTAAGGAAGATCTAATGGCACATAATTTGGTGATCCCTATGTTCTATGGATCTTATTACAATGACTAGAAAGTGTAGATGAAAGGATATATTATCTCTCTTGGTTACAAGACCTAGAAGGTTGTTGAGACAAAGTGTCCTGCTCCGGTGATTGGTACTACTACCACTGTTGAGGTTTCTACTTATGAGGAGAATGAGAAAGTGAGGTATGCCATTTATAGTGCTCTATCTAAAACTGAGCTAACTAAGCTTATTTCTTTGGGCACTGCACATGAAGTCTAGAAGAAGTTGGAAGAACTGTATCAAGGAAATGAAAGAGTAAAAGTGACAAAGAAGCTAGCGGCAATGCATAGATATGAGAATCTGAAAATGGAAGAAGGTGAAGATTTCACTAGCTATTTCTAGAGGGTTGAGATGACAGCAAATGAAGTTAGGAATCAAGGGGGAAACTTGACAGATGAAGTTATAATTGAGAAGATCTTAATAACCCTACCTGATTGTTAAAGTGATAAGATCTTAGTTATTGAAGAAATGTATGATCCTAAGAAGTATACTAAAGAACAGTTATTCGACACCTTGACAATATTTCAGATGAGAAATTTTAGGAAAGAAGAAAAGACAGAAACAACATTTAAGGAAATGAAGATTGAAGATGATTTGGATAGTGATGGTTCTGATGAGTTGGAAGTGAATTTCACCAGAAAGTTGAAGAAAGGTACCAAAAAGTATAAAGGTATGTTTCCCTTTGAATGTTTCAGTTGTGGTAATATTGGTCATTATGCTTTAAGATGTCTAAATAGAGCTATACATAAGAAGAAAAAGGATTATAAAGATAAGGATAGAAAGGATAAGAAATACAAGAAGTTGTATTATGTTAAAGAAGAAACCAGTATTTTTTATGATGAATCTAAAAATGAGGGTGATGATAGTGAATGCTTGTTTTTAGCTTTGGAAAGAAAATATATATCTATTGACCCTAGAAAATGTGCAAGGAAGAATGCACCAGAGAACAAAAAGAATAAGATGGAAGGTACTTTGGTCATTTCCTTTCATGCAAGACATGATGAAGACTAATGGGTGATTGAAAGTGGATGTTCTAATCACATGACCAAAGATAAGAGTAAGTTCACTAAACTTGAAAAGTATGATGGTGGTTTGGTCATGTTTGGTGATGATTCAAGAGCTAAGATTTGTGGGAAAGGTACAATTAGTTTTGATGGATTACACAACACTGATGATGTATATTATGTAAAGGGTTTGACGAATAACCTTTTGAGTGTTGGATAAATGTGTAGCAATGGTTTTAAAATTGTGTTTTAGAATAATACCTGTGAAATTAGAAAAGGATTTGAAGATATGGTTTCTTCTGAAAGGAGAACTCATGGAAATATCTATCATCTTAAAGGTGTGGATGGTCAATTCCTTGTATCTCAAATCAATGAAAGTTGGTCATGGCACTGAAGAATGGGAAATGAAAACTTTGATAATCTGGTCAGAATCAGTTCAAGAGATGTTGTTTGAGGTCTACCTAGAATCACAAAGCCTGCTAATACTATTTGCAGAAGTTTCCAATTGGGGAAACAAACAAGAAACAATTTTAAGGGAAAAGAGAAATCTACTATTGGAATGTTGGAATTAATTCATACTGACCTATGTGGTCTAAATAGAATAGGAAGCTTGAATGGTGAGATGTATTTCATGCTCCTTATTGATGATTATTCTTGAATGACATGGGTTGCTTTTCTTAGAGAGAAGACTCAGGGTCTAGATAGGTTTAAAGTGTTCAAAGCGAGAGTGGAAAATGAAGTGAATTTGAGAATCAAATGTTTGAGATCTGATAGAGGTGGAGAATTCACTTCTAGTGAGTTTAATACATTTTGTGAACAACATGGCATAAAAAGTCAACTTTTTGCTATGAGAACCCCTTTGCAGAATGGGGTAGTTGAGAGGAAAAATTGAACGGTACAAGAAGCTGCAAGAACCATGATGAAAGAATCAAATGTATTGGATGTGTACTAGAGAGAGGCAATACACACTATTGTTTATGTTCTTAATAGAGTTTATATTAGAGGAAACAACTCAAAGACTCATTTTGAGTTATGGACTGGTAAGACTCCTACTGTGAAGTACTTCAAGGTATTTTGAAGAAAATGTTACATTAAAAGAGACGATGAAAATCTTGGTAATTTGATGCTAGATGTGATTAGGGAATTTTTCTTGGGTACTCTACTACAAGCAAAGCATATAGATGCTTCAATAAAAGATTGAGGAAGATTGTTGAAAGTGCTAATGTGAAAGTTGATGAAGAAATGCACATACCTATTGAGATAAGTGAAGTTGAACTTGATGGTCCTATCTCTGGACAAGTACCTAAAGAGAATAAGGAGAAAGAAGAACAAACTGAAGAAGAAGAAGAAAATGAACCGAAACCTATTTCTAAGACCCCTAAGTATGTGTAGAAGAATCATTCAGAGGAACAAATAATTGGTGATAAGAGTGAAGGTGTGAAGACAAGAAGTAAAGTAGCATGTGAGGTAAATCTATGTTTACTCTCTAAAATTGAACCTAAATCTATGAGCAAAGCATGTGAAGATGAGAGCTGGGTTAGAGCTATGAAAGAAGAATTACAGAAAATAGAAAAGAATTAGACATGGGAATTAGTTCCTAGACCTGTGAATAAGAATGTAATTGGTTCAAAATGGGTGTTGTGGAATAATTTGAATGAAAATGGTGAAGTTATAAGAAATAAGGCAAGACTTGTATGTAAGGGATACTCACAAGTTGAAGGCATAGAATTTGAAGAAAATTTTTCCCCTATGGCTAGAATTGAAGCTATTAGAATCTTTTTGGAATTTTTTGCCCAAAAGGATTTCAAAGTATATCAGATGGATGTAAAATTAGTATTTCTAAACGGTGAATTGGAGGAAGAAGTATACATGGAACAACTTGAAGGATTTCAGTTATCTGACAAATCGGATATGGTTTGTAAGTTGAAGAAGGAATTGTATGGACTGAAGCAAGCTCCCAGAGATTGGTATGCAAGATTGGATAGATACCTGACAAAGCAAGGATTCAACAAAGGATCTACTGACATCAATCTTTGCTTCAAAGTGCAAGGTAACAAAATTTTAATAGTGGTAGCATATGTTGATGATATCATCTTTGGTGGAAATGAAGGCATGTGTAAAAGATTTGTTGAAGAAATGCAAAAAGAATTTGAAATGTACATGATTGGTAAGTTGAATTTCTTTCTTGGTATTCAAGTAAATCAAACTGATAAGGGGATATTCATTTCACAATCTAAGTACGTGAAAGAGTTGTTGAACAAGTTTGGAATGGATGATTGCAAACCGGTTAGTATTCCTATGGTGATTGGATGTAAGCTGACTAAAGATGATGAATTTGTTAAAACTGATCAGAGCAAATACTGATCTATGATGGGTGGGTTATTGTATCTCACTACTACCAGACTGGATATTATCCATGTCATATTTTTAGTTTCCAAATTTCAAGCAGATCCTAAAGAGGCACATGTTACAATAGTAAAGAGGATATTTAGATATCTTAAAGGTACACCAGATTATGGCTTATGGTATCCTAAGGGTGTTGATTTCACCTTGAGTGCTTATACCAATGTAGATTAGGCTAGTTGTGTGGATGACAGGAAGAGCACCAGTGGGGGTGCTTTCTTTGTTGGTAGAAGATTGGTTTCTTGGTTGAGTAAGAAACAAGACTCAATTTCTTTATCCACTGTAGAGGAAAAATATATTGTTTCAACATCCCGTTGCACATAGGTTTTATGGATGAAGCAAATTTTGAAAGAAATTGGAGTAATATGTGGTGAGCCTATTCCTATTTTCTATGAAAACACAAGTGCTATAAAAATTTCAAAGAATCCAGTTATGCATTCAAGAAAAAAACACATATCTATTAGATATCATTTCCTGAGAGAAAAAGTGTTGGAGAATGAAGTCAAGCTAGAGTATGTGACAACAAAGGAACAAATTGCAAATATATCTACTAAGGCTCTTCCAAAGGATACTTTTGAGTATCTTAGGGAGAGGTCAGGGTCATTGGACCTCTAAACTAGGTGCACATGAAGCTGCATCAGTCCAGTGAATTCAAAAAGTATTCATTTATTTGGACTAATGAATGGGTCTACTCAGTAGGGGGAGTAGAAAAGGTTTTCATTGTTGCAATATGAATTGAATGGGTGCATTCCTAAGGGGGAGTGATCATAGTTTTTTATCTTTGCCATTGATTTTAAGGGGGAGAGACAGTCATGTGAAAAATAGTAAGAAAAGGAAGAAAATGTGTCCTAGAATATTGTGTAGGATGTTGTATTTGATGTTTTTTCACATCATGTGTTTCCATCAATGAAAAAGGGGGAGATTGTTGCAAGTATGAGCAAGTTTGGTGGTGTTGTCATTAATGTTTTCATTGATGTCAACACAGTTTAGTATATTACAGATTGTGTATGTATAGTTGAGATACTATTGAGATGTTGTGAGTACATGGAGATATCCTTATGATGTTGCAAATGTGTTGAAATGATGAGTTTCCAAGTGCTTTTGAGAAAATTAATAAAGAGAGAAGTCAGAGTTATAAATGTGTTCAGAATGTGCTCTAGAATGTGCTATGTGTTTCTCCTATGTTAATCCTATGCTTGTGTGGATCTAAAGGTTTTCTAATGGTGATCTAGTGGTGATATCTCTTGAGTTGTAGCTTCTGGTTTGATGGTATGTGAAATTTATGTTCACCGGTGTGTGAAATGTTTTGGCAGAGTTAGCTTTCTGTGATTAGGAGAAATGTTTCTGCTCCACAGTCCTCTATTGTTCTATTTCAGATCTTGCAGATCTGGAATGTTTCTTATAATGATGTTCTCTTTGTTCTAGCAAAGATGTGTGTGGTTTGGTGATTCAAAAGTCAAGTTTTAAAGTTTTTGTATGCGTTTTCGTAGTCTAAATGGACTCATGGAAGGAATTTGGTGTTTGAAGATCATTTCACTTGTTGCAGATGTATCTGAAGGAACCTGAGATTTGTTCTCATGCATAATGAAGAGTTTTGCATCATCCATGTGCTATCTTCTTGTTGGGAAGCATATACATCAATGTTCATTTGTGTTTCCATTAGGTTTGGTTGACCTGGTGTTTACACTTCATTTGAAGAATTAAATTTAATTAAGGAAGTGTGTGGCTGATCCAAGGCATTATTTTTGGTCTTGGTTAAGTATTTTTATTGGTTCACTCTCATTCCTTTCCATCATGGGAATGTTGAGTCATTAGGGGAAATTTACATAAAAAATGGGCCTCCTAAGGATGACATCATTAGCTTTTTAAGTTATCAAAAATCAACTAAAAGATGACATCAACCTGTACAGTGACATCATCCAAAATAAAAATAAAATTATTTATTTTATAAAATAAAACTTTCTAAAATCTTATGAATTAACGCATGATGGTTAATTTAACTCTACATATACTATTCCATCTCATTCATCTTTCTAAATATAAAATTATTTTTTTTTTTAGATTTATATTCTTAAGTTCTATTAAGTTCTATTATAGAAATCTTTTATATTTTCAAAAAAATATTTTTATTCTTGAAGAAAAAAATATAATTTTTTTTTAAAAGACATTAAAAAGTCATAAAAATCATTTATGAAGTGCTACAAAAATTAAAAATTTTGTCCACCCACACTTGTTGCATGTTGTAGCTCTCCCAAAATCAACTCTTATATTTCCTTGTACTTTTTTGTATTTTGTAGAGATCAAGCAGGTGTTGCAAGGTTGGATGACATAGAGCTCAGTCTTAATCTACCTACATTTTGATTAAATTGCAAGGTGGTGTATGATGTTGTGCAATTGCTTAGGGAAATAAATTATTGTGGGTTTTATATTAAATTAGATTGAGGGTCAATATCCACTGAAGGGTTTATAAATTGTGCAGTGGACATGGAAAGAATTTTGGGCAACTCTTTTATAGTGGCAAGCAAGGTTTTTTCCATAGCTCCTTCAATTTAATGGTCCAACTGTATATACTGGATTTGATTCGTGGGTTGTTCTTGAAAGCTCTAGAGATTTTAGGCATGAAATTTAGTTCACTTAATTTTTTTATTAGATGATTCAGAGCTTGTTTGATGAATATTTATTGTGGTTTTAGGGTTATATGTTATCAGGACACTTATTTTGCTAGCTGTGTAGAAGATTTGATGTTACAAGGGAAGGGTTTTCACTAATTTCTTTGTTTTCCCTTCTTTGGGTTGCATTATTTTATTGTGTTCATTTTTATCTTCATGGTTTTAGTCTTTTGAAAGCATTTCTACACACTCAATTAATTGAGTTGTGGTCATGAGTTAAGCTCAAGTGAAGTTTTTGTTAATTTATTTTTATAGTGGGAAAGTGTATAGATATTTGTTGTATTATTTATAATATTGTGGTCAAGGCCCAGCTTAAATTTACGGGGAAATAATATATGCAATAACTTTCCAATTTATTTTCTTGCTCGTGGTTTCACGGATCAGTAAAGTTAACCATATTATGATTGCCATATTGTGTAATACAAAGTGGTCCTTTACTTTTTTTATTTTTGTCAAAAATATTTGGTCATTCCAAGCATGTAAATATATTGATAATGTATATATTGTGGTTGTATTTTCTATTTGTATGGTTTAGTGTTATTGTTGCTCTATTCAGTAGTGGTCTTTCAGACTATTTTTATTTGTAGTCTTTGACCGCTTCTTCATTTTGTAACTTGGACTCTGTATGGTAGATAGAAATATATTGATAATGTACATACTTTAGTTGTATTTTTTGTTTGTATGTTTTAGTGTTATTGTTGCTCTCAACAACAGTCTTTTGGACTATTTTTATTTGCAGCTTCTTCATTTTGTAACTTGAATTTTTCAATACAAAAAAATAGATCTCATCATTCCAATTGTCCTAATAATGCTTCTTATTTCAAATGATCTCAATTTAAATTTAAATTTTATTTATTCAATACATTATATATAAATCATATTTTTCAATGGTGACAATTAATTGCACATATTTATATAAACCTTCAACTTCTATTTCTTATTTTAAGATTTTTTTTTTATATTTATTTAATTGTGTTTTCTTAATTCAATTTTTTAGGAATAAATGGAACTTAGAAGACCTTCAAGTGACTTGAAATCCATTGTGATTTACAACACAAAATATGATGAGGGAAATTGGATTCCAATGACCTTATCTATCAACTCCATGGTTACGATGAGGCCTTTACAAATTCGAAAACATAAGGTTAAAAAAAAAAAAATTGAGGTCAAATATCATTGGAAAGGAATGATCAAAGAGTTAAAAACAAATCCAAGTGGTAAAAAGGTATCAGAGGTTAAAATTGCACATGTTTATCACAAGAAAGAGATGTTGAAAGAATCAATTGTAGAAAAAATAGACTTCTTTTGATTTGGCTCTAATTGTGAGTAAGAAATATTTTTGTACTAAAGTGAGAACTCCTTATAAATTATTTATTTTAGTGCAATGTCATTTTTTATATTAAACAACTTTTTTACTACTAATGAGCATTTCATTCTTATAGGCTTACAGTATATTTCAAATTGGGAGGAGTGACAACCTATTGATTCAATTACAAGTACTTTCCAGGCAATTCATTTTGAAGTTGGAGAAATTATTTATGCTAGAAAGGATTCTGCATGGTTGATCAAACAAGGGATATGGTTTTATAAATATATATATATCCTTCCAAGAACTGGTGTAACATATGGAAAACTTGAAGATATTCCATTACCAATGTTTAATTCACTTGATGGAAAAATATAGATCCTTCAAACTATAGCTTCTATTGCTAAGAATTTTGAAGAGGTGTAAGTAGGTATAGTTAAAGGAGGAAATTGTGTCCACATTAGCATTCATGCTAATCAACATTTTCTCCGTCATATGTTCAAAAATAAGCCATCCATTCAGAACTAAAAAACTTATAACATTCAATCACCTTCAACAGATTGCTCAAGTCTTTATTTTGTTTCGAGGGGACAAAAGAGGTTACCTGAGGAAAAATGTAGGAGGAAATAGGAATGTAGATTGTCTCATGACACAATTTCCTTTAGGAAAGTATTTTTTGTGTTTATTTTTATAATTTATTTATGATGTTTAATAGTTTCTATATAAAAACAATTACATAGTTTAATATATTACTCAGGTATTGGATTTCAAGACAAATTTTATACATGAGATTCCAATTTTGAAGGTGGAGACATGTTCACCAATTGGGACAATGGACATGGATTCCAAATGACCAAGATGAAAATGATGGAACCCATTCTCCAAAAGTATCATTTGATATTTTGATGAATAAAATTCCTTTTAGATCTTTATCAATGGAAGAAAATTGGACATTTTTTGAAATAAGAAAATATTTGGAAATGGATGAAGAGCTTGGTGATTTCATATTTTTGCATAATAGAAATAAGGTAGATTGGTTTTTTGTCATTATATATCTGGTTTTTTCAATATTTTATTTCTTCATTGTGATGTATATGAATATAAATTTTGTTAAATTTAAAGTACAAGGAACTAAAATAATTATTTTCTTCTAAATTTTCAGTTTGGGAAGTGTCGAGAAAATATTATTCTTTGCAAGGATTGTCTTCCTCCTGCAACATTAGAAATCAAAGAAAATTACTAAAGAATAATTTCATGAAAGATTCACTATTAGACTTTTTAAATTTCTTTAGGATTTGAGTATTTCATAGTTTTAGTCTTAACAAGTCAAAGCATTCACTAATCATAATTCCAATGTAAGTGAATTGATCAATACATGTGATGTGAAGCATCCAATATTTATAAAACACTATGTAATCATGCATTTATTTCCATATAATATAGTATCTTGTTTTTTCTTCATCATTTCTCAATGAGAAAGATTGAATTCTATCATTATATGTACTATGGTCATATTGAACTTTAAAATCCTTTATGAATTTGAAATTTACAAATTCTTCCTTAAGCATAATTTTCATAGCATCATGCATAAGTTTAAATCAATACATTTCATTATCATTATTGTTCTTGTTATAGTATTGTACACTTATAACATTTTTTTGTAAACAAACGCAAAATGGTTTAAATGGTTTTAGTGGTAGCTTCAAACTCAATATTATTTTTTGCTACAATTAAAACACAACTCATCAAATTTTTAGTTGAAATTAAAGCACAACTCATTTATTTCTTCTTTAATGTTTTCACAATCCTTAAGGGAAAAATTCAAAGGTATTTCTACTAATAGTGTTTTAGTTCAACATAAGCAAAGTCAGAATTTGCAGAGAACCATTAGGTACATTAGGTGAATCATACTTGTGTAGATGCTTACTTATACTATCACTGTCAAAACATATGCCATTTTTAGAATCTTTCATCTGCACAAGAGATATTTCATTTTCCACCAAAGCAATGTTTCTTCTAGCTACATTATCTAACATCAAAAATTCTATCTCGACTTGCATATTCTCTTTCTATTATTCTTATGTATGTGGTTTTAGCAATGTAAGTGACGTATTGGGTGTTAGTAGTGCAAGTGACTTATGAGATAGGATGCAATATTTGTATGTAATATCACATGGAAGGAGGGAATTTTGTTTGGTATTCTGACCAAAGATGATAGAAATGAGGATCTATTTCCAACCATCTACTAAAACTAATAGTTATGGTGTAGCAGTTTCTTGCAATTGTAAAGACAGTGGATGAAGAAAATGTGATTGCAATAAAATTAAGTAGTTTGCTACCCCCTTTTAAGACCTTTATAACCACTTACAATGTTACTAATAGAGCTTCAACCATTGATGTTATGACAAACCTATGAAATGTCATTAGAATCCCCTACATATTGTTATGTTGACTATCCTTTATTGACATATGTCTTGACACTCTATGGTATCTGAATCCTATAGATCTCTGCTCTCATAGTGATGGTGTTTGGATTTCTTGTTGATCTTCTTACCACTATCTTACTCTAAATTCACTGTCCCATCACTTCCTAGGGTGTTAGAGACATTTTCTCTCTATTTATTGCTTCACTGTCAAACAGTCTTGTATGACTGTCAAATAGTTTTCTATGACTAGACCAAACCTGTTTTGTATCACAATGGCAATATAATATGTTTATTTAACAAAACCCTAAAGCCTAATAGATGTTTTAAATTCTTTTCACTGCTCTCATAGTCCTAGAGTCTACTTAAATTCTCTTTGATCCATACTTTAGTCAAATCTACTAAGTCAAACCTCCCCTATCCAAGACTCCTTGAAAAACTCCTTGAGTGCGTTGAGGAAGAGAGTCCATGTAGTCTTTGACTTGCTTTACATTGCATGTCCCAATTTGAATCCTAGATGCTTTTAACTACTATCAAATACCTCCTTGATAGGTGAGTGGTTTTCAACTTTCATAATATCTCCAAAAAAACTCTAGAAAGCTCTTAAACCTTCTACACAATGATAGGGCATGTGACCCTTAATGAGTTTTGCAGGAGCAATTTTGGGATTTTACTTCCTGGGTTGAGGAAATTTGTTAAATTATGCTTTAAAACGTTTTGATGTAATAAGCACACTAAGACCATTTTATATTTTTGTCGATAGTTGTTAGGTGGTCTATGAAGTCATAATGCAAAAGTTATACATTGTTGTCAAAATTGTCAAAGCTAAGTGACAAATTTTTGAAAATGTTGTAAAAGGTAGTTGTGGGTTAGTTGATGGTGAAAAGTGACTTTAGGGCATAAATAAGACTTGTAAGCATGAATTCTAAGGTAAAGAGTTGGAATTAAGAAAACAACAAATTTGCATGCTCAAAACTATACTTTTCTTGTAGTTCTGACTATTCTTTCATTTGGCATAGCCTTGTACTATATAGTATGACCATAAAATTTATTGGAAAAGTTGAATAACATTATTATCTTTCTATTTCTTTTGGTTTGATTGAATTTCATTATGTTTTTCAAAAGTTATGATCAAATTAGTGTTGCCATTTCTAGATTTTCACTGTAACAATCAAATTGTTTTGCTTAGTACAACCTGGTATGGTACAATACATGCCTAAAAATAATTAGAAAATATGAATACATGAATCTAGTTTCATTTTCTTTTTTTTTTGGTTCATTTACCGTTTTGAATGAGTTATATATTTTATGGACCGCACTTCCATATTTCGTAATACCAAGGGAAAATAAGTTGTATAGTTTTGTACGGATGAACGTGATCTCAAAACTTACATGGCTAGATAGAGGAGAGAGTTAGCTTTAATTTGGAAGTGGTTATAGGTCGATTCATTAAATTTTAAGGAAGATATACCAATTTTGGTATAAACTGCCATAACCCTGTCCTAGGGTAACCTAAGAGCAATAAAACTTCATATCTTACATTTTAACAAATGGGTTCTCCTAATTTTGGGTTTGTAAGACTATTTTAAAGTGTTCTTTATAGTTCTCCAAGTGGTTGGTGTTGGTGAAGAGTTTTGGGAAAAATATTTGATGCCCTAGGCTGAAATCGGTGTTTTTGGAGCAAGAACCTAGAGGTAAGGGTTTTGTAAAAACCATAAGAAGAACCTTGGGAAATGAATCTTTAAGTAGGTTCAGACCTATTGAAATATGTATGACTCATTTTTGATGGTTGATAGGCATTAGAAGTATGATAACCAATAAGCACCCTCCCTTGGCATAGTAAAAGTTGCCTAAACTGTGATTTTGTGTTTTAACAGTTTTGTGCTCATAATCATTGTATGAAAGGATGTGATATAGTTACTTATGTCTAATTTATTGTTTTGAAATGAGTATTTAAAGTTTGGAAAAAAAATTTAAGAGTTTTGAAGAGATATTGAAGCCTAGTGCATGGATGTTTGAAGAAAGTTGTAACCTTGTTGCTTGGATGAATAGATTGTAAAGTTTATATTTAGTTTTCTAATTAGGAAGAATGATGAGATTGACATTGGTTAAGTATCAAGTGTTGGACCTCTGACTTTGTATACAATCAAAAGCATTTGGTTGAGTTGTGGCCTCATTGACGAGGTAAAGCATTGACATTGCCTCTAAACTTGAAGAACCTATTTTATGAACCTGACATTGGTGTGTCTTGCCTATTATAGCTGACATGCATATGGAAAGAAATCATCTATGTATAGAGGAGGTGCCTAAAAGAAAACTCAATTCAAGTTCTAAACAAAGCAAAAATCCAAAATAGTAGGTCATGGAAGAATAAAAATAATAAAATGCTAAAAGTGCAACAAATTTTGATTTTTCCAACATAATTATGTGCTTTGGATTCAGTAGGGTGTCTTTGAAAATCAAAAAAGTAGTGATCCTAATTCATTCCTTTTAGCAAATTCCCTATCAATCTTTGTCAAGAGTGACTCAATTATAAAGAATTTTCATCAGATATTAGTAGCAAATTTAGTTTGGGAATTTCCATTATATTAGGAGTGAATTTTATTATTGAAGAGGTATTTTATTGTGACTTACAACAGTATTCATTAAACATTTAAACTTCTACAGTAGTGTTTATCATCAAAAAGCACCTGAGATCAGTAGGATTTTGTCATCATTTAAACCAAGTTTTCAAAAATATGACAACAGTCTTTCAAACATGTATAACAACTGTGTGCAATGTCTTTGTTTTCAACCATACATCTATAAGGTTAAAACATTTGCAATAAGCATATTTTTAGTGGCAGTAACCCATTAAAGGGTACAGACATCCATTAAAGATTATATTATTCTCTTCTTCTTCTCTTTCATCTTGCATTGACTTCTCTTACAAAACCATCAATACTATTCATACCTGTAAGTTTTTTTCTTTTGGTTAAGTCTATAAAGCATGTGCCTATAGAACTGGTGACTCATTTGGATCAATGGGTTAGATAGTACTAATCCTCCACCATGTTGAGTAGACCTATGATAAGCAATCCTTGCTAGCTTATGAGACTTCTTCATTTCCTGTGTATTCCAAATGCTCAAGCTTCCATACTCTTTAGCAAACCAAGGACCATGTGCATAGAGAATGTGTTGAAAAACATCAAGGGAAAAGAAAGTAATTAGAACCTAATACAAATTACACTAGATTATTTATATACAAAATATAATAAATTAAAAAATCATATGAATTCTTACCATGTAATGAGTGATTTCAATTTCTCCACATGCTAGAAGAAAATCCTTTGTAAACTTTGTTACAACTTCAATAAATTGTGTATCATCACCTTCAATGAATCTTTCCTTGTTCATCAAAGGGGAAAAAGATGATAATGAACTCAATGCCTTTATTTTACTTAGTTGAGAGGAACCTTTTTCATTTCGATCATCCTCTACATTGATCAAATCCTTATATATTTCCCATTGACCCCTTCTACTTTTTTGGTAGTCTAAATTTTTAATAAAATGTCGAGCCTTATCAGGTCCCATTGATGGCTTCAATGGAACATTACCACGAGGCCCTGAAAATTTCATATCTTTTTCAATATGAACATTACCTCCATGCAGCCTTGCATCTGACAATACCCATTCAATTGATTTAATGGATTTTTCTACCTCCTCTTTTGGTTTTTTGTTCCATGCAAATAATATTGATAAATAAACAAGTTTATCAATTATTCTTACAAAAACATGAAGAGTTCATACATGTACTCTTTTGAGTGGAATTTGTAGAATTGTCTGTAAATTTGGATCAACTTCATCTCTATTAGGGTGTAATCCTTGGTCACAACTTAATATACCTTTCCAAAATCTTCCATTTAATTCTTTTGACTTGACTCAAGAATGAATACAATAAATGCAACTATGCTTTGCATTTGCTCCATGAATGATATTATACATGCATTTCAATGTTTTCAAATCAGTAGCCATATTTCATTCAACATTATATGATCCATACCCATCAACATACAATTTATCTCTCATCAATATGAGAGGAAATCATGGATGGTATCTCAGTTTTCTTAAAAACCTATTTTAGATCTTCATAACATTCCTTATTTACTCTAAATAGGCCAAGCCACCAAATGTGATTCTTTGATTGTATAGGAAAATATGTTTCATCAGTAACACAAATATTTGGATTTAATGCTCTATTCATTAGGGTAATTGACACCCTTTCATACTTGACATTGTTTATCAATTCCATCTCATCTAAATTTTGGACAAATACAAGTTCTCCATTTTCCCTCTCCACTGAAATATCATAATACCTTACTATAGCTTGTAAAAAAAATTCAGCTTCAAACCAAACATTGTTTGTTGGATTTAAAGTAATTAAGACTTCCCTTCCAATATGTGTTTGTCATTTCCTTTGAGAATTATCCTTTGATTCTTGGATGTGAAACATATTTCCAACAAAATCTTGAACTTCTTTGTTCCTATTCGACCTTTCCACTCTAACATGAGATGGGTGAGGCCAAAATACCTTTGTGATCCAAGCATTTAATATTCTAGTCTGTAATGCCTTAAAATTTCTTCATTCCCCTCCTACTAATTCCTTCATTGTCACATGCTCCTTGCACATCATTAGCATTAATTGAACATGATAAATATTTTATTATCTCATCAACCAAATCTTTTCTTAATGTAGCACATTGAGGTTGATGAAGCATTGCCAATGTCTCATCTTTTTTAAATAAACTCTTCATAAGTGAGGCTAAGTTATGGCTTCTATTTACAGTTCTCTCAATTTTTTTAGAATCAATTATACTTTTCATAGCTTGAACTGTCTTTTTGAAACCACCACCTGAAGATAGTAGAGACAAAATATTATTTAACTTTTTGATTCTCATCCTTCCTCCTAGAGGAGTTATCTTCATTTTTCTAATATTTTTAATGAGAGCTTCAACTTTGAACTTCAAATCCTTATTCTCCTTCTCCAATAATGAGATTTCTTGAACCATTGTATTTCAAAGTTTCCAATGTTCAATAGACTTATGTTCTAACCTCTTGTTCACTTCAACTAAAATAGAGACTGTATTATCCATTTCATGCATCTTATTTTCTACAAAAAAAAAAATTCTCATTTTTTTCTCTGTTTCCTTCAAGCCTCTTGCAATACCCTAACAATCCACTTTCCCCATTGCATACAAATTTCATAATCCTAGTAATAGTATCAAACTTAGGATAATCATTATTTTTAGGATCAAGAGGATACATATTTCCCTTAGCCCATATATCTATATGCTTTTTTCCCAATATTCTCAAATTGTTTACATGTATATTATAATTCTTCACTATATTTTGTTTATGATATGTCTGCATTTCTTCATCCAACTCCACACACAACATATATGAATTCTTTTTCATTTTTCACTTCTTTAAAATTGTATCTGCCTATTATACAACAAAAAATATTTCAATCATTCTATGACATATCATATGGAGATTATTCTAAATAAGTTGTATTAAAATTATTTTGAAAAATATTGAATAAGTTGTAATGAAATTATTCAAAATACTCTTAAAAGTTCAAATGAAATAATTATTAAAATGAAAAGAAAAATCTTGCTCACCTTTTTGTTTTCTAATTTGTTTGTACTTTATCCAAATAATTAGAACAAGATTGTTTTGAAAGTTTAAATAAATGGATATTGTAAATTCAACCTCAAAATTTTCTCTCCACTTATTTAAATTTTATATAATTCAAAAATTTCATCGTAAATCTAAGTATATTTAAAAATAGTATATTTATATTTAAAAAAATATATCTAAATATGGTACAAATTATTCCCTCCACAATTTGACACCAAATTTTTCCCTCAATTTTTTCTCTCCACTTATTTAAATTTTATATAGTTCAAAAACTTCATCAGAAATCTAAGTATATTTAAAGCTAGTATATTTATATATTAAAAAATATATCTAAATATGGTACAAATTATTCTCTCCACAATTTGACATCAAATTTTTCCCTCAAATTTTTCTCTCCATTTATTTAAATTTTATATAGTTCAAAAACTTCATCATAAATCTAAGTATATTTAAAACTAGTATATTTATATTTTAAAAAACATATTTAAATATGG
>VDFB02000003.1:253607278-253948727 GCA_007258455.2 Sequoia sempervirens
ATAAAATATTCTTTTTGTTTTTTAGATTTATATTCTTAAGTTCTATTAAGTTCTATTATAGAAATTTTTATATTTTCAAAAAATAATTTTTATTCTTTAAGAATTTTTTTTAAAAAAACATTAAAAAATCATCTATGAAGTGTTGCAAAAATAAAAAAATTCATCCACCCATGCTTGTTGCATGTTGTAGCTCTGCCAAAATCAACTCTTATATTTCCTTGTATTTTTTTGTATATTGCAAAGATCAAACAGGTGTTGCAAGGTTAGATGGCGTAGAGCTAAGTCTTAATTTACCTACATTTTGATTAAATTACAAGGTGGTGTATGATGTGCAATTGCTCAGGGAAATAAATTATTGTGGGTTTTATATCAAATTAGATTGTGGGTCAATATCCACTAAAGGGTTTATAAATTTTGTAGTGGACATGGACCGAATTTTGGGCAACTCTTTTACAGTGACAAGCAAGGGTTTTTCTATAGCTCCTTCAATTTAATGGTCCAACTGTATATACTAGATTTGAGTCGTGGGTTGTTCCTAAAAGCTCCAGAGATTTCAAGCATGAAATTTGGTTCATTTTATTTTTTTATCAGATGATTCAGAGCTTGTTTGATGAATATTTATGGTGGTTTTAGGGTTATATGCTGCCAAGACACTTACTTTGCTAGCTATGTAGAAGATTTGTTGTTACAAGGGAAGGATTTTCACTAATTTCTTTGTTTTCCCTTCTTGGGGTTGCATTATTTTATTGTGTTCATTTTTATCTTCATGGTTTTAGTCTTTTGAAAGCATTTCTACACACTCAATTGATTGAGTTGTGGTCATGAGTTAAGCTTAGGTGGAGTTTTTGTTAATTTATTTTTATAGTGGGAAAGTATATAGATCTTTGTTGTAATTTGTATAATATTGTGGTCAAGGCCAAGCTTAAATTTATGGGGAAAGAATATATACAATAACTTTCCAATTTCTTTTCTTGCCTATGGTTTCACGGATCAGTAAAGTTAACCATATTATGATTGCCATATTGTGTAATACAAAGTGGTCCTTTACTTTTTTTCTTTTTGTCAAAAAGATCTGGTCATTCCAAGCATTGGAATATATTGATAATGTACATATTGTGGTTATATTTTCTATTTGTATGGTTTAGTGTTATTGCTACTTTGTTTAGCAATGGTCTTTTGGACTATTTTTATTTGTAGTCTTTGACTTCTTCTTCATTTTGTAACTTGGTCTCTCTATGGTAGATAGAAATATATTGATAATGTACATACTCTAGTTGTATTTTTTGTTTGTATGTTTTAGTGTTATTGCTGCTCTCAACAACAGTCTTTTGGACTATTTTTATTTGCAGCTTCTTCATTTTGTAACTTGCATTTTTCAATACAAAAAAGGATCTCATCATTCCAATTGTCCCGAACATGCTTGTGATTTCAAATGATCTCAATTTCAATTCCAATTTTAGTTATTCAATAAATTATAAATAAATCTTATTTTTCAATGGTGATAATTAATTACACATTTTTAGCATATATATATATATAACTTCAACTTCTATTTCTTATTTTAAGATTTGTTTATTTTATTTATTTAATTGTGTTTTCTTAATTCATTTTTTAGGAATAAATGGCACTTAGAAGACCTTCAAGTGAGTTAAAATCCGTTGTGATTTACAACACAAAAGATGATGAGTGCAATTGGATTCTAAGGACCTTATCTATTAATTCCATGGTTACGATGAGGCCTTTACAGATTGGAAAACATAAGGTAAGAAAAAACCATTTTTTTTTTATGTAAAATATCATTGGAAAGGAATGATCAAAGAGTTCAAAACAACTCCAGCTGGTAAAAAGGAATTAGAGGTTAAACTTGCACATGTTTATGACAATAAAGAGATGTTGAAAGAATCAATTTAAAAAAAAATAGACTTCTTTTGATTTGGCTCTAATTGTGAGTAAGAAATATTTTTGTACTAAAGTGAGAATCCTTTATAAATTGTTTATTTCAGTGCAATGTCATTTTTTATATTAAACAATTTTTTTTACTACTAATGAACATTTTATTCTTATAGGCTTGTATATTTCAAATTGGGAGGAGTGGGAACGTATTGATTCAATTACAAGTACCTTCCAAGCTATTCATTTTAAAATTGGAGAAAGTATTTATGCTAGAAAGGACTCCACATGGTTGATCAAACAAGGGACA
Source organism: Sequoia sempervirens (assembly GCA_007258455.2). Classification (NCBI taxonomy): domain Eukaryota; kingdom Viridiplantae; phylum Streptophyta; class Pinopsida; order Cupressales; family Cupressaceae; genus Sequoia; species Sequoia sempervirens. The sequence continues at coordinate 253,609,479 of VDFB02000003.1, forward strand.
TGGTTTTATAAATATACATATATCCTTCCAAGAATTGGTGCAACATATGGAAAACTTGAAGATATTCCATTACCAATGCTTAATTCACTTGGATGGAAAAATATAGATCCTTCAACCATAGCTTCTTATTGCTACAAGAATTTTGAAGAGGTGTAAGTAGGTATGAAGTTAAAAGGAGGAAATTGTGTCCACATTAGTGCATTCATGCCAATCAACATTTTCTGTCATATGTTCAAAACTAAGCCATCCATTCAGAGAACTAAAAAAACTTATAACATTCAATCACCTTCAAATAGATTGCTCAAGTCTTTATTTTGTTTCGAGTGGGACAAAAGAGTACACTATGAAAATGGTGAGGAAATAGAATGTAGATTGTCTCATGACACAATTTCCTTTAGGTATTTTTTTGTGTTTATTTTTTAGTAATTCTATTACTTATGATGTTTAATAGTTTCTATATAAAAATAGTTACATAGTTTAATATATTACTCAGGTATTGGATTTCAAGACAAATTTTATATGTGAGATTCCAATTTCGAAGGTGGAGACATGTTCACCAATTGGGACAATGGACATGGATTCCAAATGACCAAGATGAAAATGATGGAACCCATTCTCCAAAAGTATCATTAGATATTTTGATGAATAAAATTCCTTTTAGATCTTTATCAATGGAAGAAAATTGGGCATTGTTTCAAATAAGAAAATATCTGGAAATGGATGAAGAGCTTGGTGATTTCATATTTTTTCATAATGGAAATAAGGTAGATTGGTTTTTTGTCATTATATATCTAGTTTTTTCAGTATTTTATTTTTTCATTGTGATTATGAATATAAATTTTGTTAAATTTGAAGTACAAGGAACTAAAATCATTATTTCTTCTAAATTTTTAGGTTGGCAAGCATCGAGAAAATATTATTCTTTGCAAGGATTTTCTTCCTCCTACAACATTAGAAATCAAAGAAAATTAAGAATAATTTCATGAAGGATTCACTATTAGACTTTTTAAATTTCTTTAGGATTTGAGTATTTCATAGTTTTAGTCTTATCAAGTCAAAGCATTAACTAATCATCATTCCAATGTAAGTGAATTGATCTATACATGTGATGTGAAGCATCCAATATTTATAAAACAATGTGTAATCATAAATTTATTTCCATATAATATAGTAACATGTTTTTTCTTCATCATTTCTCAATGAGCAAGATTGAATTTTGTCATTATATGTACTATGGTGATATTGAACTTTAAAATCCTTTATGAATTTGGAATTTACAAATTCTTCCTTAAGCATAATATTCATAGCATCATGCATAAGTTTAAATCAATACGTTTCATTATCATTATTGTTCTTGTTATAGTATTGTACACTAATAACATTTTGTTGTAAAAAAACACAAAATGGTTTCAATGGTTTTAGTGGTAGCTTCAAACTCAATATTATTTTTCACTACAATTAGAACACAACTCATTAATTTTTAGCTACAATTAAAACACAACTCATTTATTTCTTCTTTAATGTTTTCACAATCCTGAAGGGAAAAATTTAGAGGCATTTCTACTGATAGTGTTTCAGGTCAACATAAGCAAAGTGAGAGTTTGCAGAGAACCATTAGGTGCATTAGGTGAATCATACTTGTGTAGATGCTTACTTATACTATCATTGTCAAAACATATGTCATTTTAAAAATCTTTCATTTGTACAACAAACATTTCATTTTCCACCAAAGCAATGTTTCTTCTAGTTGTATTATCTAACATCAGAAATTCTATCTCAGTTTGCATATTCTCTTTCTATTGTTCTTATGTATGTGGTGTTAGCAATGCAAGCGACTTATGGGGTGTTAGTAGTGAAAGTGACTTATGAGATAGGCTACAATCTTTGTGTGTAACATCACATAGAGGGAGGGAATTTTTTTTGTTCTTCTGACCAAGGATGATAGAAATGAGGATTTGTTTCCAACCATCTACTAAAACTAACAGTTATGGTGTAGTAGTTTCTTGCAATTGTAAAGATAGTGGATGAAGAAAATTTGATTGCAATAACATTAAGTAGTTTGCTAGCCCCTTTTAAGACCTTTGTAACCACTTACAATGTTAATAATAGAGCTTCAACCATTGATGCTATGATAGACCTATGAAATGTCCTTAGAAGCCCCTACATATTGTTATGCTGACTATCCTTTATTGACATATGTCTTGACACTCTATGGTATTTGAATCCTATAGTTCTTTGCTCTCATGGTGATGGTGTTTGGATTTCTTGTTGATCTTATTACCACTATCTTACTCTAAATTCACTAACCCATCACTGCCTAGGGTGTTAGAGACCTTTTCTCTCTATTCACTGCTTCACTGTCAAACAGTCTTGTATGACTATCAAATAGTTTTGTATGACTGGACCAAACTTGTTTTGTATCACAATGGCAATAGAATATATTTATTTCACCAAACCCTAAATCCTAATAGATTTTTTCAATTCTTTTTACTATTCTCACAGTCCTAGAGTCTATTTAAACTCTCTTTGATCCATACCTTAGTCAAATCTACTAATTCAAACGTCCTCTATCTAAGAATCCTTGAAAAACTCCTTGAGTGTGTCGAGGAAGAGAGTTCTTGTAGTCTTTGACTTGCTTTACTTTGCATGTCCTAATTGGACTCCTAGATGATTTTAACTACTTTCAACTACCTCCTTGATAGGTGTGTTGCTTTCAACTGTCATAATATCTCCAAAACAAACTCTAGAAATCTCTTAAACCTTCAACACAATGATAGGGCATGTGACCCTAATGAGTTTTGGTGCAGGAGCACCTTGGGATTTCCTGCCTCCATGAGGAAATTTTGTTAAATTATGCTTTAAAATTGTTTCTTTGATGTAATAAGGTCAATTAAGACCATTTTATATTTTTTGAGTCAGTATTAGGTTGTTAGGTGGTCTATGAAGTCATAATGCAAAAGTTGCTACATTGTTGTCAAAATTGTCAAAGTTGCTATGACAAATTTTTGAAAATGTTGTAAAAGGTAGTTGTGGGTTAGTTGATGGTGAAAAAGTGACTTTAGGGGCATAAATAAGACTTGTAAGCATGAATTCTAAGGTGGGGAAGAGTTGGAATGAAGAAAACAAGAAATTTGCATGCTCAAAACTATGTTTTTCTTGCAGTTCTGATTGTTCTTTTATTTGGTACAAAATTGTCCTATATATTGCAGCCATAAAATTTACTGTAAAAGTTGAATAACATTATTATCTTTTGATTGCTTTTGGTTTTAGTGAATTTCATCATGTTTTGCAAAAGTTATGATCAAATTAGTGTTGCCATTTCTAGATTTTCACTATAACAATCAAATTGTTTTACTTAGTACGGCTTGGTATGGTACAATACATTCCTGAAAATAATTGGAAAAGATGAATACATGAATCTAGTTTCTTTTTTTTTTTTGGTTCATTTTCATCAAGTTTTGAATGAGTTATGGTTATTTTATGGACTGCAATTTTCCATATTTCTTTGTAACAGTCATGTAGCAGCGTTTTGTATAGTTTTGTACGGATGAAACGTGATCTGAAACTTACATGGTTGGATAGAGGAGAGAGTTAGCTTTAATTTGAAGTGGTTAGAGGTCAATCCATTAAGTTTTAAGGAAGATATGCCAATTTTGGTGAAAACTGCCATAACCCTGTCCTAGGGTAACCCGAGAGCAATAAAACTTCATATCTTGCATTTTAACAAATGGGTTCTCCTAATTTTGGGTTTGTAAGACTATTTTGAAGTGTTATTCAAGGTTATCCAAGTGTATTGTGTTGGTGAAGATTTTTGGGAAAAATATTTGATGCCCTAGGCTGAAATCAGTGTTTTGGGAGCAAGTAAAGAGGCTAGAGGTAAGGGTTTTGTAAAAACCATAAGAAGAACCTTGGTAAATGAATATTTAAGCATGTGAAGACCTATTGAAACATTTATGACTCATTGTTGAAGTTTTATAGGTAGTGGAAGAATGGTAATCAATAAGCACCCTCCCTTGGCATAGTAAAAGTTTCTTAAACTGTGATTTTATGTTTTAATAGTTTTGTGCTCATAATCATTGTATGAAAGGAAGTGATACAATTACTTGTGTCTAATTTATTGTGTTGACATGAGGATTTAAAGTTTTTAAAAAATTTGTAAGAGTGTTGAAGAGATACTGAAGCTTAGTGCATGGATGTTGAAAGAAAGTTGTAACCTTGTTGATTGGATAAATAGATTGTGAAGTTTATATTGAATTCACTAATCAAAAAGAATGATGAGATTGACATTGGTTAAGTCTCAAGTGTTGGACCTCTGATTTGGTCTACAATCAAAAGCATTTGGTTGAGTTCTGGCCTCATTAATGAGGTAAAGCATTGGTATTGCCTCTAAACTTGAAGAATCTATTTTATGAACCTGTTTTATGAACCTGACATAGGTGTGTCGTGCCTATTATAGCTGACATGCATATGGAAAGAAATAATCTATGTATAGAGGGGGTTCTTAAAATCAAACTCAAGTTAGGTTTTAAACAAAGAAAAAATCCAAAACAGTCGGTCATGGAAGAATACAAATAACAAAATGCTAAAAGTGCAACAAAATTTGATTTTTCCAACATAATTATGGGTTTAGTATTCAGCAGGGTGTCTTTGAAAATCAACAAAGTAGTGATCCTAATTCATCCCTTTTAGCAAATTCCCTATCAATTTTTGTCAAGAGTGACTGAATTCTAAATAATTTTCATCAGATATCAGTAGCAGATTTAGTTTGGGAATTTCCATTATATCAAGAGTGAATTTTATCATTGAAGAGGTCTTTTATTGTGACTTACAACAATATCCATTAAACATTTAAACTTGTACATTAGTGTTTATCATCAAAAAGCACCTGAGATTAGTAGGATTTTGTCATCATTTCAACCAAGTTTTCAAAAATATGACAACACTCTTTCAAACATGTATAACAACTGCGTGCAATGTCTTTGGTTTTAGCCATACATCTGCAAGGTTAAAACATTTGCAATAAGAATATTTTCAGTGGCAGTAACCCATTAAAGTGTAGGGACATCCATTAAAGATTATATTATTCTCTTCTTCTCTTTCGTCTTGCATTGACTTCTCTTACAACAACATCAATACTATTCATACTTGTAAGTTTTTTCTTTTGGTTAAGTTTATAAAGCATGCTCCTATAGAACCAATGACTCATTTGGATCAATGGGTTAGATGGTACTAATCATCCACCATGTTGAGTAGACCTATGATAAGCAGTCCTTACTAGCTTATGAGACTTCTCCATTCCCAGTGTATTCCAAATGCTCAAGCTTCCATACTCTTTAGCAAACCAAGGACCATGTGCATAGAGAATGTGATGAAAATACAAAGGGAAAATAAAATAATTAGAACCTAATACAAATTACACTAGATTATTTATATAAAACATATAATAAATTAAAAAATCATATGAATTCTTACCATGTAATGAGTGATTTCATTTTCTCCCCATGCTAGAAGAAAATCCTTTGTAAACTTTGTTACAACTTCAATAAATTGTGTATCATCACCTTCAATGAATCTTTCCTTGTTCATCAAAGGGAACAAAGATGATAATGACCTCCATGCCTTTATTTTCCTTAGCTAAGAGGAACCTTTTTCATTTCGATAATCCTCTGCATTGATCAGATCCTTATATATTTCCCATTGACCCCTTCTACTTTTTTGGTAGTCTAACATTTTAATAAAATGTCAAGCCTTATCACCTCCCATTGATGGCTTTGATGGAACATTACCATGAGCCCCTGAACGTTTCATATCTTTTTCAATATGAACATTACCTCCATTTAGCCCTGCATTTGACAATACCCTTTCAATTGATTTAATGGATTCTTCTGCCTCCTCTTTTAGTTTTTTGTTCCATGCAAATAAAATTGATAAATAAACAAGTTTATCAATTATTCTTACAAAAGCATGAAGAGTGCATATGTGTACTCTTTTGAGTGAAATTTGGAGAATTGGATTTAAATTTGGATCAACTTCATCTCTATTAGGGTGTAATCCTTAGTCACAACTTAATATAGCTTTACAAAATCTCCCATTTAATTCTTTTGACTTGTCTCAAGAATCCATGCAATAAATGCAACTATGCTTTTCATTTGCTCCATGATTGATATTATACATGCATTTCAATGCTTTCAAATCAGCATCCATATGCCATTCAACATTATATGATCCATACCCATCAACATATAGTTTATCTCCCACCATATGAGAGGAAATCATGGATGGTATCTCAGTTTGCTCAAAAACCCATTTTAGATCTTCATAACATTCCTTGTTTACTCTAAATAGGCCAAGCCACTAAATGTGATTCTCTAATTGTACAGGAAAATATGTTTCATCAGTAACATGAATATTTGGTTTTAATGCTCTATTCATTAGGGTAATTGAAACTATTTCATACTTGACATTGTTTATCAATTCCATCCCATCTAATTTTAGGACAAATACAAGTTTTTCATTTGCCTCCTCCACTAAAATATCATAATACCTTACTATAGCTTGTAAATTTTTTTGATCTTCAAACCAAACATCGATTGTTGGATTTAAAGTAATTGAGACTTCCCCTCCAATATGTGTTTGTCATTTCCTTTGAGAATTATCCTTTGATGCTTGGATGTGAAACATATTTCCAACAAAATCTTGAACTTCTTTGTTCCTATTAGACTGTTCCACTCTAACATGAGATGGTCAAGGCAAAAATACCTTAGTGATCCCAACATTTAATATTCCAATTTGTAATGCCTTAAAAATTTCTTCATATCCCCTCCTACTAATCCCTGCATTATTACATGCTCCTTGTACATCATTAGCATTAATTGAACATGATAAATCTTTTATTATCTCATCAACCAAAGATTTTCTTAATTTAGAACATTGAGGTTGATGAAGCATTGCCAATATTTCATCTTTTTTAAATAAACTCTTCATAAGTGAGGCTAAGTTATGGCTTCTATCTACAGTTCTCTCAATTTTTGTAGAATCAATTATACTTTTCATAGCTTGAGCTCTCTTTTTGAAACCACTGCCTGAAGATACTAGAGACACAATATTATTTAACTTTTTGATTCTCATCCTTCCTCCTAGAGGAGTTATCTTCATTTTTCTAATAGTTTTATTGAGAGCTTCAACTATGAACTTCAAATCCTTATTTTCCTTCTTCAATAATGAGATTTCTTGAACCATTGTATTTCAAACTTTCCAATGTTCAATGGACTCATGTTCTAATGTCTTGTTCACTTCAACTAAATTAGAGACTGTAATATCCATTTCATGCATCTTATTTTCTACAAAATTTATTTTTTTCTCAATTTTTTCTCTATCTCGTTCAAGCCTCTTGCAGTACCCTAACAATCCACTTTCCCCATTGCATACAAATTTCATAAGCCCAGTAATAGTATCAAACTTAGGATAATCATTATTTTTAGGATCAAGAGGATACAAATGTCCCTTAGCTCATATATCTATATGTTTTTTGCCCAATATTCTCAAATTGTCTTCATCTATATTATAATTCTTCACTGTATTTCATTTTTGATATGGCTGCATTTCTTCATCCAACTCCACACACAACATATATGAATTCTTCTTCAATTTTCACTTCTTTAAAATTGTATCTGCTTATTATACAACAAAAAATATTTCAATCATTCTATGACATATCATATGGAGATTATTCTAAAGAAGTTGTATTGAAATTATTTTGTAAAAGATTGAAGAAGTTGTAATGAAATTATTCAAAATACTCTTAAAAATTCAAACGAAATAATTATTAAAAAAAAAGGAAAAATATTTCTCACCTTTTTGTTTTCTAATTTGTTTGTACGTTATCCAAATAATTAGAACAAGATTGTTTTGAAAGTTTAAATAAATGGATATTTTAAATTCAACCTCAAATTTTTCCCTCTACAAATTCTTCCCTCATCAATTCGACATCAAATTTTTCCCTCAATTTTTTCTCTCCACTTATTTAAATTTTATATAGTTCAAAAACTTCATCATAAATCTACGTATATTTAAAACTAGTATATTTATATTTAAAAAAATATATCTAAATATGGTACAAATTCTTCCCTCCACAATTTGACATCAAATTTTTCCCTCAATTTTTTTTCTCCACTTATTTAAATTTTATATAATTCATAAACTTCATCATAAATCTAAGTATATTTAAAAGTAGTATATTTATATTTTAAAAAATATATCTAAATATGGTACAAATTCTTCCCTCCACAATTCAACATCAAATTTTTCCCTCAATTTTTTCTCTCCGCTTATTTAAATTTTATATAGTTCAAAAACTTCATCATAAATCTAAGTATATTTAAAACTAGTATATTTATATTTTAAAAAATATATCTAAATATGGCAGAGACATCTTCTCAAGTTTTGTCCATGCTTTTTGTTTTCCTTAGCTTTTCTAATATTTTTTTTTTTTTTTTTCCACTTTCAAAATTTTTCCATTAGTTTCATAGTTTTTTAATTTTATCCACTTTTTGCTTTAACCATTTCTAATTTCTTTTTTTTTTTAAAAATTTTTTCTAATTTTGTTTTTGGTTTTTTAATTTTTATTTTTTCTAGTTTTGTTTTTCATTTTTCATTTTTTATTTTTTTCTATATATTTACACAAATAAAATGATTGCTCTCATCTCCACTTATAGAATGCCTATCGGCATAATTATTAAATTTGTTTTGATTAGAGGTAAAAAATGGGTTTTGAAGGGGCTGAAACCCTTTACAAAATAAAGCAGTTGATAAAAATAGTAAAACAACATTACGCAACAATCAGCCCAACAAAAGCAAACCAACAGCCAAAAAGTAGCCAAAAAAAAGGCAAACAACCAACACCACTACATATTTAAAATAATAAATCTAATCTATAATATGAAATTTGATTTAATATATAAAATTTATATAGAATAAAATATTAAGTATAAAATAAAATATACTTTACCACTATTTACAGTGCTCTACAATCTTTGTTTAAATATATAGCAAAAATAAAATAAGATAAAAACAAAAAAATGGAAGAAAAACCAAAAGAAATTAAAAATTATTCTCACAAAAACTACAAACCAAATAAATTGGAATAAATTAAAAAATCAAAAATAAATTGGACAAAATAAAATAAAACCAAAAACCAAATTGGAAATGTTGGAAGGAGAAAAAGTTGAAGAAAATCATGAAACTATGGAAAAAATAATTAGAAAAATTACAAATTAAAAACCAAAAAAATTGCAAAGGAAAGAAAATGAGAAAATCAAAGAGACTATGGAAAAAAAGATATCCATCGGCATACTTTTTTAAATATAAATATACTATTATAAAACCTATAAACACGTTTATTTAAATAAACGTACATAACATAATAAATCTAAATCTATAAAATCATATATATATAAAATAAAATACTAAGTAAAAAATAAAATATTTAAAGTCAGTTTTACTTTGCCACTTTTTAAATAAAAATAAATAATTAAAAAAACAAATAATCAAGAAAAGAAAGTGAACTTGACGTTTTTAATAAATTATAATAGAAATATAAGTTACCAAACTTGAGTTTAAGAGCTTTTAAATAAAAAAATAAATAATGAAGAAAGTGAACTGAGGTTTTTAATAGATTATAATAGAAATACATGTTACCACTTTTAAAAAATCATGGACTTCAATTTTTTAAAGAATTATAATAGAAACGTGTGTCCCCACTTAACTCATGTAGTTAAGTAATTTATATTTTTTGTATTTAAATAATTTGTATTATATGAGATAATTTTTGTTTTTCTAGAGTTCCTTAAGAGGCCCATTTTTTATGTAAATTTCCCCTAATGTGCCAAACTAATTTGAGTTTATGAAATGAGGCGTATGTGGCTAACCTTGGAGAAACTTTCTAAGGTTGAAGATGGTATAAATACAAGTCGAATTGGGAAGAATTTGATGGTGATGCAAAGTGATGAAGTAAGCCACAAATCAAAAGAGAAAAAGTGTTGGCAAGAGACACTACAATTATGTTTTGGTGTTGTCATTGATGGAAACCCTAGTCGGTAATTGGATCCACATGACATCATTTTCTTATACTGGCAACTAGATTGAGGACAGTCAGGAAGAACAGAGCATCCGATAGTTGTTGATCATCATTTCACTTGCAGATTTCCAGTTGTTATTTTGAGTTGTGGATCTCACAAAAGGTTCATCAGTGTATTTCTTGTGTTATCCAGAAATATTAGTGCCTCGTACCAAGTCATGTGTAAGTTTGGTGATCCGGTTGATAGTTTTCTATTTATCAGTATTTTGGGGTTGACTTAGTTGATAAAATGTGTTGCAGATATTCAAGGAATAATTATTCAAATATTTTTTGTGTTTTCTCATCTTGATCTGGGTCTGAGCTAAGTTGTGGCCGACTGTTGTGGATGCGCATTGGATAATTATGAGGATTTGAGCTGACAATTGCTAATATTTTTAAGTTTTATTGAAGTCGAATTGTTGTGATTAAATTGTTAGTCACAGATATATGTGTATGATCTATTATATCATTTTGGTGAATGTGTGTGGTGTGTCGATGTGTATTACGAATTTCAAAAGAGTGTTAGAATGATTTTATGCATAGTTTTACTTGTGCATAAAGATTTTGTGGTGCAAGTTAGATCAAGAGTAGAGCAGAAGTTCAATATCAGTCAAAAGGATAGAAGATTGACAACTAAGCCTAACCGGAACTATAATCAAGCATTTGTAGATGCTATTCTTTCAGTTCATTCTCTTGGATCTAATCTAAATCTCTGTAAGGTAGTGTGCCCTCCTATTTCGAGTAGGAGCTCTAGGAAGTGTGCCTGAATGCAAGTGCATTCTCATTTTATAAAATTATTTTAGAGTATATTCAAATTATATTGTGGATTGTCCATCCATTGTGGTTTTTCCCCTAATAGGGTTTCCACGTAAAAATCCTTGTGTTATGGTGTTGTGGTTATTTTCTTTCTATTTATGCATATTTCTTTTGGTTGAATGCTTAAAGTGGGTTAATGATCAGAATAACAAAGTTATTTTTTGCAAAACATTGATTCACCCCCCCTCTTAGTGTTGCTTGTTTCCAACAATTGGTATCAGAGCTAGTTCCTTGGAAAAAGCCTAATAGCTTGGGGAGATCTTCGAAAGTGTTTAAAATGGATACAAGCATTCTTCAACAACTTATGGTGGCTCTGGATGATCTTGACTAGTCAAAATTTGAGAACCAGGAATTGCAAGAAAATCTTGAGAGTGCAAAAAAAATCATCCAGTCATTGAAAGACAAAATCAATGAATCAAGGGAGAAAAGAAAGGAATTATGTGATCAACTCAAGCAGAAGAATATAAGCATGGAAGATGAACAACTCAGTCATGCCTTGAAGGAGAAAATAGAAGAATGTGAAAATTTTTCCAAAGAAAATGTTGCCCTGAAGTGAGATGGAACCTATCATGATGAAGATGACCAAGGAGATTGAAGATAGAAAGAATAATGAAGAAAATATTGCTCAATCCTTGAAAGAAAAATCTAAATAATGCAGCCAACTGGACAATGAATTGGAACAATCTAAAATCAATTAGGAAGTGCTTGAAAAAAAGCTTGATGATCTCAGAGATGAACTTACTGCAGCAAATGAGTACAAGGAGAAATTCAAAGCAAGCTCAACCAAGCTTTATGAACTGATTAAAGGTCAGAGGAATAATGGTGACAAGAGAGGTCTTGGCTATGAAGAAGGTGAAAGTCCTAGATCTAGACAAAGGAACTCTGGACAAAGGAATTTTGGACAAAGGAATTCTGGACAAGGAAATCAAATAAGTGGAGCTAGAAGGAATCTGGTGAGACAACCAAATGCTCAGAGATTCAATGGTTATTGCTTTGCTTGCAAAAAAATTGGCCATATGGCTTCTCAGTGTAGAAGAAAGATGAATCCAAGTGGACCATCATTCTTAGGTCAGTGCTTTAATTGTAACAAGTTTGGTCATAAGTCTAATGAATGTAGAAATGTGATGAACAACTTTCATAGAGATATTAGATGCTATGCATGCAATAGACTTGGGCATATTGCTAACTAATGCAAATCAAGGAAAAATCAGTGGAACAGTTGGTTTGAACAGAGAAATATTGTGTGTTACAACTGCAACAAATTTGGCCATATTGCTAGATTTTGTTGGAACATAAGAGGTCTGGTAAGACAAAATATAGAGCAGGATGTCAAAGGAAAAGGGAAAGTTACTACAAATGTGATAAAGAGGAAAATACATAAGAAATGGGTGACAAAGAATCCCTCTATTGAAGGAAATATGCCAACACCAGAATCTACTTCTGGTAATTCCTCTGGGAATTAGTTTTATGCCTTTGGCCTAGGGGGAGCTATCAAAACACTCCTTTAACCCCCTGCAAGAAATTGATATTGGAATGTGGACCAGTCTAGTAGGTGGATCAATGCTTTTTAGATGTTGTTTAACCCAATTGGAGGTAGTATTGTATAGTTTTGGAGATCCGTAGAAGATTCATCTATCTCAATACATGGAAACTGGGTAACCAAATGAATTAGGGTAAAGACATTTATTGCAACAAAAAGGGTTAGGTGTGTGAACGATAAAAAAAATAATTTTTATCCTTGATTTGTCACTTTGCATTTTGGAGGAAAGCAGTTTGAAGAGCCCTAGAGTGAACTTTGCTGAATTGTGGAGAGATTCAAAGTGTGAAGAAGAATCTGCGATCAAACTTTGATCCGATGTAAAGGTATTTATCGAAGAGCCTGTGAATTTTTGAATTTGCAATCATGTCCACTCCTATGGTAGTCAAAGTGAAGGAAAAACCCCATCCTAAATTCAAATGGCATCCCTATAAGTCTACTGAGATTGAGCCCCTCGGTGCATTTTCATCTGTGTCATATGGAGTATTGCATACAAAATATATTAGGGCTTATATACATGCCAATATTGAAGAATTAGGAAGTTCTCAAATGATGAATCTATATTCCCATCATATAATTAGAGAGGATTTTATTGTAAAGCCAAAATTTAAAACCCTAGAAGAGAAGAAGTTCATGGAGTTTGCTAAATTTCCCATATTTGAGGAAAGTGAATGGGTTAGATACATTTTGATCTGTGTTCATGTTGAGTTCATGTGGCTAAATATACCCTTCAAGATCACAAAAGAGGTATATGTGTAGTCACAGGTCTGAATTCCACCGTTAGACTTCTAGTCTTGAAATCCGTGAAGAATGAGAAGGTTACAAAGGAAATAGGTGTACAATTGGATAGAAGGGAAATGAAAATAGAAGATATTGTTGAAGTGGATGTAAAATTTGCATCAATGGCCATTGGCTACAAGATATACCATTCTAGCCAGGATAATTCTATATCTGGTATGACCATCTTTGCAACTTATGAAATGGTAAAACAAAATATAGAATATGACTTGTGCGAGCTAGGCAGAAGTCAGTTGATGGAGAATCTGAGTAAAATCAAGAAAGATAAGATACTTTCAAATATGGTAATATACTATTGTGTTAATTTTTCTATTTCATGGATGAGGTTCTAGGTGTTGGAAAAGTACATTGGAAAAATGATGTGCCTGTAGCTATTCAGATAAGGAACATGTTGTTTGGAATTGGTGATCGTTAGGTCAGGAATACTACCCTCTAGAGGTACTTCAAAAAATTATAGAATATGATGCATGCTAGGGAAATAATTCCCACTTCAATTGTGGAACAATACAAAGATACTATCTGCTTCATGGTGGATATTGATCAGTGTCATATGGAAGTTGTTGATCCTATAACAATATGGATCATTCCTATGGGATATGAAGTAGAGGAGAACATCTTGAAGATGTATCCAGATCACTTGCTGAGTTCACCTTTGGATCAGGAAGAAGAGAGGTTTGGAAATTATGAAGAGAAAAGTATGCAGGTTCATGAGGAATTGAAAAAACCAGTGATAGTCAGGGGAGTAAGAAAAGCGGTAGAATTTTTTGAGGAAAGTATGGGCTTACCTGTAGAAGCTTTGAGAGAAGCAAGAAGGAGGAGAGATGAGGAAGAAGCAAAAAAAGTGAAAGCAAAGACAAATTCTGCTAGTCTGGGAGCATCCTTTGTTAGCACTAAATCCACAAGGTGTTCCCCTGTAGCCAAGCCAACTCATGAAAAGCCTTCTGATAAAATGAAGAAGAATAAAAGCACAAGAACATATGAAGCTATTTCAGAAGATGAGGAAACCGAATCAGAAGAAGTTTTGAGAGAAATGAAGGCTATCGGAACTCAGGCTATAAAGTTAACTAAGAGAAAATCTTCTAGTAAAGAAGAAGAAGCAAAGAAAATGGCAAAGGTTGACAAACCTGGTATGTCAGTTGAGGAGGTTGATAATGTAGTTATCAAGGATGGAAATCTCAAGCCCCTCTGTGAATTGTACAAAACTTTTGATGAATCTGGTCAAAGATTCTTGAAGAAACCACAATAAAACATATGAACATTTTCAATAAAGTTCTTGTTGATATTATGTCCAGCTTACCAAAGAGTCTGCATAATATTTTGGAGTTGAGAAGATTAAGTGCTAGAATAGAAGAAGAGAATCCAAGGAAGAGAATACTTGCAAATTTATGTCCAGAAATGTCAATTGAGGAGATGAATTCACTCCTTGAAAAAGCTAAAAGGAATTTAAGAGCAAGACAAGGGTGAATAAACTCATGATTGATGAAACTGATGTTGTTGGTGAAACTAAGGAAATTCTAGAAGAGTTTCTATCAAAGAATAAGATTAATGTTGAGGAAATGAATACTGAAAATGTTCTAGAAAATGAGGAAGTGAATGCAGATGCAGAGGATTTACAAATTACTCCTAATGTGGAAAATACAGAGACACCTATGGAAACTAAAGTTCCTAAGGTGGTATTAGCTGAGGAGAAGGAGGTGCAAAATGAAGAGGTTGAAGCACCCAATAGAAATCTAGAAATAGTCTCTGAAGAAACCAAGGCTGAAGAAGAAAAAGTTCAAGGAAATCAAAGTGAAGGCAAGAGACACTGCTGAGGCAATGAAGAAATATCTGATGGAGCAACAGGAAGATTTTGACCCTAAATTGGATGAAAGCTCAATCTCCCCAATTCAGATGATGGTCACATCAATTGCTCAAGCTAAGGCCAGTGAGAAGATTTTGAAGTCTCACATAGAGGATAGTGAATTGCTAAGCCTTGCATCTAGAGTTCTGCAGAAATTAATACCTACTCATGTCATGGATCCGTTTGGTTCCTCTTTCAGTGAGCTAAAGAATCTCATAAATGCAGTAAGTACTCAATTTGAGTCTCTTGAAAAATATGTTGAGGATAAAGTGCAAAAAGAGTTTAATGGTAAAAGACTTAGTTGGTTGAAGGAAGTGATTGAAAAGGATAAGAATCTATTAGCCACCTGCATGAAAAACATTCAAGGTTCCATATCTGAAACTAGAAAGGCCTATAAGGAATGTTTGGTTTTGTCCAAGTTTACTAAAGGTAATGAGAAAAAGGTGAAGGATCTTGAAAATAAATTGGCTATCATTTCTGATACTTTTGATCCATTAGCTGGTGATGTTACTCAGCAAGAAAGTCAAGTAACATCTCTACTTGACAAAATAAGATGCTTGAAGAGTGAAAATGACAGGATTGTTGGGAGAGTAAGTGAACTCAGAGTACTAATTTATTCAAATATTGAGATAATGGTGAGTGCTTTGAAGGAAGTGAAAGTTGTTGTGGCAGTTAGTGACCCAGTGAACCTAGAATTTGCAAAAGCTCAATCTTACTTAATGTGTGGTCACATAATAGTTTTGGAGAGTCTCAAAAAGGTTTGCGACAAGAATTTAAGAGTGTTGAAGCAAGATTTTGCAGAGATTTTCAAACTTTTGTAAGTTACAAGTTCATGCCTGTACAGTTTTGGAAATTTGTTTCGGTTTCCCCAACTTTCTCCATTGATGTCAAAGGGGGAGAAGTGTATAGTGAAAAATGAGTATTTATCTTAGGGGGATTTCTTTTTTTAGCTGAGATTGAAGATTTTTTTTTTGAAATTTTGAAGTGGGAATGTACTTCATGTTGGTTTTGATCGAACACTTAGTCATTTTTCACTAAGTGTTGCCATCAATGCCAAAGGGGGAGATTGTTGGCAAGAGACACTACAATTATGCTTTGATGTTTTCATTGATGGCAACCCTAGTCGATAATTGGATCCGCATGACATCATTTGCTTATATTGGTAGACAAATTGAGGACAATCAGGAAGAACAGAATATCCAATAGTTCGGTGATCATCGATTCACTTGCAGATTTCCAGTTGTTATTTTGAGTTGTGGATCTCACGAAAGGTTCATCAGTTTATTTATCATGTTATCTAGAAATATTAGTGCCTCATACCAAGTCATGTGTAATTTTGGTGATCCGATTGATACGTTTTTGTTTATCAGTATTTTGGGGCCGACTGAGTTGATATAATGTGTTGTGAATATTCAAGGAATGCTTATTTGAATATTTTTGTGTTCACTCATCTTGATTTGGGTCTGAGCTAAGTTGTGGTTGACCATTTTGGATGTGCATTGGATAATTTTTAAGATTTGAGCTGATAGTTCCTAATATTTTTAAGCTTTATTGAAGCTGACTTGTTGCGACTAAATTGTTAGTCATGGATATATATGTATGATCTATTATATCATTTTGGTATGTGTGCATGGTGTGTCAATGTGTATTACAAATATCAGAAGAGTATTAGAGTGATTTTATGCATAGTTTCACTTGCGCATAAATATTTTGTAGTGTAAGTCAGAGCAAGAGAAAAGCAGAAGTTCAGTATTAGTCAAAACGATAGTAACTAGAACTGTAATCAAGCATTTGTAGATGTTATTCTTTCAGTTCATCTCTTGGATCTAATCCAAATCTTTGTAAGGTAGTGTCCCTTCCTATTTTGAGTAGTGAGCTCTAGGCAGTGTGCCTGAATGCAAGTGCATTCCCATTTTGTAAAGTTCTTTTTGAGTATACTTAGATTATATTGTGGATTGGCCATCCACTGTGGTTTTTCTGCTAACAGGGTTTCCACGTAAAAATCCTTGTGTTATGGTGTTGTGGTTATTTTCTTTCTATTTTTGCATATTTCTTTTGGTTGAATGATTAAAGTGGGTTAATGATTAGAATAACAAAGTTAATTTTTGTAGAACACTGATTCACCCCCCTCTCAGTGTTTCTTGTTTCCAACAAGAAGTTTGTGAAAGTGAGTTGAGGCATTATTACTTCATTGTGTTAGATTACTGAAGATAGTGAGCTAAAGGTTTTTGCAATTTTTTAATCAAGGCTATGGATGTGTGTAAATTGCTATGGTGGATCTTTTGTTCTTTTTTGTATCAGTAGGCAGTGAGCCTCCCTATTGGAAAGTGAGTCCTTTCTATAGGAAATGAGCCTTTGTATTTTGATAGTGAGTCCTCTTTTGGGCAGTGAGCCTCTATATTTAGTTTTGTAATCTCTTTATATTGTGAGTTAGTTCTCATTGTGGTTTTCCCTTATTGGGCTTTCCACGTAAAAATTGGGTGTTCATTGTGTTGATTTTACTTTCTTAATGTGTGTTTACATAATAGTTTTGGAGAGTCTCAAAAAGGTTTGTGACAACAATTTAAGAGTGCTGAAGCAAGATTTTGCAGATATTTTCAAACTTTTGTAAGTTACAAGTTCATACCTATACAGTTTTGGAATTTTGTTTCGGTTTCCCCAAATTTTTCCATTGATGTCAAAGGGGGAAAGTGTATAGTGAAAAATGTGTATTTATCTTAGGGGGAGTTGCTTTTCTGAGCTAAGATTGAAGATTCTTTTTTTTTTAAGTTTTGTACTGGTAGTGTACTTCATGTTGGTTTTGATCTGACACTTAGTCATTTTTCACTAAGTGTTGCCATCAATGCCAAAGGGGAAGATTGTTGGCAAGAGACACTACAATTGTTCTTTGGTGTTGCCATTGATGGAAACCCTAGTCAGTAATTGGATCTGTATGACATCATTTGCTTATATCAATAGCTAGATTGAGGAAAGTTAGGAAGAACAAAGCATATGGCAGTTTGGTGATCATCGATTCACTTGTAGATTTCCAGTTGCTATTTTGATTTTTGGATCTCATGAAAGGTTCATCAATGTATTTCTTATTTTATCTACAAATCTTAGTGCCTCATACCAATTCATGTGTAAGTTTGGTGATCTGGTTGATACTTTTATGTTTATCAATATTTTGGGGCTGACTCAGTTGATATAATGTGTGATGGATATTCAAGGAATGCTTATTCAAATATTTTTTTGTTCACTCATCTTGATTTGGGTTTGAGCTAAGTTTTGGATGACTATTGTGGATGCACATTGGATAATTCTTAAGATTTGAGCTAATAGTTGCTAATATTTTTAAGTTTTATTGAAGCCGACTTGTTGCGATTAAATTGTTAGTCGCAAATATATATGTATGATCCATTATATCATTTTGGTGTATGTGTGTGGTGTGTCGATGTGTATTGTGAAGATCAGAAGAGTGTTAGAGCGATTTTATGCACAATTTCACTTGCGCATAAATATTTTTTTGGTGCAAGTCAGAACAAGAGCAGAGCAAAACTTTAGTATAAATAAAAAGGATAGAAGATCGACAGCTGAGCCTAACTGGAACTATAATCAAGCATTTGTAGATGCTATTCTTTTAGTTCATTTTATTGGATCTAATCCAAATCTTTGTAAGGCAATGTTCCTTCCTATTTTTAGTAGTGATCTATAGGCAATGTGCCTAAATGCAAGTGCATTCCCATTTTGTAAACTTCTTTTTGAGTATACTCAAATTATATTGTGGATTGTCCATCCACCATGTTTTTTCCCCTAATAGGTTTTCCATGTAAAAATCCTTATGTGTATGGTGTTGTGGTTATTTTATTTTTGTTTCTACATATATCTTTTGGTTGAATGCTTAAAGTGGGTTAATGATCAGAATAACAAAGTTAATTTTTGTAGAAAACTGATTCACCCCCCCTCTTAGTGTTGCTTGTTTCCAACAAGAAGTGTGTGAAAGTGAGTTGAGGTAGTAGTACTTCATTGTGTTAGATTACTGAAGGTAGTGACCTAAAGGTTTCTGCAATCTTTTAATCAAGGCTGCAGATGTGTGTAAATTGTTGTGGTGGATCTTTTGTTCTCTTTTGTATAAGTAGGCAGTGAGCCTCCCTATTGGAAAGTGAGTCCTTTCTATAGGTAGTGAGCCTTTGTATTTGGACAATGAGTCCTCTTATGGGCAGTAAGCCCTTGGCAGTGAGCCTCTGTATTCGGTTTTGTAATCTCTTTATATTGTGAGTTAATTCTCACCATGGATTTTCCCTTATTGGGTTTTCCACGTAAAAATATGGTTTTCATTGTGTTTATTTTACTTTCTGTTATTTGCATTTCATGAACAGTGTGGTTGTGAAGCTAATAAGTATTTAAGGTTTTGAATTTGAATTTGGTGACAACTAATTCACCCCCCCTCTCAGTTGTCTTTTTCCTTTTAACAATACTAAGTGATACAAGTAATGAAGGGTAAGTTTTTACTGTTTTAACGAGAGCACCAAGGATGCGAAGCTTACTATGGGTAGAACCAAGACCAAGATTCCTTGATCTTAGGAATAATAAGTTCTAACAAGCCATTATCATTTTGCCCAAGATTTTCATTCTTTTAGTAACCCCACCCAAACATTAGTTGTAGACCCTTTTTTTCCTCCTCCATTGAGAGAACAAGTGTGGGTCTATCATCTTGATATAGTAGGCTTGATATGTCTTTCTCATTTAAAACCTCTTTGCTTAAGTCTCCCCACTTTTTGAAAGTGGTATATTCTACTTTTAAGGTTTGAGATGTTGTGTCGATTGGCTATGGATTTCCACAAGATTTAGGAGATTTAGGTAACTCCCCTAACACAAATTCATATTTTTGTAGTTTATAGTCTCCACAACCATCATCTTTGATCACTACTTTGATATCTAGGATATTCTAGATGGGGGTGTTTTTATCTCAGATGTGGAGACCAAGGTGGATGGATCAACAAAGGAAGATGTGGGTCCTTTATTGTTCTTAGGAACTCATGGAATTTTGTAGTACTTGGCTTCCAAATTCTTGCAGTAGGAAAATGGTTCAGGGTTGTCATGGTTTGTTACTTTCTTATCTTAATAAGGTAGCTTGACACATTGGTGATAGGTAGATGCAACGACTTGTATCCCATGGATCCATGGATGCCCTAGGAGAATTTTATAAGGAAGCTCAAGGTCAAGGAATTGGCATGTGGTTTCAAAGATGGCTATCCCCACTTGAATGGGAAGTTGGATGGTTCCCTAGGACACTCCTTCTTGATCATCATAGGCTCTAATGGTAATAGCCTTTCCTTTTTCATAACATCTTTAGAAAAGCCTAGATTCTTGATTAGCTGCAAAGTTCAAATATTGAGACCAACATCTCCATCCACCAAGACTCTCTTGACTTTATTCTTGTGAACCAATACCTCTAGATGTAGTGCATGATTATGGGATGGTTACTTTAGGAGGTCATGGTATCTTTAGCAACTCCAAGATGGAGATTTGGGGTAGGGTCATCTTTAGTTGTTCCAAGACACTACAGTCACTAGGGTTGGATTTTGGATTTGTAGGTGGTACCCTAGGTGGTGGTGATGGTCCTTGCATAGATACCTTGCCTCTACGTGTGGTGACTCCACACTCTGTGCTATCCCCTTTGATATTGATGACTGTCACGAATTCGTCTAACAATGCTACAACATGGTCATAGACATGGTTTACACTAGTTTAGTTTTGTCCTTTTCCATTGTTATTGCCTTTGTTATGATTGAGCATCGAATTCATGTATATCTTGAAATCTTGGTTCCCCGCTAGTAGGCCCATAGTTATATCCTTATTGTCAATGAGGTCTTGGATGAGATTCTTGAGCTTCATGCAACTAGTTGTTGTGTGTCCCTTGATCTTGTGGCAATCACAAAGGTACTTCTCATTATACCATGGTGGTTTAACTTGAGGTTCTTGGTAATTGTCATACACGGGGAGTGTGATGAGGTTTTCTTTTACTATTTATTGTATGATGGATTTGATAGGTTCCCCTAATGGTGTATATTTTCATTTTTGTGGGTAATTGTTCCTTGGGGGTGGTCCTCTTGGAGCATTTACATTGTTGACTACTTGGTTGTTTTTTTTTTGGGGTGTGTTTGTTTGTGGTGTATTTTTTTGATAGTTTATTTGTGGTTGATGAATGTTGTATTGGGGATATGTCTATTGGTGCATGTTTTATTTCAAAGCACTAATAACCACTTTGGAATAAACAACCCCATCATTGCTAACTTTTTTATTCTTGGCCCACATGCAAGGTTTGTCATTATAGCTCATTGATGGTCAATTATCCTTGTATGTGGGTGTGTGCCCTTGTGCTACGAGGGCTCTCTCAATGTTGAGAGCCTTAGGGATTAATTGATCATATTTTGCGACACATTACATATTCAATTGGAAGAAAAACTCTCCCTAAAGGTTGGAAGCGATGGTTCCTATTCATTGTTCCTCGGGCATAGACCATTTGATTTTGTTGGCTCTAGACCTCCATCGCTACGAGAAGGTTGAAAATGATTCTCCCCTAGCTTGTTTTAGGTTGGATAACTCCTCCAAGCTTACATCCATGTTTAGATTAAATGAGAAGTTTTCTATAAATAGGTCTATGATGTCTTGGAACTTTTTTTATTTCAAGAGGTAAGCAAGAGAACCATTCAATTGTAAGACCTTCCAAGCTTCGGGGAAAGAGTAGTCACATTATAAGATAAGATTCGTCATATGTCACTTCCATGCAATGCACATTAAACTCTTTGATATGGTCCTTAGGATTTCCTTTTCCTCTGTATTTATTGAATTTTGGTATTTCAAATCTTGGTCGGAATGGGACCATGGCGACATTCCTATCAAAGGGATAGGGGCACAAATCTTCTTAGGAATATGATTTTTCCATCTTTTCAGATTGAATTTCTTGTATTTTCTATGAGAGTAATTTGAACTATGTGGAAAGGTCATCTTGTAGATTGGGTGGTCGAACATATGTGTTTTGGGGTGGTATGGTTGATGAGTTGAGTGTGTTGTGTGGGGGGTTGTTTTTTTATGTGAATGATGGGGTGGCGTATGTTCCTTGCATGTTAAGGTTCAAGGGATTTGGTCATGCATTCATGTAGGTTTGTTGAATATTTTTTGTTGAGAAAAAAATGCTTGTTGGTATGCATGTTGTTGTTGTTGTGCCAACAACGCTTGTTGTTGGGCTTCTTCTTATTGTTGTGCTAATAGCACCTATTTTTGTGCTTTTTGTTGCACCTTTTGGTGTTGTTGTGCTATCAACACTTGTTGTTGTGTATGGTATTGTTGTAGGGAATATTGATAGGATTTCTATTGTAAAGCTTGCACTTGTGTTTATTATCATGCTTGGTATTGTTCTTGTGCTTGTGCTTGTTGTGTTGCTTGTTCTAAATGTTGTTGTAAGGCTTGATATTGTGCTTGTTGTGCTTGCAATTGTTGTTGTTGTAGAAAGAATTATGTTTGTGCTTGTGCTTGTGCTTGTGCTTGAGCTTACACTTGTGCTTGAGCTTGTGCTTGTGCTTGTGATTTTTGTGCTTGTAGTTGTTGCAATGCCTTCTAGTAAGCTTGTTGTGTGGCTTGCAATGTGATTATATATTGATTCACTGTGTTGGGATTTTGAGGTGGGTGTGACGGATTTTATTGTGATGATATGTTGAGGAGTCGTTGGGGTGGTTGTTGAGGTCGTCATTGTGTAAAAATGAGGGGTTGAGTGAGAGATGGTAGATTTGGAATTGGATTTGATGTGATTAACCCTTGTGAGACTTGGATTTGTGATGCTTGGGATGTTATTGATGGTGTGATCAAGGGTTAGGATGAGGCCACTTGGTGTTGCGATATTAGTGGCACATTTGGATTTATGATGGATGAATTGATTTGATTTGTGTTTGGCATATTGGTTTTGGTTTGTTTGATTTTGGGTTGATGTAATTGATGAATCAATTTTTTTAAACCTTGGATCAATGTGAGTGAAGGGGTTATGAGAGGAGCCAGTGGATATGTTTGTTATGTGAGGCCATGTAGGAGTGAAGAGGAAGGATCTAATATGACCACTTATCTGAATATATCCATTTGTCCATTTGAAATGTTTGGAGTATATCCTTGTGTATCTAGGGTATATGCTTGTGTAGCATGAAAAGTGGATGAATTGTTTGTGTCATGGAATATGAGTGGTACATATGGTCGTTGAGAGTCTTGTGGGATGGTGTTTTCAATACCTAAGATTGTATTGGCTCCAAGTTTTGGTTGTTGAAAAGTGGGTGCCTGTGAAGGGCTTAAAGTAGTGAGCCCCCTTTGGTGGTCATGGGTTGACTTGGTATGTCTAATGATGATGGTTGAGAGATGGGTTGAAATATGGTGGGAAAATATGGTGTGAAAGATGTGTGGGGAATGGCACCCGAAGGTTGCTCAATAATGGTTCTCACATCAAAAGTAGAAGGGAGTTTATGTACTTCTTTTTCCAACTCCAACATGTATTGGGTGGGATTCAATTTTATTAAGATATTGACAAGCTTGTGGGTGTTGGGATCTTGTATCAATTCAAGTAACTCATCATGGGACATCTCTTTGAAATTATTTGTGACATCCTCTACTTGACATCCCCCCTCTTGTGAATCTTGAGGTAGTTGAGGGAGATTAGGTAGAGGGTTCGTAGATTCCCTTGGATCAAATTTAGTTTGACTCAAATCACTCATGGTTGAAGTTTCCTTGTTTTTCTCCATGCTATTCTTGTGTTGTGATCTTTTTTGGACCATAAAATTGGGATCAACTTTTAGAAAGTATGTGGGATGATTTTGAATTCTTTGGTTGATCTAACTTTAGGTATAAAAAGTACCTCTAGTGTGCTAGGATCAAATGATGATGGTATGAAGGATGAGGGGGTGAATGATATGGGTGTTTGAACTTCTAAGAACTTTGGCTAATACTAGACTTTAGGATTTGATTTTGATGTTTGGATTTGGATAATGAACTTGTAAATCCTAGGATGGACTTGTGATCTTTGGATAAAATTGTTCAAAGGATGCTAATTTAACTAAATGTGTGAGAAAGGATTCATTCCCACACACCTAACTAAACAAGGTGATTTTGGTTTGGTTTAAATGATTTACCCAAGTCTAGCATAATGATGCTTCCAAGGTTCTAAAAATTTGATTGTGGTATGGATTTTGATAGATTTTTGGGATGGATAAAGTGTTTTTTTTATCCTAAGTGAACCTAAAGGGACTTTGTTTACAAGACCAAGATATTGAAGAACATTCTTTACCCTATGAGTAACTCAAACCCAAAAGATCAATGCTTTAAATGCTAGGATCATATTAGATATGCAATTCTTGTTCATCCCTCAAAAGGCATTGATAAAAATTTCTCACCAAGATGTCTCTGTTGCGGTAGTTCTTCAAGATACGTTTCTTGATAGACCTTGAACTACGATGTCTATTTTTGAAAAAGTGGAATGTAGATCTCCTCTCAAGGAATTTGGCATTGCAAGAGATCATGAAGACAAGCACATGTGTGAAGTTCAATTGTGAGTTTATCTTGATTAATGAATTTATTTTTACCACATCCACTTTCCTTGTTTAAGTTTCAAACTAAATGTATATGTCTAAGCAACCTTTCATTCCACAAGGTCCAATATGTGAAAATCAAGAAGCCAAGACCATAGTTTCCTTATGTTGACTTTGGAATGGTGTGAATTTAGATATAATTCAAAAAATTTAGAAGCCTCTAAAGATAGAATATTTATGTAAAAGTAGTAATATTTAAATTTTCAAAGGTATTCATATCAAAATCCAAAGGGTTTGAAAATTCAATGATTTGTTAAATGTTTGTCTTCTTTTAGAACCAAGCAATGTGTTAAAATTGACTCACAAGCAACACAATCCTAGCTCAATGGTATGTTCTTATTAGTGGGCTTTATTACATGAAATTAAGGGAAGAGTGTAGAGGTATGTTAAGAATGAAGTCTTAACCTATACACTTTAATGAAAATTGAACATGGAAAGTAACTACTTGGAAGTAAATTCCAATGCACCACTTAAAATAACTCTTTAGATGAACAAGTTAGCCACTACAAACAAAGGATTTTAAAGAAAACAAACCATATTTCAAGATAAAATGGTGTCTATACATGTGGTGATTCACTCCTTTAAGAGGTCTCCCAACCCTTAGAAATATCTAAGGGTTTTTACGCACCTCATGGATACTAAGGGAGACTTTCATCGATATAGAGCATCTACACTAGGTGTTTGATGACTTTCATCACACCTACAATTTATTTATATAGAGGACCAAAATGAAAATATTGCTTGGGTTATTCCCTCTCACAAATTGGGAGACAAACCCTCTAAAGGTAACTCAAAAACATGAAAATATACTTTTGAGTGTTTCTCTTCACCTAAGATCACACGAAGTGCAAGGGGAGAGGATACACACTTAAAGTGTGTGAAAAAAATATCACTCACACAAAAATCTTGTTCATTTTATCCTTCAAAGAAAAATGAGTTCTTTTTAAGCACCAAATATAAGTGTGAGTTTTTCTTGTTCAATTTTAGCCCAACATAGCAATGACTAGTGAGTTTGTAGGTTCAACTTTAACCAACTTGAAAAAAATCAAAGTAATGGTTAATTTTAAGCCCAAAATGAAACTAGTTGGTTCTAAAATAGAAAATGAGAAGCAACAATATGTCCTATGCTATTACAATGAGCATCAAAATGTTTTTCAACTTTTAAGTCAATGTTTCACTCTTCAAATCTGCAAAGGCGGCTCTGGACCAGCAAAGACTACACTGTTTCAGTAAAAGTGGCATTGTTTGGAAAAAGTGACACTTTGGTGAACAACGAAGGAAACACTTTGATGTGGAAAATGAGCACAAAGGAAACATTGAAATGACCTAAGCAATGCTTTGGTAAAAAACCTATAAATCACAAAGGACAGAGAGGTCAAAAATGATGCTTTAGCAAAGGCGACACAATAAAGAAGTTACAAAAGCAGCATAACTCATCAAAAATGGCTCCCTGTCATAATAGCAATGTTTCTTTTCAAAATCGGTGTTGTATCTTCCAAAAATAGCGACACAATATCCAAAGGTGACACATTAGTTGCAAAAATAATGTTATTTTTCTAGAACCTACAAAAAACATGAATTCTATGCCAAAATGTTATAAAAATTTATGGTTAGCCATTTTTCTAGCACCAAAATCTGAATGATAATCTACACCTAGCTAATTAGAGATAGAAAAACAATGTTAGTCACATTAGCAAGCACAAACAATCATTCCCTATGAGATTCTTGATCATACTAAGATATGAAAACATGAAGCAAAGCATGAAAGATAAACAAATGAAAGTATGTAAACCTATCTAAGGAGCTCAAACCTCCATCCCATAGGGGGATTGGTGTCACTTTGATGTGGAAAGTGGCCCTTTCCCAATAAAATTTGATAAGGTCCAAGATCTTTGATGAAAAATGATGATTTTGATGCAAAATGATAGTGGATTCAAGCTAAAATGATATGAAAAATCATGTAGTTGATGGATGAAAGTGAGTAGAATAAAAATGCATAAGATTGTGGATCTATATTCAATAGATAAATCCTTTATTTATAGGAAAGAAGAGTTGAAGAATGGGTGAATTTGGGTAATGTGGAAGTAAAATGGAAACTTATAGCCTTGTGACACTTGTCACAAGGCTAATAAAAGCCATGTGGATATGTGTGAGCACATTTTGAAAGAAGTGATGAGTTAATGCATGTAGGTGAGAATGTAAGATAATGTAAGAGAATTGAATGAATATGGTTGAGGGTGTAAGGGAATGTTGGTGAGGATGTAAGAGAAGTAAATTACCTTGTAAGAGATAAGATGGCATGTAAGATGAATTGAATACCTTTGTAAGAGACATTAAAGACATTTGTAAAAGGTTTTAAAAGCCTTTGGAGGGAAATTTAATAAATGGGTAGTTGAGGGAATTTTCTCTGAGAATATTCCTTTGTGAGGGGAAATAGGCTAATTAGTAATTAAAATAAATGAATTTCATGTGCAACTTGGTTAGTAAACGTGGGTTTATTTGGCCAAGGTGAAGTTAAAAGCTAGAGAAATGGATAATGAGGATTAGGAGGTAGCTTAAGATTAATTAATTCAAAATTAATTAACTTAGGTAAGTTGGGGGATTTATGAAATTTGTTTAAATAATTAGATTTATTTAATCAAATGAGAGGACATAGTGTTGGAGTATGAAAAACACTGATACGGGTGGTGAATTAATGTTTTCAATAACCAAATTCAATTCAATTGTTTTTCAAAATACATAATTTCTTTGTAATCATGGAATGTTTAATTACTAAAATGTATTCAAATGTGATAGCCAAGAGCATATACTTGAATAACATGAAAGTTTAAATGTTGCAAATTACATAACTAAAATAACAAGACAGAATTGCATGTGACATGAAAAACCATATGAACCAAAACACCATAACTCAATGATTTATGAGTGGAAAACCATCATATGGATAAAAAACCACTTGAGAAAAATTGCCTCACTAGCTTAATAAAATCCCATTGATTACAGAGCCTCACTGGATACTTTTTTGTGTGCCTCACTAGCAAGAGAACCTCACTGGAAAATACAAATAACACATCAAGATAAAGAGTAAAATACAGAGAGTCACTTTATTTCATTGAAGCTTCATTGTACTATCAAAAACTTCACTAAAACAAACAACTCACAATTCACTTCCTTGTTTAGAGCATCACACACTATTTTGGACTCCAATTCAAAAGTATTTGCACTCATTCTCAAAACACATAGGACTATTTAGAGAAGAGGTTACACTTGAAAGAAATTTGATCAATCAAAAATCCTTCTCTATACTGTTGACAAAAAACACTAAACTATGCAAAGACACATTTTTATGAATGCAACCCTATTGTGACATATATCCTTCTTACACACTGTTCTCCAGGTTTTCCTCTCTATGCATACTATTGATATCAAGAATAGTATCACAATATCTAAAGCATACTGACAAAACTCACACAATCACTAGATTGAGTAAAAAAACAAAGGTATCACGTTCATGTCTTTTTCTTTGCAAATAAAATGCATTAGCAACAACCCTCAAACCATTGGTCACATCATGTAGTTACTCAACTATGCATATATTTTCAAGACATGATATCACCACTTTTTGGTAACCCTCATCAAGCACACATCTTCATTCAGTTATAAAGCATTCATAAAAGAAATCTTTTCAATCCAGCATTGTCTTCAAAAATAGTTACAAACCTATGTTAACTGATGACGTTCATATGCCTGTCAAGGTAGAGTACTCTAGAAATGTCTTTTATTCACCTTTAAACCAGAACCTTAGATCTTTGAAACCTACCAACCTTTCATTTAAATAATAACCATTGATTATTCACTAGGCGGTAAAATATGAGCTAATCACCTGTTAAGTCGGTTGACAAAGGAGTAAGGGTTGGTCACTTGATGAAAGCAATGCCTTGAAGTGTTCACTTAAGTGACACTTATCCTTTTAGAGCAGGTCAACTTTAAATTATATAAAAAATGTAACCATTAAGCATTTGTGTATAAGGTCTTAAATGAAGACAAATACCTAGGATTTTAGATCTTAAAACCTCCACATTAGACAAGCCATGATCTTTTCCATTTGATGCATTGAGAATCATTGTTAGAAGTGACAAGTATTCTTTGACAAAATACTAGCTTAGAGTCTTAAAACTTAGATATTCAACATTTCCAAACCTTAAACACTCATGCATACTTGATATATGATCCTTTGTAAAGTACCATTACACCATCAGATGAATAATTAAGCAAGCAACTCCCTGAATGATCTTTTTCCAAAAATGCAACAACTCCATTGCATAAAACTTTCCTTTACACAAACTCCAACTTGCAACTCCCTTGAAGTACCAACATCATGAACATGACCTTGAAGTACTGACACATCTTTGACATCTTTGACATCAATGAAAAACACTATCATTGCCAACACATAGAGGTTTTAATTAAATAGTTTGATTTATTTAATTAAATGGAATAAACATTACTAAGAAGAGGATGAATTAATCTGATAAATTTAATTATTTGATTAATAGTAGGCATTGATGAATTTAACTAAATAATAAAGATTATTTAATTAAATGATTAGAGTAGAAGTGATTTAGGAAGAATGATGTTAGTAATTAGATTCAGATGTGTAATATGACTATGACTATTTAAGTGTCTATAGAATTATAAAATAATTCAATCAATGGTTAAGAATGAATAAGATAATAGGAGATAAGATTTGATGAGATTGACACAGAAAAAGAGGTTGCTGGAGGAAATTAAATGAATATAAAATTATTTGATTTGAGAGGAAAATGAATAATTAAATAATAGAAATATTATTTAATTGTAGTAGACATGTGACAAGTTGAATTTCTCATTAAATAATAATTTCATTAATGGTAGAAATGAATGGTGAAGATTGAATTATAAAATAATTCAATCAATGGATGAGAATGAATCAGACAATAGGAGATAGGATTTGATGAGATTGGAATAGAAAAAGAGGTTGCTAGAGGAAATCAAATGAATATAAAATTATTTGATTTGAGAGGAAAATGACTAATTAAATAATAAAAACATTATTTAATTGTACTAGACATGTGACATGTTGACTTTCTCATTAAATAGCAGTTTCATTCAAAAGTGGGACATGGATAATTAAATAATAGGAACATAATTTAATTAAAGAAGACACATGACAAGGTGATTTTTGAATTAAATAATAATTTAATTCAAAATGGGAGGAAAATGCCAAATTAGTAAGCAATTAAATAAATAAAATTTATTTAATTTGTGGGAGAAAGGCTAGTGAACAATTAAATAATTAGAATAACTATTCAATAATAGTAGAAAGTGGATAGATAATTAAATAAATAAAATTGATTTAATTATAGAGGAAAAGTACATTAGCGATGCAATTAAATAAATAAAATTTATTTAATTAATCAAATGAAGAAAGTAAAAGATATAAATGAATTAATTAAATAATTAAAATTATTTAATTAATAGAAGACTTATGACATTAGACAAGGGAATTGACAAGGAAAAATGGTATTAGAAATTATAGGACATTTTTTAGTGTCTGCACTTGCTTCTTTATACCATGACATGCACCAGGTGGTTTACCTGAGAGGGCGGGCGATAGGGGTCAGATTTACACTACTTCATAGTCAAGCATGGGAGTACATTTTTGTGCTCTATCCTATCATCACACTTGCCGAAACATATCCTGATCAACCTACAATTTATAGATATGGAGCTATGACTACTATGCAGTATATAGGTACCACGAGCATCAAATATTGGAGGCATGTTATAGATGATATGATAGTTTTATGATGGAGGTCATGGATTAAGGCACATCCCCAGTATGATGACCATGATCAGTTATTTTATGATCTCTACACTAGATATATTTTGGGTCATGAGCACACCATGGTGGAGAGATATCTCCCTGACTAAGTGGCCCGACAATTAGATGAGACTCAGGATGTAGTGCAGCTGACATATAGGGCTATTTTTGCAAAGACTATTTGAGAGATAGTGTGGGGACAATAGGTCCCACCATTGGTGATAATTGATGATTTTAGACATCTTGTACCATAACCATGGGTATATGCAGGAGGACCCTATGATGCAGGGACCACTCTTGCATATGATGCTTGGTTTCTCCAATTTTCCCCAGTACAACTAATTGATCCAACTGGGGGACATGTTCCCAAGAGAGGTAGGGGATAGAGATGGATCAGAGGATAGGGCCACAAACAAGTTTGAGGACAAAAACAACCTCATCAACAGCCTCCCCATGATGGTCATGATGGTCAGGTGCCTAGTGATAGGAACCAACAACAACAAAATGGATGTGGTGTTGGACAGAAACTAGGGGTTGGATAGGTGCCAGATCATTCTCCTCTCATTCAACCATTATGAGAGGAACACCCACATTAGCATCAACAACAACTACAATAGTAGCCATAGGGTCTCGATCCATGGGATGCACAAATCCAAGAACTAATGGAAAGGAAGGACCAACTACTCCAACAAGTTTAATAGATTATTACAACTTGCTAGCAAGTAC
The DNA here is from genome assembly GCA_007258455.2 of Sequoia sempervirens. NCBI lineage: Eukaryota > Viridiplantae > Streptophyta > Pinopsida > Cupressales > Cupressaceae > Sequoia > Sequoia sempervirens. The sequence continues at coordinate 253,640,778 of VDFB02000003.1, forward strand.
AAGTCATAGGGGAGTGAGATCAGGATAGGAAGTAGGTACAACAAATCACTATCCAGTTGGCCCAAGAGATAGGTCGGTGATAGCAGCTAGAGGTTGTGGATCAACAAGCATAGGGCCAAGTTGTGTCTACTCACATGTATGGACACACTATGATGAAGGCTAATTATTATAGGATGTTGTATTATACAGATGTCCCTCCACACCAGCGATAACTGAATTTTTCATCTTGAAGCACAATGCCACCTAGTGCTTCAAGAGGTGCACCATTTGTATATCAGCCCTCTAATAGTTGACATGGAAAAAATTCGATGAGACACTAGGATTAGTCTTGTCATGGTGACAGACAAAGCCAAGGCTAGCCTCATACTCGTAAAAACAATTTTGATGTAAAACCATGATTTATGATGTATATACATTCATTGGCTGATTTTTGATAGCCTCATGTATATCCCTTTTTGGTGACATTACACATTGATTTAGATTTTCTATCATGATAGTCACATTTTGATGATGATATACATATGAGATGATTCGATGTGATTATATGGTATTCTTTTATTTTATATGATGCTTTATGATCATGTATGGATGTAGATTTTTATGTTATGGATGTGGATGTTTTATGCATATGATGCAATGTGATGTATGATTTATGTTATGAATGCAATGCGATGGATGATTTACTTTCTTTTTCAATATCTTTTCTATATGACATGCTATGAGATGGATTCATTTCTTTTAGTGTATTTTTCTATGCGATGATGATATGCTATGATTATGATTATGTAGGATGTATGTATGCTGATGGTTTACAGATGTAGGATGGATGCATTATTATTTTTGTTGACTGTTATGATACAATGTTAGCACAAAAAGAAGATAGAAGAAGAAGATGGATTAACCATTTATTTCAAGATTGATTCAGAAGTCCAACATTTCTATGATTCTTAGACTTTATTAGATATGGTGATGATACTGATGACTTGCTTGTTTCAAGGGTTGGGAAACTTCATCATTTCATTTATTATTTTTGATATAAGACATATAAACAATACATCAAGGTATCGATAACCAAGATGGTGTTGTATCTAATGTGATGGAATTTGACTCTACAAACAAAAAGGATAATCCTTGCTCACACATGACATATGAAAACCTTGTTGGAATGTATTTTAGAAGTTTAGAAAATTTCAAACCAAAGTATAGACAATAGTCAATAATTTATTCAAAATTACCTCCCTACACACACAACAAAGAAAGTATTCACCAAGGTTATTTTACAAGAACATCCCACAAGCACAAAAAATGAAAGATAATGACCAATGCCCCATTCCTTTCTCTCTAAATTAATTTTGATAGACATCATTGAGATGTCCCCAGAATGAGTCAATAAGATAAATCATAAGAAAAGATCAACATGAACAAATAGTTGATGATATCCATATTTCTTTCCAAAGGAACATAGCTAAGGTTATTTTTGATGATGACATCCATTGTAGGAAGGATACATCCTAGGACATGTTTACCAGATGTTTTGAGTAAGACTAATTGTTTGAGAGGCCATTGATACAAATGTTATCAACTTCTTTACTCATGATCTAAACTTTAGATTTTTACATTTAGGTTTACACTTCATGAATTTTCCACACTTGTTTCCACTTGTTTTACCAAAGGTTGAAAGTGATAATCAATTTATAATGAAATTTTATTGTGGTTATAAGTGAAATGGGATGGGTTATTTTGAAATTTTTAGAATATTTCAATGTTTTTGATATTTTTCATTGTTTTTGAGGTTGTTTTTTATCTTTCTTGGTGTATGTGAATGTTTAGGTTTTCAAGTTATCTGAGGTTGTTTAGGATTTTCCAAGTTTTCAAATATTTTTGGGTTTTCAAGTTGTCTAAGGCTATTTAAGATTTTGAATGTTTTCTAATTTTTTTGGTTTTCAAAAATTTTAAATGTTTATGTGTTTTTTGTGTTTAGACCAAAACCAAGACCTAAAGGGAAACTAACCTAGCACTTTGGGCACTCATCAATGATGGCCTTGCCTACATTATACACACATATATGACATGGTTCGATTGAATTTAAATAGTAACCATTTATTTATGAGATATGAACATTGATGGATTGCCAAATTATTGTTATAAACTCCTAAAGGACTAATCTAATGCCTCGAGGATGCATCGATGATGGCCTCCCCTACATTCAAGATCAGAGACAATGTAGTTTGACAACCATGTTTTTAATTTTTTGACTTTTTGAACTGTTTAGGGATTTTGAAGTGATTTATATCTTTTGGATTTTGACTTTATAACTTTTTGAATGATTTTTTTGGATTTTGGCCATACAAGATTTTGATGTTTTTTGGATTTTTTATTTATTTTATGACTACTTTTTTATTTTGAGATTTTGCAAGTGCTTTTGGATTTTGTGAGATTTTTTGAATAACCTTAAGATATACAAGAACCTGGTATGATATAGGCAGGAAAAACTAACCTCAATATAGGTAGGACAAACTGACCTTAGGAGTGTGCCAAGTTGTACTAAAGGGGAATATGATACTTACACAATATTTAGATATGATACAAAAATAAATGGGTGATGGAATAAATAGGGTAATATGATGAATGGTGAATGCAATGAATAGAAAATTAGGATAAGATGAAGAGTCAATGGTGGATGTATAGTGCTTATTTATGTAAGGCACTTGTTTGCTAGGTTTTCACCAAGGTACTTGCCCAAAGTGCCACCAAAGTGGTTTTCACTAGAGGATGATTTTTTTCTTTATTATTTTCAATCCTTTTTCCTATTTTTTTGGATTTTATTTTTATTAGAAAAAATAGGTTTTGAAGTGGCCATGAAACCCTTTACAATGGAGAGAAGCAGCTAAAAAGGAAAAAACATTAAAACCTTCATCCCATAGAAAATAAAAAGTTGACTAAGATAAAACTAGAGAATCCATCAACAACCCTACAACAAAACATCATCAACAAGGCTGAACAACCAAAAAATAACAACAAAAATATAGCATTTTATCAAGAACATTAGTTGAGGCCATATTTTTAGCAATGACCCCCTCGTGCATCTTGTCCACATCCTTCAAATCCTCAAATGAAATGGAAGCCCTTTTCTTAGTCTTTCTCCTTGTTCTGAAGCACGGGCCAGCCTCCAAATTCTTCTCCACATCAAGGCCAATATCCTCAATCTTCTCCTCCAAATTCATGTGGTTAAATTCATCAATGGCCTTCTCATGATCTCCCAGATCTAGAGACTTTCTAGTCCACTTAAAATATTTCTCATTTAAAATTGAGAGACCCTTAGTAGTAGATTTCAAATACTTGTTACTAACACAAACAATAGTCTGCAAGTCATCACTAATCTTGCTAATTCTTTCCTCCATATTCACAAACCTCTCCTCAATAATCTTTTGGAAAACCATTTCCAGGGAAGTTATCCTATCCTCATGCATTTACCAAGTCTATCAACATCAACAACAATTCTATCAAGAATAACATTCATAGTCTTGACCTTACCTTTAATCAACCATTCCTTTTGGCTGCCATGCACTAACGCAACACAAACATGTTACTAGTTTTTAAGCTAGACATTGAGATCCTTCACTTCTCAGAAAAGAAAATTCACAAGCAAGAGAAAATTGTGAGTTCCATCCTCCACCATTCTACATAATAGGCCCATGTTAATTTCTTATCAATTGAATGGTGGCACAGTATGAGAACCAACATTTTCAACAGGTTCCTCTCAAATCCCCTCTCTGCCCTCCAAATCCTCCTCAGCAGGGGAATCCTCAACTTCAATAACCTCCACATTCACATGGTTCTTATTAGGCATATCCACCAAGTCAGCCAAAATTTCAAACCACTTCATCTTCACATCACTCCCTTTAACCTGCTCAGCACCAATATGAGAATCAAATTTAGCCTAGTTAGGGCCAGCCCCCTTGGAATATGTAATACCCTCATTTTCTTGCTCAATATCCTCCATAGGATGCTCGTTACCCTCAAGGCCATCACTCAGAACATGTTTAACATTAGGAATAGGGTATTTCTCCACATCTCTTTGGTTTTTTTATTTTCTAAATTTTTTAGGATTTTTGGATTTATACCTTTCAAGCCTAGGCATAAATTTTTTTGAGATGTAAACTGTTGATAGGTTCTTGTAAGGGTTCTCCTTTCGTTGTTGATAACTGATATGCTCCCAAACCATAACTAGTTGTGACAATGAGTGGTCCTAACCAATTAGGCTCAAACTTCCCTTTGTTATCCTGATTTGGCATATTTTTGTGATTGTCCTTTAGTACAAGATCTCCCACTTGGAAGGACCAAATTTTTATTTTCTTGTTATAACTCCTTTTCAATTAGTTTTGATATGCCTACAAATGATTCAAAGCATTAAGATGATCCTCATCTAGTAATTCTAGCTCATTCAATCAAGACACCCTATATTCTTCATTTGCAATAAGATTTTGAAATGATATTCTCAATAATGGGAGCTCAACCTCGATGGGTAGTATAGCTTTAGTACCATACACTAGGGAAAAGGGTGTAGCACCTTTAGGTATGCAAATATTGGTTCTATAGGCCCATAAGGAGGGATTCAACTATAGGTGCTAGTCACAACCAACTTCATTGGCCATCTTCTTAAGAATTTATGAGATAGTTTTGTTCAAAGCCTTAGCTTGACCATTGCCCTAGGGATAGTAAGGGGTAGAGAATCGATGTTGGATATTAAATCTTTGAAAAAAGTCATGAATATCATGATTTTTGAAAGGTGTTCCATTGTCTGAGATAAGGGCTTGTGGAACACCGTAGTGACAAATGAGGTAGTTCAAAATGAATGTGGAGATATTCTTTCCTGTGATGTAGGTTAGAGGGATTTCTTCAACCCACTTCGTAAAATACTTTGTGGTTATAATGATAAGCTTGTAACCACTAGACGAGGTAGGGGTGATCTTTCTTATGAGGTTGAGTCCCCACTATGAGAAAGGCCAAGGGCCAAGGCATAACAATCAGTTAGAGTTCTTGAGTTGGAGCATGGATAAGGTCCCCATGCTATTGACACTACATTCACTTCCTTACATATTGATGAGCCTCCCATTTCATGGTAGGCTAGTAGTACCCTATCCTCAATAGTTTCTTAGCTAAGGTCATAACACTAGAAGGTGAGCCACAAATTCCTTCATACATTTCTTTTAATGTATTCAAAGCTTCCTCTTGGTCAATACATCATATCAAAGTCCCCTCAATAATTCGACAATAAAGGGTATCAACTAAGATAACAAATTGAGATGCGTTCTTGAAAAAGGTTTTCTTAAGGTTTGTGGTAATGTCCGATGGGAGGACACCTTTATGTAGGTAGGAAAATATCTCATGATACTAGGGGGAAATAGGACCAACAATTTTGCATACAAATTTGGTTTTAGGTACCTCAAATATCGATATGAGAAGTTGCTCAATGAGGAATTTTCATTGAAGAATATTATGTGGCATGTCTAACAAGGACCCAATGGTTACCATAACATCACCTACTTGATTGTTGACATGAGGTATTTTCTCAAATGTGATATAGATGAAGAAATCTTGGAAAATTTCTACAATATTCTTGTATGTGAGCTTGTCATCCTTAGTTTGATAATCATCATTGACTTGATTAAGAATTAGCTATGAATCTCCATAGACCCTCAGTTCCTGGATTTTCCATTGTATCACAATTCTCAATCTCGTTATAAGAGCTTCATACTCAATAATGTTGTTAGTGCATGGAAAAGACAAACTGATATGATTTGGGAATACAATCACCTTGTGTGGTGATGAAGATAATGCTTGCTCTATACATGTTTTGTGTATGTGATCCATCAAAGTACATTCTTCCACTAATCCACTATGTTGAGGATAAACATTGACTCATTAGGAAATTCAGACACCAATGGATTTTTTGCATAGATGGGTGCCTCTTCCAATTGATCAAAAATGACCTACCCCTTGATAGCCTTTTGCTCTACATACCCTATATCAAACTATGTTAGGATCCTCACCCATTTAGCCATTCTTCTAGTAAGAGTTACCTTGGATAACATATATTTCAATGGATAAATCTTAGTAATGAGCTTTATTTGATGTGAAAGCATGTAGTGTATACATTTCTATGAAGCAAATAATATTGCTAGGCATGCCTTTTCAATGGGTGAATAATTCATCTCATATCCAACCAAAGTTCTATTGATATAGTAAATTTATCTCTCCTTCCTTATTTCATCATGCTGAGCAAAAAGAGCACCTAGAGCTATTGATGTAGCTGAGATATATAGGATCAAGGGTTTATTTGGTATTGGTGGCATAAGGATAGGAGGTGTCAGTAGATATTCTTTGATTTTGTTGGAAGGACTTATCACATTTGTCATATCATTTGTATGTTATCCCCTTGTGGAGAAGATGAGAAAACAGGTGGATTTTGTCTACCAATTGTGATATAAATCTCCTGATAGACTATAAACTCCCTTGTAAACCTTGCATTTTCTTTAGTGTATAATCTCCAAAATAGGAGGTCCTCATTGATCCCAGTTAATGAGTTGAGGGTATACCAGCTTTAGTTCAATGATTTGGCTATTTGGAGCAAAGGATGTGGTAGTTATCATGAATATGGAGGTATCCTCAAATAAATATGTGACAACAAGGGGAAAGTCATTGTTGATAAAATGTGTCTCAACCTTGCAATTAGCATCCCCTTGGTTCAGGTCTAGGGGTAGCATGCCCTAGTGGGGGCTTGAGGGAAGTGCCTCCAAATGGAAAATTTTATTTATATTTTATTATTATAAATACTTATTGTTCATCATTATGTCTCATATTTGACAATCGATATTTTATTAGCTCAACTTTCCCTAGAAGGAAACCCTATTTTATGAGGTCATTGTATTATGATTATGTATTGCAATGTATTCTAAGAGTTTGATAGCGACCGTGTTGTCTCTAGATCTTTGAGTGGTGATACTCATGTGAGAAGCTTTCTCTACAAGTATATTGTAATCTTTGTGATTTTTGAATAATATATTGGATGAATTTTGAAGTGTGGGGTTTTCCTCTTGAAATGGTTTTCCCCGTGTTAATCATTTTTCTGTGGTATGCATGATATTTATGGTTATTTCTATTTATTTTTTTGTAACTATTAAAGATCTATAAAAAATTTGCATTATTCTCCTATCAAGATTAGTGTAGGATGTTGTTCCTCTACCTTAGCTTCCTTATAGTCATCAAGGGTATTATCATGTGATGTAGGTAATCAAGAGGAAGGTTCAACTCATTTAATAGAAGTACCTTTTCCAAGAATGGTCACTTTTCTAGTGGTACATCAAAGACCAAGATTCTTTGGTCATTTCGCAGGAGAAAGAGGTTCTAGAAAATCATTATCATTCTTCCCCAACTTCTCATTCTTGTTATATCCCCACCCCATCATTAGTTGCAATCATTTTTTGCATCTTACATTGGAAGAACATACATGGTTTTTTTATCTTGATATAACAATTTGGATACATCCTCCTCATTAATGACTTCTTTGTTAAAATCTCCCCACTTGGTGAAAGTGGTAGGTGCTACCTTCATTATCTCAGATACCTTATTAATAGGTTGAGGCTTCCCTTGAGATTTAGGAGAAATAGGTAAATATCCAAGCAAAAAAGAATCATTCTTCAAGTTATAGTCCCCACAACTATTATCATTGATTACTGCCTTGATGTTTGGTATGTTCTACATGATTGGTGTTTTGGATTCAGAGGTAGATGCTAGGGAAGATGGGTCAATGAATGAGGAGGATGTTGGACCTTCATCATTTTTAAGAAATTGCAAGATCTTGTAGTATTTTTCTTCAAGGTTCTTGCAGTAATAGAATGGTTCAAGATCGCCATGGATGGTGACTTCCTTATCTTCATAAGGAAATTTGATGCATTGATGGTATGCAGAAGCTACAATTTGCATGGCATGGATCCATGGACGACCCAAAATAATGTTATATGGAAGGTCAAGATCAAGCACTTTGCATGTAATTTTAGCAATGGTGGTTCCTTCTTGGATAGGGAGCTTGATCGTGCCTTGAGAAACCTATTCTTAATCATCATATGCTCAGATGGTAACACCTTTTGCATTTTTGATGGCATCTTCAGAGAAATCTAAGTTTTTGATTAGTTGAAGGGTATAGATATTTAGACCAACACCTCCATCCACCAAGGATCTTTTGTATTTTTTGTTATGAATGATGACCTTAACATGCAATGCACAATTGTGTGAAGGCTACATTGGGAGGTCATGCTTAGAAAAAGTAAGAAGATGTGGAGTAGTGATGTGTCCTATCTTAGTTTGGAATTTCTTAGTATCAAGATTCTTGAGTATGAAATAATTTGACAAAGGTTTTTCTAAGATGTCCCTATGCATGGGGGATAGCTTCAATAACTCCAAGATGGAGATCTAGGCAAGGATCTTCTTCAATTGGTCTAGGAGACTATAATCACTATGGTTTGACTTCAAAAGTGTGAGTGATGCCCTAGGTTGGGATGGTGTTCCTTGGATAGTGACCCACATTGGATTAATCCTTCCTTTTTCCATTGTCATTTCCCTTGTTATGATCCAACATTGGGTTCTTTTATATCTTGAGGTCTTGGTTTCCTAATTATTGATTGATAGTCATGTTCCCAATTGGTCTAGGAGACTATAATCACTAGGGTTCAACTTCAGAAGTGTGGGTGATGCATTAGGTTGAGATTGTACTCCTTGGATAGTGACCCACATTGGAGAAATCCTTCCATTTTCCATTTTTGTTTCCCTTGTTATGATCTAACATTGGGTTCTTGTATATCTTGAGGTCTTGGTTTCTTGAATGTTGATCAACAGTTATGTCCCCATTTTTGATAAGATCTTGGATGATGTTTTTTAGTTTCATGCAGCTTGTTATCTTGCATCCCTTGATATTTTGGAAATCACAAAGATCCTTCTCATTATACCATGTTGGTTTAATTTGAGGTTCTTGATAATTTTGATATTTGGGGAGTGTGATGAGGTTGGATTGCACCAAATTTCACATTACTACTTCAATAGGTTCCCCAAATGGTGTGTACTTGCATCTTTGAGGGTAGTTGTTTCTAGTGGTGGTCCTCTTTGTTGTGTGTGGTGTTGTTGATTTGGTTGTTTGGTGGCTATGTGTTTGGTTGTTGCATGTTTGCTGGTTGATTGTTTGTTTATTTGGGAGCACTTAGGACCACTTTTGCATCAATGACACCATCATTAGTTACATTCTTGTTCTTGCCCAAATGTAGGGCTTATCCTTGGAACTAGTAGATGGTCAGTTGTCCTTGTATTCTTGTGTATTTCCTTGTGAAATAAGGGCTCTTTCGATGTTAAGGGCCCTAGGGATAAGCTCTTCATATGATGTGAAACATTGCCTTTTTAGTTGAAAGGATAGGTCTATGTCCATGTTGGAAATGATGATCCCTCTTTGTTGCTCTTCAAGATTTTTCCATTTTCTTTTGTTGGCTCTATGCCTCCATCATTGTAGGAAATTCATGAAGGGTTCACCCTTATTCTATTTAGGGTTTATAGTTCTTCCAAGCTAATGTTCATGTCTAGGTTGTAGGAGAAATTATCCATAAACTGATATATTATGTCTTGGAAGGTTTGAATTCCTAGAGGTAAATGTGAGAACCATTCTATCATCGAGCCTCCCAAACTATGTGGAAAAGGTGCATCAAATAGGAATAATTGTAAACAAATTTTATACATTCCACGCAAAACTATTTGATATGATCCTCAATATTTCCATGACCTTTATATTTGTCAAATTTTGGGATCTCAAATTCAGGTGGGAATAGTATCATTGCAATGTTTCTATCAAAGGAGTATGGACACAAGTCCCATTGTTCATTTTATTTCTTTGTTTTCCCCATTTGGATGTCTTGGATTTGTTCTACGAGCACCCTTATTTGTGAGGATAAATCATCTTGAGGATTTGGTGGGGGAGCTTACGTGTTATATCATGGAATGGTAGATGAATTAAATGTGGAATTTTGATATGGGGGTTATTATATGGTGTGTATGGTGGATTTGAATATTGTTTTTGTAATGGTGATAGTGGCGGAGATGTGTTGCATGCTCCTCGTGTGTTTGGCTTCAAGACTTTTGTTACATTCTTTCATATGGTTGTTGGGGGTTATAGTACAAGCCTTGTTGTTTATTGTTATTGTTGTTATTGTTGTTGTTGTGTAAGAACTTTTTGTTTTTGAGTGTATTATTGTGCTTGAATTTGGGCTTGTTGTTGTGCTTGAAATTGTTGTGCTTGTAATTGAGCCCATTGTTGTGCTTGGAATTGAGCTTGCAATTGATATTGTTGTTGCACTTGTAGTTGTGCTTATTGTTGGGCTTGTAATTGAACCTCTTTTGTTTTGCTAGAAATTGAGCTTCTTGTTGTTGTTGATTCATAATAGGTTGTTGATAATCCAATGCATTTTTCCCTTGATATTTTGAAATGATGTTTTAGTTTGGGATAAATTGACTTGCTTGAATTTATTAGCTAGAGATGTTTAGATTTTGTGGGATGAGTTGTGTATTTTGAGGGACCATGGTGTGAGTGATTTGTGGGTTGAGTTAATGTTGAAGTGGTTGTTGTGTGATCAAATTGTGAGGGATGGATATTTGATTTGGATTTGTTATATTTTGTCCTTGATTTTGTGCTATCAATCCTTGTAAAATTTGAGATTGGGGTGGAGGGCTATATGCTTGAGATCCCATTTGATTTTGCATTACTTGGGGAACCAAAGGTTGAGATGGTGGCGCTTGGTGTTGCAATATTAGTAGCATACTTTGACTTTGGGTCAATTGAGGGACCAATGGATTGGATGCATTTCCTTTATGTGTTTTATTTGTGACTAATGTATTTCCCTAGTTGATGGGATTTGTGACCAAAGGGTTTCCTTGAATAATGAAATTTGTGACCAATGGGTTTGATGTGTTTTGTTGGTTTATTTGAGGGACTTGTGGATACTTATGAATTTTAGGTTCAATTGGATGGTTTGATGAAGATGGACCTTTTTGCATTGATAATTTCCCTTGTACTATGGTGTTCACTTGTCCTTATTGTTCCACTTGTGGTGCTTGAATCACTTGACTTTGTGCAACATTAGGGACACCTTTGGTATTTGTGGTGGTGGAAGAATATGGTTGGGCACTAAATGTTGGTGTCCAATTTATGTTTTGGGGGATAGTTGTGCCTTATGTACCAAAATTTGTGTTGCTTCCTATATTTTGTGTGAGACCAAGGTCAGTTCCTAGTCGAGTTGCAAGACTAGAAGTCAAGGGTTGAATTGGCATCTAAGAGGAAGATGGTTGAGTGATAGATTAAGTTACACCTTGTATTAAAGGTTGTGTGATGGATGCTTGAGGAATAGAAGCCACATTTACCACAGGTTTTTCCCTAATCATTTCCAAATCAAATGTTAAAGGGAGTTTAGCTCCTTCCTTAGCTAAGGCTAGCATGTATTGTGTTGGATTAAACTTCATCAAAGACTAAAGTGTTGATGATATGGTGCATTTTAGGATCTTGTAGGTACTCAAGTAATTCCTCTGTGGTGAGGTCATGTGGATTTTTTGTATCATCTTCTACTTCATACCACATTTCTAGTGAAGTTTGTGGTTGAATTTTTGAGGGGGTTGAGTAACTCCTAGGATCAAATTCTTGTAAATTGGGATCGCTCATGGTGGACGAAGTTTTGTTGTGTTCCATGTCTTTCTTATATTGTGATCTTTTTTTTACCTTAAATTTTGGTTCAACTATGGGAGAAGTGTGTTGGGATTTGTATTGTTGGAACTCTCTAGTTGATTCAAATTTTGGTAGAAGTGATCCTCTAAGGTGTTTAGTATTAGTGATGTAAATAGATTATGAAAGGGGTGAGTGATATGGATGATGAACTTCTAAACATTGGACAATGCTAGACTAAAGGTTTGATGTTTGTTGTAAGGATGCTAATGAGCTTGTGAATCCTAAGATTAGAATTTTGACTCTTAGGATGAAATTTTCCAAAAGGATATGCTTTCTAATCTAACTAAATGTATGAAAAAGGATTCATTTCTAAAACATAAAGCTAAGCTAGGGGATTGGTTGATGATAACCTAAGTCTAGAACTTTGTTGTGTCCAAAGTCTGAAAGTTGTTTGTGAGGTGAGATGTCAAATGTTTTGAGATGAATGTGATGGTTGATCCTAATGTTTTGAACCTAAGAGGGACTTTTTTTTCAAGATCAAGGTATTGAAAGACATGCTTTTTCCTTGGAGTGATAAACCTACGAAATAAATGTTTGTTGGATGGTAGAACTTTGATACAATGTTTTGGTATGCATTTCCTTGTTTTCTCTTAGTTGTTTGGAAGTAAAGGTGTTTTGGAAAATGAAACCAGGATGTACCTACTTTGTGGGTTCATTTGAGTTAACCTTTTATTAATGAGATTGTTTTTACCACATTAAATATCTTGATTAAGTTTAAAATAAGAATGTCTATGACAAGGTAAAATGTTTTCCACAAAAGATTTCCATCATGAAAATGAAAGAGCTAAGCCATAGTTCCCTAGGTTAAATTTGATATAAGTGAGTAGAGATATGGTCAAATATATTGGGAAACCACTAATATATTGTTTTGGAAAAAACAAGATATATTTAGGGGTATGAAACAATTTATTGTCCATGAAGTGCACTCACATATAAACAAAGGGTTTAAAATTTTTTACCATGTTGATGTTTGTTTTAGTTGTTTGAATTACAAGCAATGTGTTTTATGGACTCAATGGGTATGGGAGATATTTCACAAGTATTCTTCCACAAGACTTACTAGTTGGGCTCAACAAAATTAGTGACTTTGCAATCTAGAGGAATAAAGGTACATCACTTCTTAGTAGGATTACCTTACCACCAAAGGAATGATTTTAAATCCAAAATTATAGAGCGGATAGATAGGTTATATCATGGAAATGTATCGTCTTGATACACCTAGCTTTGTACAAGAGAATGAAATCTTAAGCTTTATGCCTCAACCATAAATTAGATGTGGTAAGTAACATCTCAGAACAAAGCTTTTTCGATGCACTACTTCAAAGGATGTTTCAGGAAACTTAGTTGGCCTCTAGACAAAGGCGTGTAATGAAAACTATGAACACTGGATATATGCATCATATGTAATCTACTTAAAGCTTTATCCACCCTATACAACCCATTACATTCATATGAAGGTAGAGGCACCTCATGGAACTCCCACCTAGTTTTAAGCTAATTTCTTTCAATTTTGAAAACTTTATATAGCCCACTAATAAACATGCTTTTAGGGTCGCTTATGAGTTCTCCATTGCGGGATGTATCTCATAGGTAGGCCCTTATCTAATAAAGACAAGAAAATGCCATTTCTCTTCACCCAAGATCACATGAAGCACAAGGGGAGTGGATACACACTAAAAGGTTACACAAGCATGTAAAGCACATGATACATTGAATATTTTTAATGCACCAAAATAGACGTTATGTTCATTTTAATTGCACCAAAATGAAGTGTAATTTTGTGTTTATTCAATTTTAAGCCACCATTGCAATGTGAGGATTTTTGGGTTCAATTTTAGCCAACTTTGAAAAACTCGTAGAATTGTAAGTTTTAAAAGCCCAAATAGAAATCTAGTTATCCTAAAGCATGAAATAAAGTAGAAAGATGGGTTATATCATCCCATGAGTGTTTAAAAAACACTTTTACAATAAAATATCAAATTATACTTTGCTCCTTCACTTCAAGATTTTATGCTCCTCTCTAAACTTGCAAAATAGTTATCCTTATAGAAAAAAACTAGAAGTCAATTAATGATCAAAGAGTAGATTAAATTTAAAACTCAAAGAAAACATGAAATTTTAACTCTTTATTTTACCTAACAATTGTGTCACTATGCAAGTAATTGCATTTCTTTGGTGAAATTCAATAGCATCACTATTTACAACTACGACATTCTGGTGAACTTCAATAGCGTTGCTCTACCAAAAACCAGAGAGGTCAATTGCATTGGAATGCATAAAAATGCATCGTCATTGAAATTGCATCACTTGGTTCACTTGTAGTAAAAAAAAAAGAATGATCAATTCCTTCAGTGAAACAAATGTGTTGCTACAATAATGTCAACCTATTTCAACTGTCACAATATGTAATTGTGTTGCTTGGGTAAAACAACAATTGTGTGCCAATGCAAGAAATTGTTACTTTTTGCAATTGCATCACCTTGCTACAGAAAAATTGCATTATCGGGCCCTTCAACCTGTAAATCATAGAAAACTCAAGAAAAAATCATCAAATCTAATTATTAAGGCCCTCCTTCTAGTGCCATAATGTGAGTGTTGGCCTCCTACAATGATTTAACAACTAGGCCTTTACAGCTGTGATTCAGAGATTCGACATCTAACCTGAATAGCTATTTCAATAATCATGAAGGTGCATTTAACATGTCAACCCAGGGATGTGAACTTGAAATGGGTTAGCACAATATGTGCACTAGGAACTCAAAGCAGCCATTTACATTCTACAACTAAGAAAGACACAATGTTGAAAGTAAATTTCTTAAAAAGGAATAACTGTTGAACATCAACCAACAACCATACTAAGCTTGAAATGCATGAAAAAATGAAATTCTGAACAACAAATAGAAAACTACTTTGTCTACTTTGTTTGTAGGAATAGTCAGCGTCAGATTCTTAACTAATTAATGAATAGAAAGTAAAAACTAGCCTAAATAAAGCTAATGACAGATTTCTCACCAAGTGGAACCCCTTGGATGAGTATCCTCTACTACTTAAAAAAATTAGATGCTCAAACTCATAACTTCATTTTATTCATCAGGAAACACGAGTACAAAAGAGCAATATAATTGTGTCACTGAAAACTAAGAATGCAAGTACAATATTAGATCACGCAACCTTATGAAAAGGAGCATCTAATCCTTATTTATACTATGAACTAAGCAAGGAAATCAACTCCAAAAACTGGGAGGATGCCAATTTAGGGAAAGCAGAGAAAGTGGAGAGGTGGTTATGCACACATGGAATTTGGTCAAATGTGTCCACAGATTTAGCATAGTAGTAACGCCGATACTTTCTCAACATTAAAGTCCACTACAAGGTAGTTACATTCGATTTGCATGGGGAATCTCTTACCATCGACCTCCTTTGACCTTTGAATGATTCCCTTGCTGGATGTTATGGTGCATGCCCAGCTGGCGGTGTCTTTCTCAATTTAGCATCTTCAAATTATATCTGCATGGCAATGTTAGCACACACAATAATTGCATATCTATAACTACCTTAAATAAAATTCATTAATCACATGTAGAATTAATAAAGATAGTCCATATAACATGCCAATGTCATTAAATATTTTCAAAAGTAAGATTAGGCCCAATGTCTATAGTTCTGAGGAAATATCATAAAAATATCAACACTTAACATCAAGGTCCATGATAAGTTCAACAAACAAATCATAAATTCTACCCAAAATTAGACCATAAACTAGGCTCATAACTCCCCCCAACCTAAGGTTTTTCTGTTCCTCCAGTAGGGGAAGGGTTGTTCTTCTACATGGTCAATGCTCTAAAATTTACAACTGACAACTACCCTACATCAATGTTTGTTGTGTGTGAATCAGGGTCCCAATAGAATCCTCCCAATCTGTCCAATCTGCTCCATCTATGTCTCTCTGTAGCAATATAATAGTTGTAAAACTTGTAACTTGGCATGGACCACATCAAGAGGGGTGGTTGAAAAGTTAGGGGAAGCCAAAATCTTCCCTTTGTTCTTCCAACCTATATATATCTGTCAATTCTTTTTAATGTTGCAGTATAGTTCTAGATGGAATGAGGATCAACATGTTTTAGCTCATTAGTTAGGTTGTTTCATCTTTGTGAGAGGTATCTCTTCATAGTTTCCTCTTTTTCTTTTTCCTTTACCTCATACTCACTGTAGACTGCTTCTATCCAAGGCATAATCCTATTACCATAGCTAGGTATAAAAAGCATTTTGTTCCATTCCTTGTAAATTTCCCTTGGATTCCTTGATTCAGCCCTGATGGGTAGAGGGATGTTGGATTCCAATTGCTTATAAGCCCCATATTGTTGTCCCCAACTAATCTCATTTTATACCCAATACATAAATTCCCTTAATTGGACATCTCCAACATACAATAGTGCATTCCAATCATGGTCTTGAGTCACATCATAATTATGTAAATAAAACTCACACAACAAATTCTTCATTTTAGGGGAAGCAATTCGATAAGCATTGAAAAATTCAATAGGATTCTCAATAGAAGGGTTCAAACCTGAGATAATTCTTCCTAGCTTAAAAGAAAGATATTTCTCCTTCAAATGCAAAGAATAGACCCTTAGAGGGGCCCTACACTCTAAAATATTTGGTACCAAGGCTGCCATATCATCCACATTCTTCTTCAAGGTGGCAATTTATGCAGCCTTGTCTTCAATCTCCTCATCTTTGTTTTGAATTCCCTTCTTCAATCTGCGCTTCTCCTCTTTCCATTCTTCTTCTCTTCTTTGCATCTCTTTCCATAAATGCATAGCTACCATGTGCATTGATAAATTAGGGTGTTTATGCATTCCTACCAACATTTTTCCTGGCATTGATGCTTGCTCTCCATATAGCACTAACTACAAGGATTCAGGCTATCTCATTAATTATGGCTGCAAGGGTACTGATTGTTCTTTTTCTTGTTGTTGCTACAGGTACTCTTGATGCAGGATCTCTTGCTATAGGAAATCCTGATTTTCCTCATACCTTTGATTCTCTACTTGTTATTCAATATCAGCAAGGTCTACCAATGTTATGTTTGCTGCCATCGTAAATACATCCTCTTCCTTGACATTCACCTACCCCATTGGAGCTTTTATGTCCCCCTGTGATATTTCTCTAGACTTAGGGCTTTTTCTACAGAGGCGTATCAAAGGCTAGGCTAGCAGGTTTTTATTTTCTAAGAGCGATCTGATGTTTTTCTTTGGCTGCAGGATGAATAGTGTTAGCCTTCTGCTTCCTAAAGCTTGGTACTTATTTTTCTACTGGCTACTTTTTAGCTTCTCCTTTTCTCATTTTTTCCTCCCTTTTTGGTGCCCTAGTTTTCATTAGGATGCCAAGTAGAACATCATCATCAGAATTTGGAGGAGAACTTTTTTTTTTTGAGTGATTTTTGTCAGAAGAGCTAATTTCTATGGTTTCTTTTACTACAAGAGGGTTTACACTAGCTCCTGCACCAGAGGTTGAAGCACCAAGAGTGGCTTCAGTTGTGCTCAATCTCCTGCTA
The DNA here is from genome assembly GCA_007258455.2 of Sequoia sempervirens. Taxonomy (NCBI): domain Eukaryota; kingdom Viridiplantae; phylum Streptophyta; class Pinopsida; order Cupressales; family Cupressaceae; genus Sequoia; species Sequoia sempervirens. Next base: position 253,658,147 of record VDFB02000003.1, read on the forward strand.
GACCTACGAGGTTGAGGTAAAACCCTAGGTTGCAAGTACTTAGGTCTAATTTGATCATTTTTTATGAATTCTTCCCAAGTCATCCCAAATACATCATGCAAAGACTTCTCAAATAACAATTTAATCAAACAATGGTGGGAAATGGAATTGTCCCTACCTTTCTGAGTCTTTGCCACCATGATTGAAAGAAGGTTGCATAACACATTCGACACATTTATCCTCCTCCTATGCCTCATGTGATTCAAGAGTTTAAAATGCATGGAATGTAGATTTGTCTGGTGTTCTTCACAGCTGATATACTTTATGACATAAACAACTATCTGCTTCCATGGATCAAGAAGAGAGGTTCTCTTCGCCCCTTGTTTATCTATGCTCAATGGAGGGTTTCTTGGTTTTGTAAATTTGACCCTAGCTGACTTGGAATCTCTGGAAGAAGGGTAATCTTCACTATCATCCAACAACCTTGTAACCTCTGCAATTCTTTCTTCGGTAGCCAATACTTCCAACCCTTTTACCATGGCTTTCCCTTCAGACAATGTATGGGTGAATTCGAGTGCAATGCCTTCATTAAAACCATCTAGCTTCATGAAATAATCTAACTAGCCACAGTTTCTGAATTTAGCTAGGTAGGGTACATCCTGTAGTAATACATTGTGCATCGTGGGTTCATTTCAAATTAACCCACCTTCCATTGTATACAATCAAACAATCACTCTATGGTTTCCTTCCTGCAATTCTTGTCTGAAAACCAAATTCACCTTCCTACAACACTTGCTAAATTCCAATGCCAATATTGACTAAATTTTTCCTTTTTACCTTTTGTTTGCAACTTGAGATTGTGACAGGGTTAATAATGGAAAGGAAGTAGTAATAAAGGAAAGCTATGATGGAGAGAAATGGCAGAAGAAGTTGTTGTCACTTCACACATGCGAGTTGTCCTCTCAAGTTGCTTAGATTTTAAATCAGCTCAATTTAAATTTTGCTGAAGTAGACCAGCATGGACTGACACGTGGGAAATGTATTCACAATGAGCATGATCATAACCTAAGCTAAAAATGCTAGATCCATATGAAATAAACCAAGATTTAGCTAGTTAAGTCAAGCTCCCAATGAAATACTTGAAAACATCAAATAAAGAATCCATTAAACATAAACACACAAGAAATGCATAATGGAAACTAATCTAATGCCTCAAACCTCATCCCAGTGGGGGATTGGTGTTGCATTGATGTGGAATTTCAGCCCTTTCCCAACCCCTTAGTTGAAACAATATTTCAAATGGATTCCATTGATGAAGATTGATGAAAATGGATGCAATATAAGCTAAAATGGATGCTAAAATTCTTTAATGGAGAATGATCTAAAATTTAGTATAGTCTAGTTACTCTAAATGAAAGTGGATCCCTTTCTCATAGAAATGAGTATTTATAGGAGAAATGGTTGAATTGATGGTCAAGATTGATTTGATCAATCAATGGATGAGAAGAAATGAGAGGAGATGGCATAGATCAAGGATTCTCATCAATTGATGAGAATGCAAGTTAACAAGGATCAAGGATTTTAATCAATGGCTCTAATTGATTTGAAGAAGCACACTTCCTAAAAGTTAGGAAGTTGTTAGGAAGTTTTTTGCAAGATAATCCAATTTTAAATAGAGAAATATTCCATGGGAATATTCCCTTGCAAGTTGGGGGGAGAAAAATTATCTATTTAGATAATTAAAAAAATGTTTTAATTGTCAAGATGGATGAGATTAGGATTTTAACTAAATAATTAACTTATTTAATTAAAGAAGGATAATGAAATTCACTCAAATAATTAGAATTATTTAATCAAATGAGAAGACTAAAGGGGTTCAATTTAAATAATTCTCATTCTCCTATTAAACATGATGAAAATTAGCATGAAAGGGGATGAAATAGTCAAATAACATTGATTATTTGATTAATAGGAGAAAATGATAAATTTAATTAAACAATTAGAAAGAGATGATTTAGGATGAAATGGTGTTAGTAATCAAATTCAGATGTGCCATATCAATCAAGAAAATTCTAAGTGTCTACACAAGGTAACCCAGAGACATCTTTTCCTCTAGTAGATACAAAACTAAACACATGTGAAGGTGAAAAGCACGATACAACTAATGTGAAAATACATGAGAATGAAGACAATCAGGAAGGAGAGAATGTTGGTAAGAAGGAAGGAGAAGGAGATAAAAATGAAGATAATGATAAAGGAAAGAAGGACAAGGATAAAGGAGATGAAGAAAAGATAAAGACAAGATCTCCTATGAAGAAGAAGAAGAAAATTTTGACACCAGAAAGAATGAAGAAGAAAAGAGGTTCAAGGATTTTCCTAATCCCTCTATTGAATCCTCCTCCGATAATCCTTTAGAAGGTTTTTTGTCTAAATAGTTAGAGTTTCAATTGGTTGTTTCTTCTCAATTATTGCAGTTGTCCGTGCAACAAGGTAGTGTTGATCTAGATAAGATATCTCTTATACACAAGTTGTAGCTAAGTGATGTGTTTAGTGTATCACAATGAAAATAAATCATTGAAACACATCAAAAGAGTAGTGAATTAATGGATGAGGCTATAAAGGAATTATAGGAGATTATACCAGGAATTAGTGTTGATAATCCTTACCTCTTGTGGAATATTTCAAATTGTTTTTTGATTCCTTTAAGGAATATGCCTCTAGATTGAAAAGCAAAGTGAAAACATAGTTTGAGACAAGGATTGCATAGAAGAAGCTAATTGATATCATAGAAAAATGTGCATGTGCACATACAAAAGTTGAAGAATGTTGGAAGGAAGTACTAGCCTACGAGGAAGGTGCAAAAACATTCTTTTTATATTGCATGAAGTTGTCAAATGACACACAAGGGATAAATGATGAAATAGACTTGATTGAGTCCTAGATAGTGAATACATCTTGTATCCATGATCTGACACTAGACAGGGATGATAAGTCCTAGATTGCTATAGTGGACTTGCATGACAGATTCTTCACTTTGTAGAGACAAAAAGAAGAAGCTATGAAGCAACTTTGGAAGCTAAGGGACTTAGTAGAAACAAAGCACATACCAATCTCAAGTACCCTTGCTAGTACTAAAAAAATCTCCAAGATAAATCTTACACCTAGTACTATAGAAGGAGAGGAAACATTGATAGAGTTTGAGTCTCTACACAAAATGCTTGCAACAATGAAGAATAGTTGGGAAGAAGGAAAATTTTCTTGGACAGCTATATTCTTTAGAAGCTTCAGGGATCATCATCTTTGTGTTGAAAATTTCTATCTCTATACACCTTTTTTTCATGTTTTCAGATTTATTTGTACATATGTGGATATACTAGGAGTTTTTGGTTAAATTCCTAAGGGGGAGCTAGTTTAGTTTGTATATATGTTTGAAGGTCATCACCCTTTGCCCTTGATTTGAAAGGGGGAGAGATACTTGTGGAAAGATATTTTGTTTTGGCACATGTTTCCATCAATGAAAAAGGGGGAGATTATTGAAAGAGTGAAGAAGGTTGTCATTGATGTCAACACCACATGAGATATTTCAAATAGTATGGTAGATGTTTACATAAAAGTTATTTTACAAAAGGATTTTTTGGCTAAGTGTCTACATTGGTAGTTTCAACACATAGTTCCCTCTAGTAATTTGGTTCACATTTGTTTTCCCTTTTAGATCTACTCTTGTAGTTCTAGTATGTTATTCATCAATATCATTGGCATCTTATTTTAGAATTTTAATTATTTTGGATAAGTCATTCAAAAATTGAAAGTAATGAAAGATTGATAGATATGGTTTACATAGTTTTCTATGTATTGGATATTACCTAACTGGTTTGCATTCCTTTGTGGATTTGAGTTAGACTTTGCAGTTTTGGGAAAAGGTTAACAAGTGTCAATACATCATATTTTCCATTTGGTGTGATATTTTGTAGTCCACGTATTCCATGGTGATGATCAATTGGAGTATCTTTACTCTTGGGTTCTATGCTTGGTCGACTTGATATATGAAAAGTGTTGTGAAGATTAAATATATTATGTGAATGGAAAAGGGAGATGTTATAGTTCCATGTTGGCCTATATTGATTGTGTTTTTGGTGTGAAGGAAATTTTAGTTTGAATTGGGTGCCAACAAGGCATGTTTTGTATGATTTGAGGCTACATCTAATTAGGCCAACCTAATTGATGTTTGTGATGGATTTTGATATATATACAAGGCTGATTAGAGTTGATGAAGAGATAATCTAATATGTACATGATCTAAATGTAAGTAGTGGTGCAAAATTTTGCAGAATTATGCTAATAAGTTGTGAGCATTGAGAAAAGGTGTACGAATATAAAGTGGAGCAGAGACTTGTAATTTTATTTGATTATAGTGTGTGTTATGAGCTTCAAAGGAATTGAATCCCACATATGTTAGATGTACTTCTATTAGTTCAAATCCTAGCTATAAAGCCACCTCTCTCTATCTTTCTTTTCTCTGTCAACAGTGAGTTCACTTGGATAGTGAGTCCACCTGGTAGTGAGACTTTCTGTAATATATTACAATTGGTTATAACATATTGTGAGTTAATCCTCATCGTGGTTTTTCCCTTCTTGGGTTTTCCACATAAAAATTCTAGTGTTCGTGTGTTGTGTGTTATGGGTTATTTATACTTTCATTCCTTATAATTGTTAAGTATGCTTTGGAAATTGCATGATTTAATAGAATACTTATTCACCCCCCCTCTCTTAGTATTCCATGTGTTCATAATGGTCATTTGGGCCATTTTTTCTAGTCCCACCCCTTACTACTAATAATCTTGTACTAAAACTCTAATTTATTAACTTTGTTACCCAACTTGGTTTATTTTTGTTGGTATCCCCTCAATTGTTCTTCTAATTCTTCATTTTTTTAAATATTTTCTTGCAACTCATCAATTTTCTTTGCCTTCCAAAATAAATTCTTCTTGAGACTTAGGAGAGGAGCCAATTTTTTCCTGGTCATTTTCACTGTTATGAGGTTTAGTCTACTTCTTTGCTATATACAAATATTCTTCTTTTGATTTTGTGTATGTTTCTAAACACACACGAATTATAATTTTTAATTGTTCACTATCAATAAATAGCTATTCCTTCTTTGAGTCTATATATTTCCATAAGGACCACTTTCTTTTTTTAGGAGGGACCTTTCCTCCTATAACACCTTTTTCCTTCAAGCGGTGTTAACATATTTATTGTTGCTTATGCCCTTTTTAATTTTTTTCCCCTAGATAAATAATGTGTATACCTTTTCTTGTTGGTTTAAGTATTGGAGGGGAATTTTTAGAGACAACGGTCTCTAAAATTGGGGATACAAAAGAGGTGGGCCTTAGAGGCTATGGATTGAGTTTTTTGCATCTCAATTTGTTTATGATGGCTATGGGTAGGTGAGAAATTTAATTGAGAAGAGGTTGTGTATTCTTATTCATCTTACTCTAGTTGTTCACTCTCCTCTCATGCCTTTCCCCAACTAGCTCAGGCCTCAAGGGTCTATCATTTATGTGGTTTCATTCTAAGAAAAATTCTCAAGAAACATCTATAAATTGAGTCTGGAGACTTTTTTTATCAATAAAATAATTAAATAGTGTGGTAGGGGAAATTGGTTTCCTTTTCTTCTATACTTAGTAGAAATTATTTTCAACATATTGAAAAGATAATTTGGGAAATTCATAAGCCTATTTTGGTAGAGATGGCTTAGCAATTTAAAATGTAGTGTTTGATAAGGATTGGCTACCATCACAAGTTAAATACATAGTAATATATACATCAGAAGAAGCCCATAACTAGGGTAAAGAGAGTTTTTTGGTACTTTGAGATGATGAGTTCAAGTCTTCTCAAAGTTGTAAAAATATAAGATGGGTTCTAATAACATCGACTTGAGCTAGAAATTATTTTCTAATTGTGGGCAACCCAGTTACCTATACAATTGTTGCTTTTGAAGCATAAAATATCAATCCCCTCACCATAACTTCATCATTCTATACTTTACTCAATAAACTATTACATCATAGCCTCATTATACTCATTTAATCTAAGAAAATAATCTAGACATCCAACTTGCTAGAAAATAGGAAAACAATCCTAATCATTTAGTATTGTCGTATGATCGGTTGATTCTCTTCTAATGATTTCTCCACCCATTCAATGACAACTCAACTTACTTCTAATTCTCTCTTTACCTTCTTATTACAATTTCTTATTTTTCTTTATAACTAGTTATTGTTGTTATGATCCACAACTTTCTACTCTCACTTATCATACCTTTACTAGTTGTCAATGCTAAGCATATTGGTGGTGCATGCAACTTAACCAATTACCATTAAAGTATGTAGAGAAAAGGCTTATCATACATTATTGGTATGCACAATGTTTTTTTACGTATTGAAATCAAGGTGCAATCCTCGAACTAAACGTATCATTTATCCTCAAATGGCAGGTCATATAGCTTGTATGGAAGGGAAGTTTTAAAGTATTTATGAAGTGTATATAATATAAAATAAATGATGTAAACAATAGATTGGTTAATAAAATCAATAAAACTTATGTTAATTAATGATATGAATATGAGAAACACCATGATAAGTAGAGGTGAAATGAAAGGTGGCATGTGTGAAGGTGTTGAAGTGGGTACCAAGAGTGAACCATGGAGAAAAGTGAAATTCATTATAAAATAATTCCATTGGGGCTATGCAACACCCTTGCTACATTTCAAAGGGCATAAAAATATATTAAAGATGGATATAAAACCATGAGATGACCATAAAGAATGATGAACCTTACAATTTGGGATATTTTTTAATGAACTATAGAAACTCTTAGATGTACACTTCATCTACCCAATTTTGGATATTCAATTGGTTTTCCATCTTGTGAGAGTAAACAAAAAATGAGGTAAGTGGCATGTTTATGTCAATTACTGTAGCTCCAAAAAAAGGACCTTTGACATTTTTCGCACTCGTTTGGGTCCTCCTTGTGGATTTTGGCTTAATGTTGCCTTGATTTAATGTTGTAATGTGGATAACACATTCACATTAGGTATTGGGCCCTTGTGAACTAATGGAATCTAATGGTACCTTATAAAAGTTTTGTGAAGTGTTGTAACACACTTTCACACTTTTTGAGGGTTTTATTAATTATCTAAACATAATTTTAATCATAATCAACCTTAATCTTGCTTTATTTGGAGTGTTGTAAATTTTTGTAACACACTTTCACATTCCTCTAGGCTTATCATTAATAATTGGGCTTTCTTATACTTTAATTGGCCCTATTTTTCATCCACAAGCCTCATTTATTACATCTTTTTTAGGATAATCTCGACACCAATTAGTAACCAATCATAATTCAAGTGTTCCTAGCTTGTGTGGCCCAGATTTAGTGTTTGGGACTCATTCACCACCTTGGGTGAATAAGTCCCACCTCGGTATTTTTGGCCCTGATGCAGGTTTCACACATTTCTAAACACTTTTCATTTTGGTCCCATACATTATGTGTAATGGGACTCATTCGCCACCTTAGGCGAATGAGTCTTGTGTGACCAAAATTCAAATTTAAATCAATTTTTTGGTGGGATTTTATTCTCCTAGATCTGATGTCAGCTTGTAGTGTTGTAATTTTGGTAATTATTGCATAATTGAGTATAAATACAAGGTTTTTCACTTATATTCAGCACCTAGAAGTCAAGAGAGTTCACAAGAGATCATTAAGCATTCGCAAGAGCATTCAAGGAATTTCAAGGGAAGATTATCGAGCATTTTAGAGCATTATTCAAGCATCAATAATCATGTCAAAGATTGCATTCTTCATGTTTATTATTGTTCTAACAATTGTGATGTAGGTTTTGTGTTTCAATCAAGCATTGCATTCAAGATCTATCTCCTTCAAGCAAGATTTCAAGTCTATATCCATTGCAGCCATTTCAAGCATAATTACCCCCATAACATTTTTCCCTCCTCTTGTGTGTGATTTTCAGAGCTAGGTTGCAAATTTTCCAAGAAGCAAAGTTGGAGAAAAATTTTCAAGTCCCCAAAAGTTGTCAAAGTTGTCATCAAGCATTGCAGAAGCTTGGAGAAAGCCTATAGGTGATATTTTGCAGTTTTAGATCCAGAAAGCAATCAAGAAGAGCAAAGTAGATCAAGAGGCACAAAATCCACTTCAAAATTTCTAGAAAAGCAAAAGTGGACTAATTCGGCACTATTGGTGAATGAGTCCCACTATGTAGGCCTAAACAAGATTTTGGGAGATTTGGATACCCTTTTGGTTGAAACCTATTCTAGTGCATTTTCCCAAAAATTAGACTAATTCACCTAGCTTGGTATATGAGTCCCAGTCAACTTCAACATAAATTTTTTTAGTGATCCGGACCTTCATTCTGTCTTCTTCAATTTTCCAAGTGCACACTTTCAATTTCACAGCTTTTCATTATAGTTTGTTCATCCTTTTAGGTAATTTAGCATTTGTTTGCAAGTATGTGAAGGATCATCATGGATAAAATAGGCCCTTAAGTGGCAAAAAATTCAGAAAAATCAGAGTTAGGAAATTTGATGTACAAATTTGAATAAGTTATCTATATTATTTCAAAAATATGTAAGAATATAATTTGTAGCAAATTGAATTTAGTTTCTAAAGTACTTAAATTTTTGGAAAAAAATAAGAAGTAGGTGTCTATCTGACCACCCTAACAACAATAAAATGATAATATTTTTTTATAAGATTTTGGATATAAGTAGAGGACTCATGTCCCAATGTGATGCATATTTTTTTGTAATTATTTTCCAAGTAAATAATTAATTATGAATTTTTTATTACAAATTTTGAAAAATATAAAAACTCATATGTCTGACCACCTTAACTTGGTCAAAACTTCATAATTTTTTTTTTTTAATCCTATAGTATGCGAGGCATAGAATGTGACACATGTTTTGGATTCAAAAAATGTGATACCATTTGAAAGCTATATATTTTTTTCAATCAACCTATCAATTAGGACTTTAGTCATAATTCAAATAGAAAATGAATAATAATTATTTATTAAATTCAAAGTAAAGAATAATTTATATTGGTGGAATGCTGAGAATCTCATTTAAAAACCCTTTTCGTTTCATCAATTTTGGGTAAAAAAAAGTTGCCAGCCACATACCCATCATATTGCCACTTTTTGGACCATCATGATCCTGCACATACCCTTGCATATCACACTTTGTTTTCCACCTCATTGTCTTTTCCAAGTTTACACTTGCTGATGAACACCTCAGTAGTCATCATTCAATCACTAGAACAATCCCTTTGCAAGATTTCAATCTCCTTTGCATTGAAATCTCAAGGGCTTGTTCTCTAATGAAAGGTTGGAAAATGGTCTCTTTCTCCTTTTAGGTTCAAAACCCTAAAAGTGAAAGAAAGCCTGCACCATTTTTCTTCTTTTCATTTTGGTGAACCTGCATATAGAACATCATATTTTTGATTGGGAGTGCATTTACATTCTAGATTTAGCTTGCATTAACATTGCATTATGTTTTGCATTGTTTAATTTACATTTTGGGGTTTCAAATTTCACATTAGTGGAAAGATCATTTAGCTTGAATTATTGCACTTAATTTCATTGAAAATTAGTAAAATTTTGCATTTGTATCTTAGATTTGCATCAGAAAACATAAAAAGCATAGAATTCAATTCAAAAATTCTGAAAATTTTCAAACAAATTAGTACCTGGACTCATTTTTCACCTTTGGTGAATCAATCCCATTACATATTTTTCTTTGAATTTTCTAGCATTCATAGTTTAGTTTTTGAGTTTTTTCTTGTTGTTTTTTCATTTCAATTTTACTTTCTAGAACTTCAATTATAAGCATTTCATTCTTATTAGCTTACATTGAATTTGCATTCACTCCACATTTAGTATCCTTTGCATGAGTGTTTGGTGTCCTATTGCTAATATCTTAGTGAGAATAATTTTGAGACTCATGTCATCCTATGATAGCACAATCATTGTGGATCTTGGGTTATCTAGAGTTTCCACTCCTAGTATTGAAGCTAGTACACTAGGCATGGATAACACCCTTAGAAACTCTTTGCCTTTAGATAGCTTGCAAGTTGAAACAAGGAATTATAGCATCCCACAAGAAAACATAATTCGCGTTCATGAGGATCTAGTAAACTTACAACATGAAATAAGCCTTGAAAAAATTTCAACTACTGCAATTACTACAATATAAAACATTCACCACATGCTTGAAAGGAATGATGGCCTTGATCTCATGAAAAGAGTAGTTCAAATATTTGGCAACCATCTTTCCTCAACCACTAGTTGTCATTTACCCACAAGAAATGTTACAAGCCAAGGAGGAACAAAAATTCCTCCTCCCACAACCATAGCCTCAACACCTACCTATACCAATTCTCAAGTCATGACAACAATGCAACAAGTTAGTAATGTGATTCCTTCCCTGGGTATTCCTGCTAGCATCCCTAGTTCCTATGTGGCATCACAAGTTATATCTCCTACCTTACCACCTATAAGCATTCCATTCACTTGTCCTACAAATAAATACACTCCATTACCACTTTCACTTCCATCTAATACCACAAGAAATGATCCTCTCATAAGACAATTTTTCCAAACTGTTTCATCCCTTCAAAAGAAAATTTCCACCATCAACCAAAATAAAAATGACCCACCCAAATATTATGTCAAAAGCAGCCCATTGTCCTTGGAGATATTGCAAACACCAATGCCACAAGGCGTAGAGGTGCCTATATTTGAGAAATATGGAGGGAAGGGATATCCTTCTAACCATGTCAATTCCTACACTGCCTTATGTAGTAACTTTGTCCTCGATGATAAACTATTGGAAAAAAAATTTCCTAGGTCATTGAAATATAATGACTTGGAATGGTTCTCTTCTTTACCAAATAACTCAATTTTTTCATTCAATGAATTGGTTGAAGCATTTTTATACCATTTCCAAGTACATATCACTCCCAAGATGACCTTGTCCAATTTGATGAGATTCAAGCAAAAGGAGGACAAAAAGATAATTGATTTTATCTCACGCTATCAATCACTTTATTCCCAAATTGATGTCAAGGTTCCCGACCCACACCTTCAAAAGATGTTCATAGAAAAATTAAAGTAAGATTCAAGAAAATTGGACCATGATGAAATTCCCATCCTTCATGCATTTGTGTACCACCCTCTGTGATTAGAAAAATTTATTTAGTAGTTGAGATATAAGGTCTGCTTCTAGTCGAATTGAGAGATCCGAACCCACAAACTAAAAAATATCCCATCCTTTTAGAAAAAAAAATAAAGGGTTCCTTCAATTCAAAACCCCTCAAAAACCAACTCAAAATGTCAACAACCAAGTAGCTATTGTCAAAACCTCGGTACCCTTTAGTTATGGCAATCTGAAAAGACAATTCACTCCCTTGCCCAATACCCTTCATAACGTAATGTCCCAAATTTTAAAACAACAAATGATTACCTTGCTTCCCTTCAAAACACCTGACCCTAATAATCCTTTATCCCCGAGCTTTAAATAGAATGCTTATTGCCACTATCACTAAAAAAATGAACATTACATGGAACATTGCAAGCACCTTAAACATCTTGTGCAAGACCTCATTGATTCTAGTTGTCTATCCATTGGAGGTGTTAGTGATCAAGGTAATAATGCCATTGCCCCTCCTAATCAAAACTTGCAATTTTTTACCAACCCAATGCCTAAACATAATATTTCATTTGTCAAAGCCAGTGACACTACAAAGAATGATGTGATGAATGTTGACATAGATGACGAACACAATGATTATGTTCTAAACAATGCTATCAACGAAAATCCTATGGATGAAATGGTAGGGATGATAGACATCATCCCTCATAAGGTTCAACCTAAGAGTCCTTCTAACATTGCTTTATCCTCTAAGGATATACTTAAAAATTTGTCTGATGGTCCTCTCTACATAGTCGGTCATATCTATGACAAGCCCACTAATGGGATACTAATAGATCCCACCTATGGAGAGAATGTGATCACTGAGGAATTTTTACTTTTGCATGAACTCTATGAAGATGAATATGATAAACCAAAAGCATGGATCAAGACACACAATGGTTTCGTATTCCCTACGATAGGATCGATCACCTTACCATTGCAAATAAGACCAAAAATTTTAGATGTCACATTCTCCATCATCCCGTAGTCAGACCAATTTCATGTGAAGCTAGGCCACCCATGGCTTTTCTCCATGAAATTTGTCCATTTGGTTGTGCATAAATGCTTAAAGTGTCTCTTTGACAATGAAATATTCACTATTCACCATAGTGGCTTTAACCCCCTATCATCTAAAGGAAAATTTTCCCTAGATGCCTTTTGGCATGAGCCCATGGAACCTATAAAACCTCAACAAGATTTATTTTTCTTTTCCTATCAAAAGTTCAAGGCAAAGAAGATAGCAGAATTATCTCTCTGAAACCTGTCTTCATCTATCTCTAAACCTCCCATCCTAAATGAAACCATGCTTCAACCTCAACAAGAACCAAACAACTAAGACCAACTAAAAATAAAAATTTTACCCACATCCTCCAAAAGACCAAGAGACAATGAAACCAACCTCATGACACCTCCTAGAATAAAATAAGTTTAAAAATTCAAAGAGAAAGTGGATGAACAAGCTACTTTGGTTCCTTTCGTTCCTCCCCTTAGGGAAGAAAACAAACCTACAGTTGGTCAACCCACTTCTACACAAATGCAACTTTCAAACAAAACCAAAAGAAATAAAGGTGCTAGGGAGCGTAGGTGTAGATGTTGTGCCCTTGCTTGCAAGTTACATGAAGAATTAAACAAATAAAATCAAGATCCAAACTTGACTAAAGCAATGCATGATGACCCCCCTCCCCAACCAAAAAAAAATGACCCAAAACAAAAACCACAACAAGAGTCAAACTCTTCAATGGACATTATCATTCAACCACCTATTGTGGTTAACTTGGATGATGATGACGAGATCGCTAAAATTGACGAAGAGGTGCATAATGAATTGAAAACATTTTTTTCCTCTTCCATGAGCTTAATGAAAAATCTCCTACAAAGAGTGTTGAACCTGGTGCTTCTCCTAGTTCGGCACTTGCCTTTGTCCCTTTGGATAGTTTCCCACCTTCGGTATACATAGAACATGATTGGGAGGTGGATGACTTACACATAAGTTGACTCGGATTTGACTTACTAGTCTTTTGCATTTTCCTTTTATTTTGTGTGATTGCATGTACATAATGTGATCCCCCATGATGTTTTGTTTGATGTTCTCTCTCTTTTTGTGACATTCCTCTATTTGTACCTTCATTCTTCTCTATGTCGTGCATCTTTTTCATTATTTATCTTTTTCTTTTGTTTCCTTTTGGGGATGACAAGTCATGAGACATTCATGCCTCCTTCATGTTGACCAAAAGGCTTTCTTTTTCCTTTTCCTTTTCATTTTATCTTTATCTTTTTCTTGTGTTTTCATTTTGGGGATGACACAAGGCATTGAGACATTCATGTCTCCTTCATGTGACCCAAAAGGCTTTATTTTTCACTTTCCTTTTCATTTTCTCTTTATCTTTTTCTTGTGTTTTCCTTTTGGGGATGATGCAACGCATTGAGACATTCATGTCTCCTTCATGTTGACCCAAAAGCTTTTCCTTTTTCTTTTTCCCTTTCTTTTCATTTTTCTTGTGTTTTCCTTTTAGGGATGATGCAAGGTGTCAAGACACCCTATGTCTCTTCCATGTTGACCCAAAAGGTTTTTCTTTTTTTTGCTCTCTTTGTGTCATTCTTCTAGTTCTATGTGTATTTGGGGGATGATGACAGTTCCAAGCTCTCTAAAAATATTTTAGCAAAGAACATATTGACCCCAAATCTATAGATCCCTTATGTGTTTGGTGTTTTCATTTAGGGGGCAACCCCTCTCTTTTCTTTTTCTCTTTCATGACACAACTTTACTCAGAAACATATGACTTGGCATAGGGCTTTCCAAGTTGGCTCTCATGTCTTATTTCTTGTTTGAATTTTTCATTTGCTACTTTAAATTAATTTCTCACAGTATGGTGTTCAACAATTCCTTTAAAGTGGGGGAATACATTGACATTATTCTTTTGAATTTTTCCTTTTTATTGGTTCTTAGTGCAGCCTTCTTACTTCATACGATGTATTTGTCACTTTGTGGATGCCATTGGGTGTAATTTCCTTCAGGAGCATGGTCTCTCTTAGCATATTACATTCCTCTTAGTGGCTTCATGCAACACACTACATCCCCTAAGTTTATAATTTTCTATTCTTTAATTGTTCCTCTCTTGGAGACATTAGGCACAATGCTCCCTAAGTTAAATACCTCACATGAACTAAGCAAGACTCCTTTGAACATTCTCTGCATATTTCATTTTGCATTTGTTGTTATAGTACCACCTTGCATAATACAACTTCCATGCCTATGGAGCCATCTTGTTTGTTCATGAGCTCCAATCATACGACTCTTTCCTTGTCTCATGAAGCTCAAAAAAATATTTTTTGTGTGGCACCTTATTAAAGTTATCAGGAGGTATAACTTTAGTATGGTTGAGTAGGAAGCCCAATTTGAGGCATGACTTTCCCCATAGCCACTTGCATGTGTGTGAGTGCATACTAGCCATGAGTGTATGTTTCTCGCCTCTTAGGACTTCTCACCTGACAGACAACCAGGAGCTCCATCACCTCAGAGTATGTGGTTTTTGGACAAGCAGCCTAGATCTGATCCACATCAGGATGGAAAAATGGTCAAATCTTGATTTGATTCTTTTATTTCTTTCCTTTTCTCTTTTTCATCTTTGGTAGTTTATGATTGGCTTTGTTGATGTTTTTTATATCATTTTCATGTGCATTCCTTTGTGCTTATGTTTGGTTTTCCTTGGGATCTTGATCATGGGGGCTTGATCACCCCTCTTGATTGTTGTTATCTCATCTTGCTAGAATTGGTTCATTGGAACCCCTCTTGGTGCACACTTGTCTACTTTAGTGTGAGTTTGAAGCAGGTTCATCCTCTCACTAAAGTGGGGGCTAAATTTAGTGTTTAAAAAGGATCCTTTGACATATTTCACACTCGTTTGGGTCCTCGTTATGGATTTTGGCTTAACGTTTCCTTGATTTAAAGTTGTAATGTGGATAACACATTCACATTAGCTCTTGGGCCCTTGTGAACTAATTAAACTTAACAGTGCCTTGAAAAAGTTTTATGAAGTGTTGTAACACACTTTCACACTTTTCTAGGATTTTTTCAATTAACTAAACATAATTTTAATCATAATCAATCTTCATCTTGCCTTATTTGAAGTGTTGCAAACTGTTGTAACACACTTTCACATTCCTCTAGGCTTATCATTAATAATTGGGCTATCTTATGCTTTAATTGGTACTACTTTACATCCACAAGCCTCATTTATTACATCTTTTTGAGGATAATCCTGACACCAATCAATAACCAATCATAATTCAGGTGTTCCTGGTTTGTGTGTCCCATATTTAGTGTTTGGGACTCATTCTCCACCTTGGGAGAATGAGTCCCACCTAGTTCTTTTTGGCCCCGATGCAAGTTTCACACATTTCTAGAAACTTTTCTTTTTTCCCCATACATTATGTGTAATGGGACTCATTCACCACCTTGGGAAATGAGTCCTGTGTGACCAAAATTTAAATTTAAATCAAATTTATGGTAGGATTTTATTCTCCTAGATCTAATTTCATCTTGTATTGTTGTAATTTCAATAATTATTGTATAATTGAGTATAAATATAAGATTTTTCACTCATATTCAACACCTAGCATTCAAGAGAGTTCACAAGAGATTATTAAACATTCATAAGAGAATTCAAGGAATTTCAAGGGTAGATTATCAAGAATTTTAGAGCATTATTCAAGCATCAATCATCATGTCAAATATTGCATTCTTCATGTTTGTTATTGTGCTAACAATTGTGATGTAGGGTTTTTTTTTCAATCAAGCATTGCATTCAAGATCTAACTCATTCAAGCAAGATCTCAAGTCTACATCCATTGCAGTCATTTCAAGCATAATTGTAGTACCTTATTGCTAGGGTTTGGTGAGTTACAACATTACTATGTTTCATTCATCATTCTCTTTTCATATTTTATTCCATTTCAAGGCTTAATTACCAACAAGGGGTTTGAACAAGGAAAACCCTTATCCACTAACCCCCACAACATTTTTTATTGTTCTTATGTGTGATTTACAAATCTAGGCTGAAAATTTTCCAAGAACCAAAGATGGATAAATTTTTTTAAGTCCCTAAAAGTTTTCAAAGTTATCATCAAGCCTTGGAGAAGCTTAGAGAAAGCCTACAGGTGGTATTTTGCAGTTTCGGATCTAGAAACTAGTCAGGAAGAGCAAAGCAGATTGAGAGGCACATAATCCACTTTAGAATTTCCAAAAAAGTAGAAGTGGACTGATTCACCACTGGTGAATGAGTCCCACTATACAATCCTAAACAAGATTTTTGCAAATTTGGATACCCTTTTGGCTGAAACTTGTTCTCGTGCATTTTCCTAGAAGCTGGACTAATTTGCCCAGCCTGGCGTATGAGTCCCAATCAACTTCAATAGAATTTTTTTTAATGATCTAGACCTCCATTCTTCCTTCTTTGGTTTTTTAGGTGCATACTTTCAGTTTCACAGCTTTTCATTATAGTTTGTTCATCTTTTTAGGTCATTTAACATTTGTTTGCATATCACATTGTGTTTTCCAACTCATTATCTTTTCCAAGTTTAAACTTGGTGGTGAACCCCCCATTAGTCATCATTCAATCCCTAGAATAGTCCCTTTGCAAGATTTCAATCTCCTTTGCATTGAAATCTCAAGGGCTTGTTCTCGAATGAAAGGTTGGAAAATGGTCTCTTTCTCCTTTTAGGTCCAAAACCCTAGAAGCAAAAGAAAGCCCCCCCATTTTTCTTCATTTCAATAACAAAGAGAAGAATGTTGCGACAAGGAAGGATCACTTCCCATATCCTTTTATTGATCAATTTTGATACTATTTAGTAGGAAAAAATGTATTTTTCCTTTCTAGATGGCTTTAATGGTTATAACTAGATCAAAACCACCCTCGAAGACAAAGATAAAATAAAATTCACTTATCCTAGGGGAACATATATCTATACAATCAATCCATTTGGTCTAATGTAACATTCTTGCTACTTTGTAGAGGGCATGACATATACATTAAAGATCATTGAAAACCATTGAGACAACCACAAGGAGGATGAACCTTGTAGTTTGGGATTTTATTAAGAACAAATTATAGAAACTCTTTGATGCACACTTCATCTATCCAATATCAGATATTTAATGGGTTTCCCCTCTAGTGATAGTGTCCAAAAAAATGTTTGAGTTTCATTTCTATGACAATTATAGAGAGATAAATGTTGTAACAAGGATCACTTACCCCTTCCTTTCATTAAGTTCATATTTTGGACTCTTTAGCATGAAAAAGGTATTTTTCCTTTTTGGATGGATTTAGTTATTATAAATAGATTATAATTACCCTTGAAGACCAAGACAAAACAACATTCACTTTTCCTGAAGGGAACATATTCCTATAAATCCTTTCATTTGGGATATGTAATTCCCTTGCTACCTTCCATAGGGCTATGTTAGGTATCTTTTTTATCTTACCCATCATTGTTTAGAACTCTATATGGATGAATTCATAGGTTATGGGAATACATATGAATAAGTCTTAATGAATTTGGGAAAAGTATTATAAAGATGTGAAGACTATAATTGTTTTCTAACCAATAAAAAGTGCTACATGATGATGGAAGAAGGAATAGATTTAGGAAATTACACCTCTCAAATAGGAATTCAAGTGGAACCAACTAAAATTGAGGTCATTACAAAATTTCCAATATCATAGAAACATAAATATTTTATGAGATTTATTTGCCATACATGCTATTATCATAGATTTATAAAAGACTTTAGTAAAATTTAACAACTCCTTTATTTTTCTTACTTACCAACAATGTTAACTTTGTTTGCAAAACTACTATGCCAAGAAGTTTTCCAAAACATTTTAAGACTCCTTAATGACAACTCTAGTGTTAATAGAACAAAAATTGGATAAATCCCTTCCATATTTAATGGATTCATCTAATTTATTCATAATCTCTATCCTTTTCCAAGAATATGGTTTATTGGAATATTCCATATAATTTATTAACAATAATATATAAGTAGTTGAACTAAATAACACTATAATTAAAACAAAACTCCTTACTATGGTTTATGCAATCAACAAATTTTGACATTATATAACTAGTTAATCTATGTTTGTTCATACTAATCATGTAGCCTAAAATACTTAATGAAAAAAGCTATAGTTAAAGGTAGACTTGTACACTAGTTATTGTTGTTATAGGAGTTTGATATCACTATTATAAATAAACTTGGTAAGACCAATGTCATGGAAAACTTTATATCCATACTTACTCTTAATATGGATGCTTTTGTTGGTGATGACTCATTTATTGATGAAAATTTATTTTCTCTAATTGTGCATACTCCATGGGATGAAAATATTCCTAACTATTTGGTTGTAGATCAAGATCCTCCACATTTTTAACCAAGAGAAAAATACAATTTAGTGGAAAATATCCTTCCTTACTCATGTATCTCTATCTACCTCTTATATACTAGCCCTAATAATGTCATCCACTAGTGTATTAGAGAAGACATGGTATTTGATATAATATAATCCTATCATGATTCAAACCCTATCGAGGAAATTTTATAACTAATTGTACAACCTTCAAGGTATTTATCACTAGATACTATTGGCCAAAATTATATAAAAATGCAATTTAGTATGTGTATTTGTGACCACAATCAATGAATGTGTAGACCAAAAAAACTAATGAAATGCCCCTATAGCAATAGCTAGTGTTAGAGATTTTTGATAAGTGGGTTCTATACTATATAGGATTGATTTATCCTCCATCAAGTAGGAAAGAGTATATACTAGTGTATACTAAATACTTGACAAAGTGGATCAAATTCAAAGACTTGATACATATATGATATGAAAAGGTAGTAGAGTTCTTGCAAGAATATAACTTCACCTATTATTGAGTACCTAGGGAAATTGTTATTGATCAGGGCCCATAATTTACATTGAACTTTATTATAGCTCTTATTCCTAAATATGAACTCAAGTATATGAAGTATAATCCCTATCACCATAATTAAATGGCCAAATGGAGGCCACAAATTGGGAGATAAAAAACATTCTCATACAAATAACTCTACACCACTAAAATTGAGTAGCATGATTTCCTAAAGTAGTATGGGCCTATAGGATTGCATGAAATACAACCACAAGGTTCATTCTTGATGAACTAGTTTATAGTAAGAAAGTTTTTGTCTATCAAATTTGAGTATAAAAACAAGTAAAAACTACATTTTAACTCATTTTGGAACTATTTAAGGCATAGAAAAGGGTTACCTAGCTAAATGCACTAGATGAGTTACAAAGATAAGTTGTCCATCACAAAGAAATTATTTAAAAATGTGAATAAAATTGTATGATCAAATTGTTAAGACCAATGTGTTTCAAAAAGGAGATTGGGAATTACTATATGACTCAATTTATAAAGAACACAAAGGAAAATTAAAAATGAGATGGCCTAATCCCTATGAAATTAAACAAGTGCTTCCCAATGGTGTAGTCAAGTTAACAACCATTGACCTATTAATATTTTCCCATATGGTAAATGGTCATCACATTATGGTTTATAAAATCTATTTGCTAAGGAAATTTATTCAACACCTTGTTAAAGAAAATGGCCAAGGATTACAAGAAAATTTTCTTGGTCAATAGCTATAGATTATGGTGGAAAAGAAGAAGTGGATGCACATTCTAGCTCATAAGTTATCTTGCCTCAATTATGATTTCTTTCCTTTTTCTATAAAAAATAAGCTACCACTAAAAATAATTTAGGAATTGTTGGCACACACCTACCATTAATTTTTCAATCCACCTTAGATAATTACACCAAATCATCCCCTACACCCACCCTATAACATCACATTAATTCATCCCCTACACCCACCCTACAACATCAAACCAATTTATCCAATATTCCCACCTATAGCCACCATAGGTTTTCATTTTATTCAACTACTATAGGTAATGATGTAGGTAATGTTGTAGCCACTCCATGCATATAAACCATAAATTGTCTATCCTCATTAGCACTACCTTGTAGTCCCTTGGTTCCATTTTATTGTCTTTCTACAATCCTTTTGATCACAACTAAAATTCAAAGTTTGTGTATGGGATACATAATCAATTCATTTGTGACCTACAAAATGCTCACTATCTCAAGTTCCATTACCGAATTCCCTACCATAAGCATCATTCATTCCATTCCTATCCCATCATTAGTTTCTTTATATGGCTCAACAATATTATGATAACATACGATTTTATATTGTGTTAGGATTAATTGTTTTTTATATTTTTAATTTATTTTTACATGGTATTTATTAACCATTCCAATTACTTAATACATTATTCAAGATGTTAATTAATATTCTAACTCCACCCTATCCTTCTACTTCACATCATTTCAAGGAAAGTGACTCTCTCATCGGGTATGGAGGTTTCCATGCTAATTCAATAATGTATAGGTAGTCAATGTCTATAATTGGATAATAATTATAACATAACCTTACAAGATACCATCTCAAAACTTATATTGTCATAATTATTTATTAAAAATTATTTCCATATTACAATTTATATTCAATTCACATACTAATAACTAAAAGCTAAGAATTTTTTTGAGAAAACTAGTCACAAGAAGTTACTCACAACATCTAGTGATAGGAAACCAATAGTATAAGAGGATAGAAGTACACACCAATTTCAATTTTTTTATAAATTGACCATATTTTTCAATTCTCTGAAATAGCATGCGAGGAAACACTTTTTATAGAGAATCCTATGGATTGTTGGTGTGAATAAGGTATTCTACCTAACTAGTTCACCTAGCAGGTCCTATTCACATATTAAGTTTACTTAAGTCTTAAGAATCTATGAAGTTTTTTTTCCTTAATCATTTTGATTTTTGGCTTGTACAATCTTTTAAGTTTCAGGTTTTCCCATGCTCAAGTAGAGTTACCAGAAAGGTGCGCAATGCACCACGTGGTGGTTGCAAAACTTTCATCTTTTATCTTCCTTTTGAGAGAGAGTTCGGGACATGTGTTGGCTTGTCAAGGATTTTCTAGGGAGCTATATTCATGAGCTCAAAATTTTTTTATTTGTTCACACATCACCTCTTCGCTACAGGCGGATTGCGTTTCCTATGGAGCAATATCATTTGGGGAGTTTTTCAAAGCTGGTTGGCCTTTTTCTTTTCTTTGTTTTTGGGACAGAAGCTTTGAGTCGGTGCCTTTGGATAATGTGATCGGTCAACTGGACCTTTTTTCCAAGATATTGTTTTTAGGATTTGATCATTTACAAGCATCTATCTTTGCTAACTATCTAAAAAACATCAATGCAAAAACTGAGAATTGATGATCAAAGATCGTTGCGACCTAACCAAAGATCTACGACCGGATCATGTGCCATTAACTATCAACACCTGGCAATATTGACTTTTGTGTTGAGGTAGTGTTTTCTTTTTCTATAGCTATATGAGGAAGGCGATGGCACAGTGAGGGGTTGGATTCCAAGTTTCATTTTCCTTGGCTAAGGGAAAGTTTCTTTAGTTTTCTTAGGATATAGAGCTATTTTTAGAAGCATAATTGCATAACTACTTATCTCTGGCATGTTATATCTTTTAAGGCTTAAACTATTATCGAATTGGCATCCAACCTTTGTTTTAAAGTTCATTTGATATTTAAAGCATGAATTATTGAGAAGAAATTACTGATATTGTGCATGTATGGCCTTTTTCAAGCTTTCTTTCTTTATATTATCATTTTGAATTAAACATTGTGTCTTGCAAGCTGAATCTAAATAGTTTAAGTAGTTGATTTCCATGTTGTATGCTTGGATGGTAGAATAGTGACTTGTGAAAATTGGATTATGTCATTGGACTTCTCTATTTTTCTAAAGGGTTGTTGTTTTACTATATTATATTGTATTATGAGAGATATTTTATGCAATTTTTGAAGGTTCTTTCTATTACCCTCAGAAATATTTATGTTTGATTGGACCTTAACGAACACTATCTGCGTGAAGATTTGAAAGTCTACACTGTGCTTGTTGTTAGCCTTTGTTGTTTGTTCTATTTCCAACAATGAAGGGTTGTGGCGTTTTGTGTCTAATTATATCAATCATAGGAATGGTTGGGTTTGAAATGTTGTAAAAGCGTTAGCGCATCGCCATTTTCATGTTTTATATTTACATTTCCTTCTACACTTTTCTCCAAACCCCCAAAGAAGAGCTAACTTTCTATAAAAATCCTAGAGGTATTCAATGAGGTGAAAATTGGTCCCCCACTCACTGAATTTTCCATAAGACTATTAGAGAGCCACAAGCCTTGATGATCAATAGTTCTTTTTCTAGCACGCCCGGTGGGATAGGAAGTTTTTTTAACACCTAATTAGAAGTCAAAAATATTCCATGAATCAGGCTAAGGAAGGAAATTGGAAGTTTCATGCCCATTGTCCAAACAAGAGCATCTTCAAGAGGTCACTTCTAGTACTCTCACTTACCTCCCTCAACACCTAGAAGGAGAAGACTTACATGTTCTATTTCACTTGTAAGGAGCAATAGAGCAAGAAGTAAGAGCCCAATATCTAGAGCTTTATCTACTCCACCTAGAGGCTCAAACTTCCAAATTAGAATACCTGTATACCTAATTCACAGGAGTATTTTCTCTATGGCTCACATACCCCCCCTACTCCTAGAAATTTTGTAACATGGGATAGTGGTAGTCCGCTAAGACCACCCACACCCCCAGACCTATGGCCTACCATACTTGCTAATGCCCTCAATGCCATTCCAATATTCTTTGGAGAAGACTTCAAAACCCCTTTTGAACACCTTCAAGATATAGCAGAGGTATGTAGGGTACATAACATATCAGAGGAGAACATCGCTTTGAGGATGTTAGCTACCTCTTTCAAGGGAAAGGCCCAAGATTGGTATTGATCTTTGGCCTCAGGCTCTATCATCTCCTAGGATCAGCTAGGAGAGCATCTTTTTGAATGCTTCTCAGAGAAAGGAGACCACTCTTTGTTGTTGCAACAACTAATTACCATCAAGAGAGCTCTTGAAGAGGCCATGAGTGACTTCAACACTAGATTTCATAAGACCTGGCAAAGGATCCTCGTGACTGCTCGACCTCAAGTTGTGATGGCGTCAATGTTCTATCTAAACGCCCTCAACCCATACATCACAGTTATGATAACCTCCATGGGAGGGGATATCTTTCCCAACACATATGAGGTGGTGGTGCATGTAGAGAACAATCTAATCGATTCCAAAAAGCTTCTATCTTGACCTCCAATGCCAGTATTTGTAGAAATATTTGATGGCCCTTAGGAAGAAGCCATTCCAAGAACTTCCACTACATAATTGATGTCGATCACCCTACAGTCTATATATGTGTATCCCACCACTCAAACAAGCACATTGAGCTCTTCCTCAATAGTGGCAGATATCAGCGACATGAATAATCTCACGCAGAATTTCACCAATGAGTTGGTCATTATCAAATGACAAGTGACGCCTCTAAAGTAGACTACGAAAGCCTATGGTAGAGAAAAGTTGTCTTATTAGCAGAATCCATACCAAGGATCCTCTAGAGGAGGAGGTCAACAAATTTTGTCTATAAAACAAATAGTTTAGGTCACCATTCCATTGGAGATAGTCAAGGATAGCTCGAGTAAAGAGTTAATCCTAGGTTAGAACAATTTGGTGGAAGAAAAAAAAATTTGGTGCTTCTCGTGCAGTGATAGCCCTATGCCTCAAAATTTCCCAAGTGGGAATATGAAATAGAGGATAGTGGAAAAAAGAAGCAAGGGTGTGCTCCTGAATGCAGACGAGTATGAATCTTTCAAAATTGAAAATGCTCATTTAAGAGTACAAATGCAAGAAATGTCCTTAGAGCAAGAACTAGACATTGCACCTGACCAAGCTCTGTTCTCATGGTTAGAGTAAGAAGATGAAGTGTTCACAAATGAAGCTTTGATGACTAGTGTTCCACAAGTACAGTCAAATTACAACACAAGATCAAAAAGAAGGCTCATAGGAAAGTACATGCAACAAGCTTTGCCACGTCCATAGCCACATCAATAGCTCCCATAGGAAAAGTGGACTTCATCACCCATTGTCCAACCTTTTCTGTAGCCGCATAACCCACCATTGGCAGAGAAAGAGGCAAATAAGGCACCAAGTCTAGTCATGATGGAACATTTCCTTCCAAATCCAAGAGAAATACCATTGTACAAGCCTAAGACTCAACCAATTAGAATGCTCAATGTAGTGGAACAACTAAAAAAGGTTCCTACAAATGTATCATTGTGGGATGTCATATCCACTCCCAAAAAAAATACATTACTTCAAGAAGCATTAAAGAAAGAAGAAAAAATCCCACAAGTAGAAACAACTCAGCCATGCAATCAAAGCGGAGACAAAGGATTTGTGCCACCCCCATAGGCTCTGAAAGCAATAGCTTATGCGAATGATTTAGGTAATGTAAAAGAGAAAGAGGTAAGCAAACCAAAGCCCACACCTTTCTTTTTAACACTTATTGTGGGAGATAAACTATTGCATAATAATATGATTGATTCGGGGGATAGCTTGACTATTATGCCAAAACAAGTGGCACATGCTTTGAAACTTAAGTATCAGCCCCTTAAAAAAGGAATCATGCAACTAGATGGGAAGAAGGTTCTGACTATTGCTCAGATAAAAGATCTATCTTTGACCCTCTTCTCCTATCCAATCCAAACCATCACACAAGAAATAGTAGTGATAGACATTCCCCTCGTCTTCAGAATGTGTCTTTCGAGATATTTCACTACAAAAATTGGTGGATACTTAGCACTTGACTAGTCCCACGTAATATTGAGAACAAAGCACAGAGTGAATATGAAGATCATGTCTAAATCATTGCATGTCAAACACATTGTGGACAACACAAACCTATTCTTTGAGGCCACACATACCTCCATCTCTCATCAAGAGAGATATTTTATAGAAATGCTAGAAGATGAAGAAGATACAAGTGATCAAACTCTTGAGGAAGAGGTGTTGGTCAACCAATTCATTGACTTCAATCCATTTAGAAACTTCCATGCAATAGTGCTAGGCACCTATGTGATTTTTGATGATGATTAGGTCTTTCTGAAACTAATGAAGGATCAGGAGGAATCTGATGATCTGTCTGATAATCATCTATGGACCCTATATTTTGATGGTGCCAAGTGTAAGGTTGGCTCTAGAGCGATTGTCTGACCAGTGTCTCCAATAGGATCAAAGACCCTCAAGGCTTACCATTTTTAGTTCTCATGCTCCAACAACAATGTTGAATATGAAGCCTTGGTTCACAGGTTGATTCTAGCAGAGTGGATAGGCATGAGAAGGATACGAGCTTTTAGAGATTTAGAACTAGTGGTGAGCTAGGTCCATGGAAAAGTGACTGCAAAGAACACAAGGATGAGATCTTATAGACATCAGGTTTGGGATCTAATTGAGAGTTTTGAAGCTTTCAACATACAACTTATCCCCCAATCACAAAACAATGTTGCTAATCGGATGGCTTTTGTCGATTCGCAATTTGAACCAATTTCTAACCTGATGAAGCAAAGCACGGTGCAAGTCATTGTCCAACCCTCAATTCCTAACAACGATCAAAACTAGCAAGTCTTTGATGATGACATCCAAATTGCTTCTTTCATGTAGAAATTAGGGACAACTTCTGACTATTCACCACCAGGGGCATAATTTCTCAAGGAGCAAGTTACCCAATTGAAAGGGAACAAGCTTCCCCAAGGATTAATTTCGCTTGAAAATATCTTTGATTGTGAAGATGCAAGAAATGACAAGCAAATATTTATTGTAGATGCAAAGGATTACAAAGATCTTGATGTTGGAAGTGGTAGAAAGTTGAAAGTTAGAAGGGAAGTTCCTCACAATGACAAGAAGAGGCTAAGGGATCTATGCTTCAATCATGATGGGGTTATCACCTAGACCTATGATGATCTTAGAGGATATGACCTGGGCATAATCCAACACAACATTGATTTGGCGTAAGGATCTAAGACCATCTGAAAAAAGAAAAGGCTAATCAACCTGAAGGTCGAAGCATTGATGGCACAGGAGCTCACCAAGTTGGACAAATCAAAGATCATATACCCTATCAAACATTCCACCTACGTGTTGAATCTGGTTCTAGTCTGATAAAAGAATGGTGATATCCAACTTTGTGTTGATTTTTGGGACTTGAATATGGCCTCATTAAAATACCATTACCCCTTTCCACTGATGGAGTAGATCTTGTAGACTGTGGTTGGATTGGAGATGTTCTCTTTGCTAGATGGTTTCTCAGGGTATAACCAAGTCTATGTGAAGGAATCTGACCAACATAAGACAATGTTTATTTCTAAGTGGGGAATGTTTGCATATTCAAAGATTTTGTTTGGACTTTTCAATGCTGGTGCAACTTTTCAATGAGAAATGGATATTGCTTTTGAAGGATTGATCAACATGATTATTCCCATATATCTAGATTCCCTAGCAGTATTTTCAAAATCAAAAGATGATCATTTTGATCATCTAGAAAAGGTTTTCCAGAAATTCCAATAGCTCAAGATTTCTTTGAATCACAAAATATGTGTCCTCAGAGTACCTCAGGGTAAGCTCCTTGGCTTTGTAGTATCAAAGGAGGGAATAGCTATAGACCCTGAAAGGGTTAGATCTATAATGAAATTACCCTTACAAGTAAACCAAAAGGGACTGCAATCATTTTTGGGGAAGATTAATTTTGTTAGTAGATTCATATCAGATTTTGTAGGCATTGCGAGACCAATCACCCTGATGCTTAAGAAGAACCTACCTTTCAAGTGGGCTTCTGAGGGAAAATAAACTTTTGAACAACTAAATATAGCCCTCTTTGAAGCCCTGGTGCTGATTAACTTGGATTTTTCCAAAGACTTTCTACTCTATGTATAGTGGCCAACATAGTATAGCTTTTGTGCTCACTCAGAAGTGCGAGGAAGATAATGGAGAGAATCCTATCGAATTCCATTCGAGGACCCTAAAAGGCTATAAATCTAGGTATAATTTTGTAGAGAAGCAGGCCTTTTCCATTTTCAAAAGTTTAAATAAATTCTAACACCTAGTGTCAGGTAACAAGATCACTATTCTTGTAGTGCATCCTAGTGTGTGGGAATACATCATAGAAGGAGAGATAACAAAAACAAGGGAAAATTGGATCACCAAGATCCTAGAATATGATTCGAACATTAGACCAACCAAACTACTTTGGGGAAGATGTCTATGTGAATAGAAGAATCAAGTCCTAAAACTAACAAAGAGAGTGATCAAGTCTACTTGAACCAATTCAAGTCCAAAGAGTCTTGGGTAGCTGATCAGACACAATATATGAAAAAGGAGTACTACCCAACCAGTCTTCCTGTGGACAAAGAAAAATTAACCATTCTACTTTTTCTCATTTTTAGGCCCTCCTAGTGGATTTTGGCTTGATTTTTCCTAGATTTAATGTTGTATTGTGAAATTAGGTCTTGGATCCTTGTGAATCATTAAGACTTCTAGGATGTCTTGTAAAGGTGTTGTGAAGTGTTGTAACACATTTCTATAGTTTTCTAGACTCTTCTTATCATAATTCATCATAATATCCTATTTTTATTACTTACCAAGTCTTATTTCAAAGTGTTGTAAAGTGTTCTAACCCACTTTCATTCTTTTCTAGACTTGTCCTCACTAATTCAACCCTTTCTTATGTTTAAATGACCCTTTAATGTACTTTATAGCCCCCCTTAAGTGTGTTTGTGAGGATATTCCTATTGGAAAACATTTAATGCCCCATAATTCCCAACACCCACTTAATTTTCTTAAAAACTCAAAATAATTTCAAAATTCTGACGGGATTTCATTCTCTAACCCTTGAGGTTAGCCTGTGATGTGTTATTTTTTAGGAAATTTAGTAAAATCAAGTATAAATAAGGGTTTTTCCCCTTATTTTACATCTATAATCTCATAATCTCTTGCACTCATTAAGCATTCAATCTCTCAAGTATTCGAGCACTCTAAGCATAATCAA
Source organism: Sequoia sempervirens (assembly GCA_007258455.2). Taxonomy (NCBI): domain Eukaryota; kingdom Viridiplantae; phylum Streptophyta; class Pinopsida; order Cupressales; family Cupressaceae; genus Sequoia; species Sequoia sempervirens. The sequence continues at coordinate 253,686,499 of VDFB02000003.1, forward strand.
GTCATCCATTGGAGCACTTCATTGCATATCTTCAGATTTCATCAACAAGGGTTTGGTAAGTTTATGACATTGCATGTTATCTATTTATCACTTGAGCTTTCCATTTCATTTCATTTTATAGGGTTTGATTACCAAAGTGGGGTTTGACCAAGGAAAACCCCTATACTCTAACCCTCAACCATTTTTCCCCTTTTGCATGTGTGTTTGCAGACTTTGTAGGAAATTTTTTTAACTTGGATAAAGTGAGAAAATGTGTTTTCAATAAATCAAATCTATTCAAGTCAAAATAACCCTATTTCAAGCTTGGAGATAGTATATAGGTCATTTTCTAGAGATTCAGATCTGGACCCACATCAAAAAAGCAAGTGCATACCTGAAGCTACATAATTCTGTCCCAAGATTCCTAAAATTTGAAGGTGGACTATGTCACCACCCTTGGTGATTTAATCCCACTCCCAAGCTTGAAAAGTGGTTTTTGTATTTTTGGATACCCATTTGGCAGATTCCTAATCTGGATAGTTTTTCCCGAAACTGAGACTAAGTCACCCAACCTGGCGTAAGTGTCCCAATCAGCATTTTCAGTCAATTTCTCAAGATTCTAGAATCTTCCCACATCTGGTTTCAAATTCCAAGTTCACCTCTCCATTTTTGTTCATCTATTTCATTATTTACTTTCATTTTTAGGTGTTTTTGCATATCATAACTATGTGTTTTCAAGCACTTTGCATTTCTTAGGTTTAGCATCATTAGATCATTTCCTTTTCAGATTAGTGCATTATTACATCATAATTAGACATAATACATCTCATTTACATTAGTCTTGAGTGTAAACACCCTAGATTTTTAACCATATTCCTTCCCTTTTAGGTGAAAAACCCTAGAAGGGTAAGTGTCCAATAGGGTTACCAAAATCTTTGTTTACATTTTCACTTTTTCCTTTTTATTTTTCTTTTCTTTTTTTTCCTTTTGGGATGGTGCAAGGCATTGAGACCACAATGTCTCCTTCATGTTGACCCAAAAGTATTTCTTTTTCATTTTACCTTGTCACTTTTTGTCACTTTGTTTTGTGTTTTCCTTTTGGGGTAAACCCTCTTTCCTTTTCTTTTTCTTTTTCTTTTACATGGCATAGCCTTACTTCAAAACATATTACTTGGCATAGGGGATTTTCAAGTTGGCTCTCATGTCTTTATTTTTTTCTTTGCTACTTTAAAGTACTTGCTCATAGAATAGTGTGTAGCAATTCCTTTAAAATTGGGGGCATACATTGGCATTATTCATTTTGCATTTCTCATTCTTAGTGTAGCCTTGTTACTTCATACGATGCGTTTGTCACTTCATGGATGAAATTGGGTGAGATTTCCTTCATAATTGTGATCTATCTTAGCATATTACATTCCTCTTAGTGGCCTGATGTGATGCATTGCATCCCCTAAGTTGTGAATATTCTATTCTTTGATCGGTCCTCTCTTGGAGACATTAGACACAATTTTCCCTAAGTTATAGACCTTTCATGAAAAAAACAAGACTCATTTGAACATCTTTTGAATTTTACATGGCCACCTTGCATAATGTAGCTTGCATGAATGCAGTACCTTTGCATTTGTTCATAAATTCTAAGCATATGAAGCTTTGCTTGTCTCATGAAGCACGAAACAACATTGTCTTTGTGGCACATTATTAAAGTTATCATGAGACATAAGTTTGATATGGTTGAGCGGGAAGCCCATTCCAAATAGAAATTATATGGCCCCAAAGTGAGTATGCTTGGATTTTGTCACCCGGCGGATAGCCATAAGTCTCGTCACCCCAGAGTGAGTACACATTCCTTTTTTGTTCCAAACAAATTGACTAGATCTAATCCACAATGTGTTGGATAGACGATAGAAGCTTTCTTTCTTCCTTTCTCATCATCATGTGTGTTCCTTTATGCTTATGATTGGTTTTCCATGGGATCATGATCCTGGGGGCTTGATCATCCCTCTTGATTATTGATGTCTCATCTTACTAAGTATTAGTGCATTTGGACCTTTTCTTGGTTGCATGATCAACTTATTTAGTGTGATTTTGAAGCAAGTTCATCCTCTCACTAAATTGGGGTCTAAATGTGGACACGAAAAAAGTAACCCTTCTAATTTTTCTCATGTTTAGGCCCTCCTAGTGGATTTTGGCTTGATTTTGCCTAGATTTAATGTTTTAATGTGACATTAGGTCTTGGATCCTTGTGAATCATTAAGACTTCTAGGATGTCTTGTAAAGGTGTTGTGAAGTGTTGTAACACATTTCTACACTTTTCTAGACTCTTCTTATCATAATTCATCATAATATCCTCTTTTTATTACTTACTAAGTCTTATTTCAAAGTGTTTTAAAGTGTTGTAACCTACTTTCACGATTTTCTAGACTTGTCCTCACTAATTCAACCCTTTCTTATGTTTAAATGACCCTTTAATGTACTTTTTGGCCCCCTTTAAGTTTTTTTTGAGGATATTCTCATTGGACAATATTTAATGCCCCATAATTCTTGACACCCACTTAATTTTCTAAAGTGGGACTAAGTCATCAATAAGGGCGACTTAGTCCTTTTTGGCACAAAACTCAAAATAATTTCAAAATTCTAGCAAGATTTCATTCTCAAACCCTTGAGGTCAACTTGTGATGTGTTATTTTCGGGAAAATAAAATCAAGTATAAATAAGGGTTTTTCCCCTCATTTCACATCTCCTACAATCTCATAATCTCTTGGACTCATTAAGCATTCAATATCTCAAGTATTCAAGCACTCTAAGAATAATCAAGTCATCCATTGGAGCACTTCATTGCATATCTTTAGATTTCATCAACAAGGATTTGGTAAATTTATGACATTGCATGTTACCTATTTATCATTATCTTTCCATTTCATTTCATTTCATAGGGTTTGATTACCAAAGTGGGGTTTGACCAAGGAAAACCCCTATACTCTAACCCTCAACCATTTTTCCCCCTTTGCATGTGTGTTTGTAGACTTTATAGGAAGATTTGTTAAAGGATAAAATGAGAAAAGGTGTTTCCAATCAATCAAGTCTATTTAAGTCAACATAACCCTAATTCAAGCTTGGAGATAGTCTACAAGTCATTTTCTAAAGATTTGGATATGGACCCACACCAGAAAAGCAAGTGCAGACCTGAAGCTATAGAATCCTGTCCCAAGATTCCTAAAATATAAAGGTGGAATAAGTTTCCACCCTTGGCGATTTAGTCCCACTCCCAATCTTGAAAAGTGGTTTTTGCATTTTTGGATACCCATTTGGCAGATTCTTGTTCAGATAATTTCCCTGAAACTAAGACTAAGTCACCCTTCCTGGCGTAAGTGTCCTAGTCAACATTTTCAATCAATTTCTCAAGATTCCAAAATTTTCCCACATCTGATTTCAAATTCCAAGGTCACCTCTCCAATTTTGTTCAGTTATTTCATCATTTACTTGCATTTTTAGGTGTTTTTGCATATCGCAGTGTGTTTTCCAACACTTTGCATTTCCTAGGTTTAGCATCATTAAATCATTTCCTTTTCAGATTAGTGAATTAGTACATCATAATTAGACATAATACATCTCATTTACATTAGTCTTGGGTGTAAAAACCCTATATTTTTAACCCTATTCCTTCCCTTTTAGGTGAAAAACCCTAGAAGGGTAAGTTTCCAATAGGGTTATCAAAATCTTTATTTACACTTCCGCTTCATAAAAGGAGATACTACTGATTGCAATGCACTAGGTATTTATTAATTGTGAGTGTATTATTTAAGAGAAATTATGATGGTGTACTACTCTAATGTCTTGACAAGCTACATGCGGAAAGAGTTCTCAATGAATTCCATCGTATTCTAGAGGGTGGACACTTCTCTGCCAAGACTACCACTTTAAAGATAATGCGAGCAGGATATTATTGGCCCTCTATGTTTTCCAAAGGATATCATCTAGTGCAAAAGTGTACCCAGTGCCAAAATTTTGTCGGCAAAAGAAAGAATGTTGCTCTGCCCCTAAGCTTAATTGTAACCGAGGAACCCTTTGCTTAATGGGGTTTGGATTTTATCAGAATGATAAATCTTATTTCCATTTTCGGACACAAGTGGCTTCTCATGGCAACTGACTACTTCACAAGGTGGACAAATGTTGTAGCGCTAGAAAATTCCATAGAGGGGGAAATTGTAAATTTCCTTGAAGAGCTAGTAGCCAGATTTGGCCCACCCAAGACCATCATATCCAATAATTCCCAAGCTTTTGTAGGATTAGGAATGTTAGATTTTTCTATCAGACATGGTATTTTCCTAAAGACTTCATCAAATTACTTCCCACAAGGGAACAGGTTAGCAGAATCAACCAACAAAAACCTAATTAAGTTAATCAAGTGTATTGGGTCGAAATGACAAAGGGATTGGCACAAAAATTTGCGAGTTGCTTTGTGAGTGGATCGGATTAATCCAAAGAAAATTTTGAAGACTTCCCCCTATGAACTGGTATATGCAAAAGAGGTATTTCTGCCTATCTCTATAGAGATCCCTGCCTTACAACTACTGAAATCCCTGGAAATTGAAGAAAGCGGTGGAATGGAAGTACGGCTAGTGGAGCTCCTCAAGCTAGAAGAAGATAGAGAAAATGCCTAGGACACCATGATAAACCATCAACAAACAGTGAAGCGTTGGTTCAACAAAAATACTTCTAACCCAAAATTCAAAGAAGGGAGCTTAGTGCCGAAGTATGATGAGCCTATTGCAAAACCAGGACAACACAAAAAATTTGAAGCACTATGGAAGGGACCCTTCCGAATTAGTGCAAGGAAAATAATGCATACAAACTTGAAGACATGGAGGGAAAGGCTTTAGATATATTGGCGAATGGTATTTATCTAAAGTTATTCCATTAAAATATGTGGTTCTTTAAATAATTTAATAGTCATGTACCATATGTAATTTTTTTGTAAATATGTTCTAATTTTGAGAATAAGCCATCCGAGAAGAACACTAAAGAAATGAAAAGTTTTATTATATTATATTCATTGAAAATTTACAATATAGTGCATGGCCTGAGGCTTAGATTTAAACATGGAGCCTTTTACTGATAAAGGAAAGGGCTCATTATCAAGTTCTTCTTCTTCTTCTTTTTCTCACCTGATGAGTTGCAAAAAGGGGTTGAACACACGATGCACACATGCCACACAATGTAGACCTAGGGTCTACTCGTTGTGACTCTGCACCAAAAATTTGAAGTTCTTCCTCTAGGATATTCCCAAAATTTTCTCCATGTCATACTCTCGTAGCAAAAAAGTGGCCACTGGTTGAGAAGAGCAACAGTGCATCTCAACGTCCATAGTGTGAAAGTCGAAAAGGAAGGGCAACCAAGGTACGTCTATTCCAAAGTTGACATGCTTGCAAAGATCCATGGCACTTGGGACACCAATGCCAAGGATAGCCACTTGCACTACCTCGCCAAGCCCCTCCATTAGTGAAGTGTCAAACATCTAGTGGTACAACTCAATTATCATGGGCTTGGACACATTCAAGTCCAACAGTAAGGCCACAAAGCAGGAAAGCACATTACAGTTGCTCTAGAGCTTGTTTTCATCATCAATGAAGTCCTAGCCAACTACCCACCTTAACGCAACCATGTCGAGGTGGTCCCATTTCTTCACCTATCACTTAAATCAGTCACTAGTGACCTCTCCCAAAAAGAAATATTATGGCCTCCATGAGAGGAGTCGAACGGGAGTGCCTAAGCCAGCAAACACTCTAATAAGTAACAAATTATGGTGGAATGGGAATAAGTGGAGAGCTTGCTAAACTTAAGAAACTATATTTTTGAATGAATATTGCAAAAGGTAGCATAGTTATATATAGAAAGGTGAGCCAGTGAACTCAACCAATGGAAGTTCTATTTTTGGCTGGATGACAACGGGAAAATTTGAAGGAAAAACATGGAAGGATAGATAAATCATACAGAGAATCTAACATAATGCTTTGAGAAATAAATTTTGGCATTGGGAGTAAATGCTTTTGTATGCCGATGGTTGACATGTGTCCTTTTCCATCATCAGTGCCAACCAGCTTGCTAATGAGAAAAGACATGGATTAACGCGCTAAAATCTAAAAAATTAATGGGTGCATCTTTTCAAGAGCACCTTGTATCACCTCAGCATGTTTTATATGATGAAAAGCATGCTTTTCAATGCAATAAGTTCATTTGTAAAACAAGCAGTGGAGAGAATGTACTAATTCCATTCTTGTGGCATTCTCGACATTCCCAAGGGATATGAATCTCAAATCCACATGTATCAGCTCGGTGGTAGAATTTAATGGACCAGCAGTAACATTGTAGCCTTAACTACATGTACGAGTAAGATAATTAATTGCACTCAATAGTAGATTTCTCTAAAGAAGCAAAAGATAAGTGGTTGTTATCGCTAGAGAAGCTCTCTGCAACTTTCTCATATAGCCATGGTGGAAGCATCGACCTTTGGTAGACAAGTCATAGTTTCAAATAGAAGACCTGGTTATGTCGATGTTTTTGGGAACAACTCATTTGCTAATGCCCCAGCAGTAAAGGAGAGTCCATTTGATCACTATAGGAAGGTCCAACTTGATAAATACATCCAAAGAGAGGTAGTACAAGACATCACTAACAATGTTTTTGACCCTTAGTTATTAGATAACCCTAAAAACCTTAGAGAAGGTGTGTTTTAGAGGATGTTGGAGCATGAACCATCAGAGGGTTTTGTGTTTCAGCTCTAGAACAATCACCTACCATATTTTATGCTACTTATTGTACATATGTGCCTGGAGTTGGTTGACGCATGTGCAAAAATTTTTAACAAAAATACAGAGGCCATTAAGGGCCGAGGGGTCAAGATTACCATTTCTACCAAAGCTATATGGGATATGCTATGTATCCCTACAAGCTGGGGTGTCGATCTTTTTGATGAAGAACAAATGGATGCCCTAGGGGAGGACATGTTTAGGAAAAAAAAATTACGAGGATGAGACAAAGGAAAGACCACAGAGAGGGCAGATTTGTTGGCCACTTTCGCACAAGAAATTTAAGGACATGTAGTCTATGTTCTCAATGTTGGCCCAGTTTTTCAACCTTGATGACGATGAAGAGGTAAATCCTTTCCAATTTGGCCTAGCCATAGCACTCAAAAGGGAAAGAAACTAGAGGTACTATGATTTTGTTGAAGTAATAGCTAGGAAAATGAGGGAACAACTTAAGAATTATAGTACTGAGTCAAAATTTAGGTATTATTCTATCTTCACTCATTTTCTTTTACATCAGAATTTTGAGAGGCTGAGGTGGAATGTACCAGTGTCTAGGCTAGATGAAAGGGGTTGTCTCTAGCCAGTTTTTGTATGGACCCCTATTCTTTCGAGGACAGGGAATTATTATGTTTTTGCATACAATTTTCTAAGGCCAGTTCTCTAGGATTTGCTGCCCCACCCCATTGGTTGTTTCTCTCAAGAGGTTATAGATGTAAGGAAAATTAGATGCGGAAAACAATTCTCCTAATGTCAATACCTCAGGAAAGAATGAAAAAGTACTTTTAAATTTTCAATTACAGTCAAGTTAAGATGCACTATGATACAGATTACAAAAACATAGTACTAGACAAACACACATGAACACAAGATATACATGGGAAAACCCTTACGGGAGAAAAAACCCACCACACCAAGAGAAATCACTTTGTATTACAGTAATCAAAATTACATACAATTCCAGACTTATCTTTCTAGTGTCATTATATAGTAGCATTCATCATATACATTCTTCGAACATAAACTTCCAAGTTACAACCTTTATAGATTTCAATTCCATTACTGATATAGTTTGAATTCTTCACACTCCACGGTTGATTGAACCAATATTCAACCCCCAAGGGTCTCCAACTCCAAACTATATCCATGGTGTTCTTTGACTGTCGAGATTTCTCACAAAACTGTCGCAATGAACAAACTCCCAACGGTTCCAATTCAACTCCTCTAATTCATCCACGAGATGCCACATCAGAAGGTCTTACTTGGTCAACAAAATTTACAATGTACTGGCATCTCGGTGAGACAGTAACTGTGTCTCGCCGATGCCACATAGAATTCATATCGATGTCGCCAAGAGACTTTGTTATCACTAAGAGGTTCTATCGAGATTCCATGAGATTCAATAAGTCATCACGCAGTCGCCCTAACCTATTGCTTTTGCCAGGAGGTCATAGCGAGTCACTAAGGTTACACCAAAGACACAAGTCATATCGAGCTTCAAGAGACAGTCGGCAAGACTCACATCTATTGTCGAGAGTTCATACCGATTTCCATATGTTTCACCGATGACCAACTATCGCCAAGAGCTACCCCGATAGCCATCGGTTACCAGTAAGACATTTGCCATCGCTAAGAGGTTTCTCTAATATCTTTAAGTTATACCGAAGGCTTCCAACACAACGAGCTGTCGGTAGGACATTTAACTCTCGCTAAGACTTTGCATCGAGCCTGCCGAGTCACTCCGATGATCTACCTTGGAGTCTCTGTCAGTAATACATTTGTATATCACCCAAACTTCATAACGAAGCCTTAGAGTTACACTGATAACTCCCAAGTGTGTCCCTGTCGGTATGACATTCACTGTTCGCTGAGATGTTTCTCTGACCACTATGAGTTACTCCGAAGAACCCTTGGATGAGTCCCCATCGGCAAGACTTACACTATTCACTAAGACATCTTACCGGATCATTAGAGTTACCCCGAAGACCATAGTCGCCAAGAGTCTCGCCGATACACGATTGAATGGCCTTTCGGCCAGAGGTTTCTCGAGCACTATGAGGTCACAACGAGTACTCCATTTTACAATGATAGACTCCTCAATGCACCCTTTCAGCAAGACAATTGCAAGTTCACAGTGACCTATTCAAAACAAAATGAAACAAGCTGCTAGTCAGCTAGACATATAGAATGTCACACTGACTTGACTCTAATGGAGGTTTCAGCTTGTAATGTTTGAAGCACATATTTCCAACAATCTCCCACTTGACAAAGATCATACAGGTACCTCTAGAGCACAAATAATATTTACTGAAAATAATGGGCACTAAGGCCCATTAAACTGGCACACCACCTGAACTTGTCTGTGCTCACTGATTTTGTCAATGCATCTACAACGTTCTCTAGAGTATCAACTTTTTCCAAATTTACCTTTCCATCCTTAACCATATCTCGTACAAATGGTACTGTACATCAATATGTTTCGTCCTAGCATGGAAAGTTGGATTCTTTGCCAGAAAAATAGCACTCTGACTGTCACATAAGATTGTTATGTCCCCTACATCAAAACCAATATTAGAACACAAACGTTTCAACCATACAGCTTCTTTACAAGCATGAGTAGCTACCATGTATTCAGCCTCTGTAGTGGACAAAGCGACTATAGCTTTCCGCTTGCTCATCCAACTCACTGCGCCACCATTCATCATGAAAATGTATCCACTGGTGGATCTCCTGCTGTCAATGTCCCCTACCCAATCAAAATCTACATAACCATGAATGCTAAGAGTCCTCTATGATTCAACCGAATTCCCATGATAACACAAAGAAAAATTTGAAGTTCCCTTCAAATACCTTAACACTCTCTTCACAACATCCCAATGTATTCTTCCTGGATTAGCCATAAATCGACTAAGTACTCCCACTGCTTGGGCAATGTCTGGTCTTGTATAGACCATTGCATACATGAGACTACCTACTGCACTTGCATAGGGTACACTGGTCATGTCCTCCATCTCAGTAGGAGATTTTGGACAATCCTCAATAGATAGCTTTGTTCCCTACATGACTGAAACAACTAACTCTTTGCAATCATTCATACAAAATCTCTCTAGAGCAGTCTTTATATACTTACTCTAACTGAGCCAAAGCTTTCTATTCTTCTTGTCCCTAGTTATCTCCATCCCTAGAATATACCTTGTTGCACCAAGATCCTTCATTTCAAACTTAGTAGACAACTGAGACTTAAGATCAGAAATCATTAACTTGTTATTTCCTATGAACAACATATCATCAACATAAAGAGAAATAACAAGCACTTGATCACTTTCAGCTTTATAGTATACACAGTGATCAGATTTTGATCTCACAAAGCCTAAAGATAATACATAAGTATCAAATTTTTGGTACCACATTCTAGGTGACTGCTTTAACCCATACAAAGATTTCTTTAATTTTCCTACCAGTTTTTCTTTACCTTTCTCAACAAAGTGCTCAGGCTGGGACATATAGATTTCTTCTTCAAGATCTCCATGAAGAAATGTTGTCTTCACATCCATCTATTCAACCTCTAAGTCATCCGTTGTTGCAAGTCACAATAGAAATCTAATGGACGTCAGCTTTGCTACAGGAGAAAAGATTTCCCCATAGTCAATTCCCTCTACCTGGGAATAACCCTTTGCAACTAGTCTTGCCTTGTATTTTTCTACAATGTCATCCAGACCAATCTTTTTCTTAAATACCCATTTGCAGCCCATAGGTTTTCTGCCTTTAGGCAAGGGCACCAGACTCCAAGTTTCATTTTTATCTAATGGCGCCCTTTCCTCATCCATGGCTTCCAACCAAGAATCTGAATCAGAAATTTTAATTGCCTCCTTTACAGTCCTAGGCTCATTAGTGCTAGAAATCAAGGCATAGGCATGAGTAGAATCAATTACTGAGAACCCATACCTATCTGGTAGTTTCCTTTCTCGAGTTGACCTCTTCACTAGATGAGGCTGAGGTTCTTCTTCTTCAGAACTTTCAGAACTGCTTGAGCTCTCCTTGGTTTCAGGTACATTTTGAATCTTCAATTCCTCTCTCTCTAGTGTAGGAGGAATTACTGCTACATCTTTACTATTTTTTGACTTTGTCTCTGACTATAGATCCAAGGTGGAAGGTTTTAGCTCATGAAAGATTACACTTTTGTTGTATACAACCTTCTCTATAACAGGATTCCAAAGCTTGTATCCTTTAATGTTAGCACTATAGCCAATGAAAATACATTTGACAACCTTGTTCTCTAGCTTAGATCTTTTTACATCTGGTACATGTGCATATGCCTCACAACCAAAGACTCAAATATGTCTAAGAGAGGGCTTCTTACCAAACCACGCTTCCAAAGGTGTCTTATCAACAAGAGAAGAGTTTGGTGACCAATTAACCAAGTAACATGCAGTAGCAGTAGCTTCAGCCCAGAACTTCTCCTCCAAACCAACACTACTAAGCATACTTCATGCTCTCTTCATCACTGTCCTATTGAACCTTTCTACAACTCCATTCTGTTGTGAAGTATAAGGTGTAGTCTTGTGTCTTTTGATTTCATGCTCTTTACAGTATCTTTCAAATTCATCATAATAGAATTCACCGCCATTATCAGTCCTTAAGCATTTTATTGTTTTACTAGTCTGATTTTCCACAAGATTTTTAAACTCCTTAAATCGACTGAACACTTTTGATTTACTTTTCAAAAAATATATAAATTCTCTTCTTGAATAATCATCAATGAATGACACATAGTATCTTGATTTAGACAAAGAAGGAACATCTACTGGACCAAACACATCTGAATGAATATAGTCTAACAAACTAGAAGATTTATGAGGACTGTCATAAAATGAAACACGGTGCTACTTTCCATATATACAGTGTTCATAGAATTCAAATTCGAAATTACAATCTTCAAGCCCCTCAAAAATATTTTTGTTCTTCAACGTTTTTAAACCTTTTTCTCCTATGTGGCCTAACCTATGATGCCAAAGCATAGTCTTCTCTGTAAATTCGAGCACCTCTAACCAGCACCATTGAACCTCTAGTCATCTTGCAGCCACTTCCCAAGAAAAAGACTTGTACTCCAATATCATTTAGCATAATTACAGACAATAGATTTCAAGCCAGACCTGGTATGTGCATAACATTATTGATCCCCTTTATTCTGCCATCAAGGAATTGGATTCTGACTCTTCCACGACCAACAATTTCCAAGGTTGAATCACTCACCAAGTACACCTTTCCACCATCGTATTCTTCATACTTTGTGAACCATTCTCTGTGAGATGTCATGTGGAATGATGCTCCAGAATCAATCAACTAGACATCGTCTGATGCCTGTGTAGCCAAGGCTACAATGAAGGCGTCACCATCACTATGAGAAGAACCATTATCAAAAGATCCCTTCTTCTTTTTCTCCTCTTTACAATCCTTTCAGACATGATTAGGTTGCCCACAGTTCCAGCACTTCACCTTGGACTTCTTGCTAGGAGATTTTGATCTCCCTTCTGATTTCGATTTGGACTTCTTGTCCTTCTTCTTGCCTTTCTCCTTTGACCTTCCTCTGACAGCAAGAGCCTCCTTCGCCATCTCAGAAGATTTTCTTCTCATCTCTTCTGACAGCAAAGAACCAACAACATTTTCCATCTTGAAACTAGATATTGTACTCCCAATAGCCATCACCAGATGATCCAATGAGTCTAGCAAAGAACATAACAGAAGCATACAGTGATCCTCTTCTTCAATCTTTACACCAACAGATGTTAACTGTGCGAGCATCATGTTAAATGCATTCAAATGATCAGCTACATACCCTCCTTCCAGCATTCTCAAAGAGTAGAGCTTCTTTCTCAGGAATAGCTTATTCACCAAGGATTTCCCCTGATAAATGGATGCCAGTCTCTTCCACAAGAGAGAAGCAATCTTCTCTTCATGCACATTGAGAAGAACTGAGTTTTCCAAATAGAGCCTTATCAGCCCCTTCACTTTTCTATCTGCAAGGTCCCAATCTTCTTGCTTCATGCCTATAGGTTTAGTTCTAGACACAGCAAGCCAAAGGTCTCGATCTACTAAGAGATCCTCCATCTTGAGTTTCCATAATTCAAAGTTACTGCCATTGAATTTCTCTATTTCAATCTTCCCAGATGAACTAGACATCTACATCTGTAAATAGAAATAACAATCTCTACAAAACTCCCACTGGACAGTATTGACACAAAAAACCTAATGTACCCCCAAGGATAACACAACTGGCTAGGCTCTGATACCACTTGTATGGAAAATTAGATGCGGAAAAAAATTCTCCTAACGTCAATACCTCAGGAAAGAATGCAGAAGTACTTTTAAATTTTCAATTACAGTCAAGTTAAGATGCACTATGATACAGATTACAGAAATAGAGTACTAGAAAAACACACATGAACACCAGATATACGTGGGAAAACCCTTATGGGAGAAAAAACCCACCACAATAAGAGAAATCACTTTGTATTACAGTAATCAAAATTACATACAATTCTAGACTTATCTTTCTAGTTTCATTATACAACAACATTCATCATGTACATTCTTCAAACAAAAACCTCCAAGTTACAGCCTTACAGATTTCAATTCCTTTACTGATATAGTTTGAATTCTTCACACTCCACTATTGATCGAACCACTATTCAACCCCCAAGGGTCTCTAACTTCAAACTATATCCATGGTGTTCCCTGACTATCAAGCTTTCTCACAGAACTGTCGCAATGAACAAACTCCCAACGGTTCCAATTCGACTCCTCTGATTCGTCCACAAGATGCCACATCAAAAGGTCTTACTCGGTCAACAGAATTCGCAATGTACTGGCATCTCGGTGAGACACTAACTGTGTCTCGCCGATGCCACATAGAATTCATATCGATGTCGCCAAGAGACTCTATTATTGCTAAGACGTTCTATCAAGCTTCCATGAGATTCAACGAGTCATCACGCAGTCGCCCTGACCTATCGCTTTCGCCAGGAGGTCATAGCGGGTCACTAAGGTTACACCGAAGACACAAGTCATATCGAGCTTCAAGAGACAGTCAGCAAGACTCACATCTATTGTTGAGAGTTCATACTAATTTCCATATGTTTCACCGATGACCAACTGTTGCCAAGAGCTACCCCGATAGCCATCGGTTACCGGCAAGACATTCGCCATCGCTAAGAGGTTTCTCCAATAGCTTTAAGTTATACCGAAGGCTTCCAACACAACGAGCTATTGGCAAGACATTTAACTCTCGCTAAGACTTCACATCGAGCCTGTCGAGTCACTCTGATGATCTACCTTTGAGTCTTTGTCGGTAATACATTTGTATATCACCCAAACTTCATAACGAAGCCTTGGTGTTACACCGATAACTCCCAAGTGTGTCCCTGTCAGTATGACATTCACTGTTCACTGAGATGTTTCTCTGACCACTATGAGTTACTCCGAAGAACACTTGGATGAGTCCCCGTCAGCAAGACTTACACTATTCACTAAGACATCTTACCAAATCATTAGAGTTACCCCAAAGACCATAGTCGCCAAGAGTCTCGCCGATACACAATTGAATGGCCTTTCGGCCAGAGGTCTCCCGAGCGCTATGAGGTCACAACGAGTACTCCATGTTATAGTGATAGAATTCTCAATGGAACCTTTCAACAAGAAAATTGCAAGGTCACAACGACCTATTCAGAATAGAATGAAACAAGCTGCTAGTCAGCCAGATAATTAGAATGTCACACCGACTTGACTCTAATGGAGGTTTCAGCCTGTAATGTTTGAGGCACATATTTCCAACAATAGAATGGATGGAAGATCCGCTGACCCCACTAGATTATTTCTTGGGCAAGGATTTCACATTTATCACATTTCATGGCTTTCCCGAGGAGGCTTTCTGACTCCCCAGATTTGTAACGGATAGGGTCTTTGTGTTGGAGGCATGTCATCAAGTAACCATTGTCGAAAGGATTTATGGTGTCGAGAGGAACAAAAAAAATCTTTTCGTTCTTCCTCTCATGATTGCAAAGAGTCAAGTAATACTAACTAATTAGAAGGATGAGGACGAGATCAAAAAATTACTAGCGGCCTTGGGCTTGGTTCTCATTTGTGACAAGTGGAATTATAACCCGGACGGGGTTTACAGTTTAAAACACGAGATTAGGGAGTATTTCTAGAGGAGGAACCTAGGTTGATTAAGTATAGAGATATACATTGACCTAGCTCTCATTCCAGAAGAGCAGCCAAAATGGTTAAGTTTCTAGAGCTGCAAGTAGAGTATCAGAGGAATCTCTTGATGGACAAATCTCTCAACACCCAACTAAATTGCAGGGGATGGTCAGAAAGGAAAAAGACACACTTTTGGACATTTTGATAGGAGATGAGGTGTCCAGGTGCCCCGTTCGGTAACTTTCAACCATTTGATGATGAATTCAAGGACCTATATGATAAAGAGGTTGATTCCAACAATAGTAATCCTGAGATAAGCTATGAAATCAACAAGGAACAAGTTCCACCGCAAGCTCCTAGACCTTCAAAATCCAATAGTCGGAGAGACTTGAGGCAAAGGGATTCACAAGCTCCGTCCACCTCCAATGCCTAAAGTAAAGGAAAAGGGACCTGACAAACTCCAAAAGGATCTGTAGCGGCCACTGAAGGCCAAGTTTCAGAAGGATCTACTACCAGAGGATCAGAATGTGCTAGTTCCAATCATATGAAGTGAAGAAGGATCCAAGATATGGGTGCCCCTGATGTACTGGTCCGACAAGAAGAAGAAGTGGAGTCCATCCTACAAAATGTTTCATCTGTTGTAGCTCAAGTAAGTTTTGCTCCCCCTCTTCTTCTTGTTTCTACATCTTTGGTCAATCCCTTGCCTCCTCCCATGGAAAGGAATCCTCCATCCTCGGACCCTAAACTGGTAATCTTGAATGTGCCCCCTGCCATTTTCAATGAACCTGTTGAAACCACCCCATGTGCTGAAGGAGCATCATCTGCTACAATCGTTGTTGTGTCTTTAATCGCCTTGTCAAGGGCCTCCATTGAAATGGATAAAACCACCACTTTACCCATCACTCCCGACCCATCTACTTTTGGGAAGGAACCTTTCCATTAGCCTATTTCCATGTTCACCCCTACTAGTTTTTCCCCTTCTCAATTTTGTGTTCCACCCTTTTCCATTATCATGCTGCCCTTTGCATCCCCTCATGCTCACACATCTGAAATTTCCCCTACTGTCACCCTTTTCAGACTTCCCCCTGGTGCTTCCATTGCAGCATAGACCGTCGATGTCCCTCAAACTATTCAGGGTCATTTTGATGCTACCAAACAAGCCTAAAAGGGCATGAAGCAAAAAAAAATGTTGAATAATGTTGAGAAGCCTACGACAAAGAAGATTGAAGCTTGTTTCAATGAAGAGCATAACTCTCTACTTATTACTGTATACACCTAAAAAATTGATCTGGATAATCTAATTAATTAAATACAATTTATTTAATTAATTAAACCTTTTTCATCTACTTATAAATAAATAGAAATATTTATTTATATAGTTCACCTTTTGAAATTCTTCTATCTTAATCACATTCTTCTAATCTTAATTAAATAATTTTTTTTATTTAATTAATATCTTTGAATAATTCCAAATTTTGAATTTAGTCACATTTCTACAACTTTTTCCTCTTTCCAACTCATCATATCTCCCAGCAAAATTGAGTGTTTCAAATATATTTAATTAAGCTTTATCTTCAACAAATTTTGAAACAAACTTGAGACACTTGGCTCTCTTCCTCCATTTATTCTTCCTAAACACTTGGAAAATTGAATATTTCAAAGGGAACACTCTCCTTGAATCTCTCCAACGTCTTCATCCTCCACTGTCGATTATTCCAAATCAAATCCAGATCATTGCTTGCTGCCACATCATTTTATGCCTTGGAAAATCTATAAAGGCAGCCTCATTCTACAGCAAATGGATCCCAACTTTGAGCAATCTTACTCTGCAAAAATATCCTTTGAGCATTTAGCATTTAGCATTTGAGTAATTAAGTATTTTAGAAGCATATTAGTTTAGAATCATGACTTTATCATTAGCTGGATCTTAGTTTACAATAGTTTAATTATATCACTTTCATATCATTTTCATCTACAGTATCACAACATCACTATCATATAGAAATTAATCATATAGGAATAGATTTATTGCATTTCAAGCATCTCATTCTTTAGGTTGTCATTCTAACAGTTATAGTGCATACATAATCTGAGAGCCATTATGATTTAATGAATCCTTGAGGTTAGAGAACAATGGGATATCATTTAGAGATTTCTTGTTTTCATTTGATTATTGTATTCGTTTTCTCTAATATAATGTCCAATTGATTGTGTTGTATTATTTTATTTTGCACTCACACACTTTACAATACATACAAGATACATTTTGGCACCCACCATGGGGCCTGGTCCCATTTTTAACATTTTTTGAAAAGTGTGCTTACAGATCTGGACGTGAAATTCTTTTAGCGCGATCGTGAGTTTTTTCGGCACATCCAGGCCCTGTTTTAGAGAATCCAATCTAACTTTTAGAGCATCCATTCTATGTTTTAGAGAATCTAGTATATCTTTTAAAGCATCCAGTCTATCTTTTAGAGCATCCAGACTATCTTTTAGTGCATTCAGTAGTTCTTCTAGTGCATCTATTTGATCTTTTAGTGCATATGGTTAATGTTTTAGTGCATCTAGTTTGCTTTGTAGAAATTTAAAATTTTGAGAACTGATCAATATTTTATGTGTTGCAGGTGCTTAATACAATCGTCAAAGACAATTATATGAAACTACTAATGGTGTTTGTAGGGGCTAGAGTTATTTTTAATTTCTTTTGATTAAATTAGGCACCTAACTTAATTAAGAAGGTTAATGAACCTCTTGTCTACTATGTTTGTAAAGTGATAAGCCTATGCTCTCCCCTTGACTGGGTGACCAAAATGCCAGAATCACTCTTTTATGTTTTGATAGCACCTTTAGAAGGCCTTCCATAGTGGGAAAAAATACTCACCCTATGGTAACAATCTAAGTGGGAACAACCAAAGCCAAGTTTTATGACCCACTATAATCAAAAGTGAATTTGGGGAAACCCATAATTCAATAGTAGTGTGCAAGATAATTGTCCCCAAAGCCTTTGTTCTAAAGGTTGGGAGATCTCCTGAGGGATTTTATCTATTGTCGCACAGAACAAAAACCCTTACTATGAACCTTAAGTGTAGAAGCCAGCCGAGTTGGTCTCCAAACATTTTTAATATCATAATGCAAGGGGAGGGAAGAATCTTCCCCCAAGATAATCACCATATAACTATCAGGGATTACTGGCCAAAAGTGGAGGATTCGACTTTGGTTAAGACCCGAGAAAGGAAAAAACATGGGTGCCCTCTAGGGGGTGACATGACTATGTGAGTTGATATAGTTCTAAGATGTGGGTTGTGATATTATAAATGACCCTTGACATCAGAAAAGTATTTGATCTATTTGCAATTGTTCTATACCTATGGAAATCAAAGGAATTAGACCAGATTCTTGAACATACACTTAATTTTTAGTTCCTAGGCTTGAAACAATTATTTTACAACTTGTTGTGTTTGAAATCATTTTTCAAGAGATCATCCACTTAAACACACTTAATTCACATAGTTCACAAACATAAAAAACTAGTCAAACTTATTGTTCAAAAGATCACTCACCAGAAACACCTAGTTCATTGAGTTGGAAATAAGAAAACCAAACAAACTATCAAAACAGTGAATAATTTCTAGTTTAGCACATGCATTCCCTATTTTAGCACATCTGGTTCATCTTTTAGTGCATCTAGGGAATTTTTTGGAGCATCTGGTTCATCTTTTAGTGCATCTAAGAGCATTTTCTAGAGCATTTGGTTCATCTTTTAGAGCATCTAGAGCATTTTCTGGAGCATCTGGTTCATCTTTTAGTGCATCTAGGGCATTTTCTGGAGCATATGGGTCATCTTTTAGAGCATCTAGGGCATTTTCTAGAGCATCTAGTTCATCTTGTAGCACATCTAGGGTATTTTCTAGAGCATCTGGTTCATCTTTTAGAGAATCTAGGGTGTTTTTTGGAGCATTTGGTTCATCTTTTAGTGCATCTAGGGCATTTTCTAGAGCATCTGGTTCATCTTTTAGAGCATTTAGTGCATTATCTAGAGCATCTAGTTCATCTTTTAGTGCATTGAGTCCATTTTTTGGCGCATCTAGGGGATAGTCTAGTGCATTCAGGCCATCTTTTAGTGCATCGATACCTTGTTTTAGCACATCCAGTTAATTCAAAACCAAAGAGAAATTTTTTCCATATGTTAGACAATTAAAACTAGAATTAGGGATCTTTTCCATAACAAAACCATTCCTTAGTTACATCAGTGTTTTAAACTTGAAGAAACTAGACTTTGCAAGTGAAATCCCTTAAACTAAACTAAGATCTAACACCTTAAAGTGCCTATTAATCAAGCACATATCTAATTGTTAAGCTAAGTTTCATCATCAGGATCTGTCATCCTTCATCACAAAACAATGTTGTCATCAGATTTATCACCCCGGTCTCATCAATAGAATTTTTCATTCTATTTGACTTGGATATATCCTTGGAACTTCTCAAAAAAAAGATCAAATTCTAGTAAAACTAACACTTGTATTCTTGTTTTAACAAGATCTCAAAAGTAAAAAACTCAAAGAAAAAGAAGCATGAAAATCAAACCATCATGGCTAAAGGAGAAGGAAATTCTTTTCACAGATTTCATCAACCTAAAATAGATGAGGAACAATTGAATTATTTAACTCGGCAAATACAAAACGTTCGACAATAGATCATTGACATGCAAAGGGAAACCATACAGATATTTGCTGCCAGACATATGTTATTATTCCTTTGACAGATTTCTAGACATGATACCTTCTCCGCCAACAACTACATCATCGAAGTTCAATGTCTTTGAATTTTTGAAAAAGTTAAATTAGAAGACCAAATCAAAGTCCTCAAACAGAAATGATATTGGAAAATATTAACATGTCATGCATCTATCTTCATCTCCCATAAGCCAAAATATACCTCATGATTCTTTCACCCAAGTTAATGATTCCATCTAACCATCTTCTTCTATCATACCCTCTACATCCAATGATTCATGTCAATCTCTCAGTCCAAAGCATGTTGGCATAGACTCCCCTACACATCAAGATCAAAATATTCTTCCCTCTACATCCGATGATACCACAATTCCACAAGTTCTTCCAATATTTGACCAAGATCCCATCTCTCAAGAATCTTATGATGATCCCCTTCTTTCACTTTTCATCCAAGATAATTCCTTTCCATCTCAATAGAAAACTATCCTTCCAAGTTCTTCGTACACCCCATCTAATGAATCCATACCATCTCATGATTCCATTGCATCCTAGGAGAATGATAGTTCTTCCATCCTATCTAATGATGTCCTACCATCTGATGATCAAGATATGCTTTCCATAAAATATCATGATTCCTTTCCTTATCAAGATCGAGATGTACCTTTCACACCACTACATGATGATTCCATACCTAATACAAAGCAAACTATTCCATCTCCTACACCTTGTGATCCTTTTCCAAGTCACGATCAAAGTACTCCATCATCCCCATGTCAAGAACCTATCATGCCTATACAAGCTATCCAGGAACCCCACACCTACAAATTGGGATCCTCCACCTTTATCCAATCTGATTTACTTCCAACACCTATCCTTTCATCCATATCATATCCTCCTAAAAATTGACTCACATCTTGTTTCACAAAAAATTCATACCTATTGGTAAATGAATGTCTCAAAGTATGAACTACAAAGGAAAAGAATTAGGCCTTCATGAACAAGGTATCCTAGAACCCCTTTCTGTCCAAGAAAACCAATATTACCACGGCCTTGGTTATATTCATGTTAACACTTAAATTTGCACCCTCTTGAATTTAAAAATCAACAATCTAGTGAAACATGGGAATGATCCCACTTTGAATGAGACCAAACCTCAGAAGAAGGCCAACTTCCTATTGGTTATCACTTAACTACTAATCTTGAGGGGAAAAGAGAGAAAGATTGCTAAAAATGAATTGCTAAAAATGGAAATACTGGGTGATACACCAAACTAATGAGAGACAATGGAATTCATAATTTTACACTCAGCTAAAAACTGGATAAAACTAAGTTTTCTCAAATTGTTGCAACGTGTTCATGCATAAATACTTTATTGAGAATTTTAATACTACAACCTATAAAAGGAAGAAGGACTTCACAATTATAAAGAAGTTTGTATTTTATACACACAGTCAATAACCTGAATAAACACACTAATCACAGAGAAGGTATAACACATGAGACAAAATGGTAAGGAGATTACATAATATTCACATACAATTTGATCAATCATAAACATACACTAAGTTGTGACAACAAAAAGGAAAAAGTTCATCACCAGAACTGGCTAAGGTATCTACTTTATTCCATATCTCTAGAGTTACAAAAGTATGCCAAAACTATCACAAAAGACAATAAAAGTCACAATGTCCAAGAGCAACATAAAGAAGAACTAATTACAAAATGAGTCCAAAAATGATTAATTAGCAAAGCTTCAAACAGTTTCACTAAACAAGGAGCTAGAAGCTTCTTGGGTCGAATGCAACAAAAAACCCACAAATCTAGCCCCTAGATCTCATCCAAAAGAGCTTCAAATGAGTGAAAAATTCAAATTTGACTTGGTCCAGAATGATGACACTTCAAATTTCCCTCCAAAAGCTCTCAAAACCAATTAAAAGCCTAAAACAACTCCTATTTCCTTTCCATGTGTTTTCAAACTAATTCAACCTCCCTCCATTCTTTGAATTGGCATCAACACAAGCATATGTTTTCTCCCTTTATAACTTGGTCATATAAACATGTGCTTCTATTTTTTTGCATTTGAAAGATAATGTTCAAATTAAATGATTTATAATTTATCATTTTAATTTAAACATTTTACAATTAAAAGTAATGAAAAAATAAAAGTTCCACTTTCCTGTAATTGGTATAGTCCTAAGAAAATATTTACTAAGTCAAAAATGACTTAGACATGCCTAAGTCAAATTTAAGAAGCCATGGGGTTACATATATTTGGCATTGATTTCATGAAATAAAAGGCAAAAATAAAAATGCCTTTTACTTATCGAACATTTTTAGGGTTGAAACCCTATCAACAAAATGTCAAAATTAAAAGTTGTATTTCATTTTTTTCTAAAGCTTCTAAAGGAAGCTTATGCTACTGCCAACCTAGGGTTTTTGGAGCATTCCTTGCAATTTTCTTGGTGAATCTCACAATCTCAAAGGCTTTTGTTAAACAATTCCTATCAATTCTCACAAAGAAATATTGGTAAGCTATGTTCTAAGACTAGAAAATAAGCTTTATTTTGTTGTTTCTGAGCCTTTTAGGCCACGGTCATCTAGCTTTTTCCTCACATATTTTGAATGCTTTTGTTTATTCTTTGTGTTCTGTCTCCTGCCTGGCCACTATGAAAATTCTTAATAACAAAAGTTTATGAAGTTTATTTGTAAAAACTTGAAAGGATTTTTTAAAAGAAAAGACATTTCCTTTCTGTTACAATGTAAAAATATAGACAGAAAACCCTAGGCCATGGCCATGCTTTACTTTTCACTGATAATTTCCATATATTTTTCTCTTTGTTATCTACTCACTCTTCTTGTCCAGTATGGAGATTTGCATTTGGGTTTTTGTAATGGAAAAAGCTAGATTAGAGAAGCATATCTTCAAGTAAAAATTTAACAAAATCTAAGGTAAAACTTTAGAAAAGTTATTTGATTATTTTATTTGAACTATTTCTTGAAGAAAACAAGTATGATATCATTTTTTCTGGAAAACATGTCAATTTGGGTTGAGGGTTTGGTTTCTCCGCAAGTCGTGATTTTGATTCTCTGTTTGTGACTATCTCTTGGGTATTTGTTCTAAGTTTTCATATGAGCATTCTCTTTCAAATACATGCAATTTTACCACTTTGGATTTTATCAAACCACCAAATATCATGTTTCTACTTTTGTGAGTATGACCTTTGTCTTACAACAACAAAAAATTGTAACACTTTACTATTTTGAAAATTTTCCTTTATTGGCATTTGATCATTATCCCAGAAGATTTAACATGCATCTCCATAATCATAAACCATAGTTAGAAGCTTCATTATATGGTTATTATCAATAACCTTATTCAAGTAAAATGTTTTGAATCTGTCACATGAGAATTTACTACAATGTACTTGATCTTTTTGTGATGTAATATGCCCCTGTAGATATCACTACTATGAACCTTTGTTCTTTTAACTTTACTATCATTTATTTAGCATTATGGAAATCCACTATAATATGATTAATTCCTTTGTTGAATCTTTATGATTGGAATTTGATTTTATTTAGTATCTATTACTTTCTAATGTTTATTCCTTGAAAGCTCTGCTTTTTACATTTGCAACTGCCACTATCAATGCCATTGAGTTATCTTCTTGATTGCACCATTTGATGAATATGTTGAATGCTACTTGAAATACTATCATTAATTGACTTATAACTGCCACCTGTTGACTATCCTTAGAACTCTTCTTACCATGTTGTTGTGTCATAACACTGTCACTTTCAAAAATATTTGTGCTTGAAAGTATTGTCATGGTATTCTTGACTATACTTTTACCTTTATTCTTTAACTGTCAATTGTTACTTTGTATTGATCACTGTAATGTAGTTGGTCTTTTAATGTTTTGGGTTGTTTCAAAATAGTGATTCCATTATATTACTCCTAACAGTTAAAGATGATTGTTCTCTCACCTTTTACTATCTTGAATGCTTTTATTCTTTCAAAAACACTTGCTATTGTTGTACAGTTGCATTCATAGCATCATTGTTACCTTTATCTTTTGTATTTTCTCCTTGAAGAAAGGATTTTTGAACTTAACATGTATGTTTTCTCACTATCATTGCATAATAATGTTGATATGATGCCCTTTAAGATTGCATTTCCTTCTTAAATAAGCTCGGATGAGCCCATTATTTGATAAATTTAGCCTATTGGGATCAACCCTTGTGGGAGCCACATTTTAACCCACATGTTGAATTAAGATTAATAGAAAAAAGACATTATTACACCTATAACTACACATGAAGCAAACAAGTTAGAAAAAAAATGTATATTTTAGGTGTATTTGATGACTTGAATGGTTTTCTGGGACACCTAAAATGAAATTATAGCTTATTTAATACACATTGTGATTGGTTTATACATGCATAAAGTGATTGTGTATGCAATGTTTGTAATAAGTCATTGCTTATAGTATAAGTTCTAAAACCATTTCTTATTGTCATATGTAGGACTAGGAGCATAAAGGAGCTAGAAGAGGAAGATGAAGCTTAGGATAGCAGCAGGATGATACAACACTAGTCAAGACCAGTCATTCACAGGAAATGGTTGGTTACTTTCTTCTATGAACATTCATTATTTTTCTTTACCTATTCATGTATGAGTTTTTTCATAATTTGTATTGAATAAGAAAAGGTTAGTCTCATGGCTTGTATGAGACAATGTACACTTATACATTCAATAAAGATTTTTTTTTTCTAAACAGATTTGAATTTTTCTTCTATTATATGCATGTGTATGAATGCAATGATCTACAGTTGTAATCTTTCTGGATTTTTCATTTATATATCTAAATGTAATGTAAGAAAGATAATAAAATTAATACCTCATTTTCTCAGTTTAAAATCAACAAGCTCAACCCGATTTGAGTTGTAACTGAAAAATGGGTAACATTTTTGGTGACATTTGTTGCATGTTTGCCTACTAAACATTTTGATCAGTTGCCTAGACTTATCCTTGGGCATAGAGTCACTTAGAAACTATGCTCATGACTTAGGAAATTATATTTAGAACTTTGTGACTCAAACTTGACAGTATGAATGAAACCTTGGCATTTATTGAAAACAAAACAGCAAAAGGAAACTATCTAGTTGTGCTAAGAATCACTTAGGGAATGAAAATTGCAACTAAACTATAGTGCAACAACACTTTATTGAAAGCATAAAACCTAACTTAGCATTTACAGAGATAAGTCATACCTCAAAACAACATTTGAGGTGAATCCCATTAACTAGGATTGGCAAGATTTTTCCATCCATCTTTGATAACTTGAAATTTTTATGCTCCTTACATTCAGTGATTACAAACGGGCCAGTCCAAAAGTTGTCAAACTTTGAATGTTTACCTAGCCTACTTTTCAGCACATCCCACTTGAGAACATCACCTTCTTTGAGAACTCTAGGTGTAGCTTTCTTATCAAAGACCCTCTTTGTTTGGAGTTGATGATACTCCAAAGACTTCATTTCCTTATTTCTTATCTCTTGAAGCTCCATGAGCTCAACATATCTAATGGACATTGGGTCATGTTCTTCAAACATCTCCAAATGATGTACAATGTCAAGAGCTGGTAGCTCTCCAGATAGAGGTAGTCTTGCCTCTTTTCCATAAACCAGTACATATGGTGAGTTTCCAATTGACCTCTTAGGGGTTATTCTATCTACCCATAGAGAAGATTTCAATTTGGTGTGCCAAACTCTCTGATTCTCCTCCATGGTTCTTTTAATAATCCTGATTAGGTTTTTATTTGTACTTTCAGCCAAACCATTACCTTGTGGGTAATAATTTGAATAGTTATTCAAATGGATTCCATATCTTATTGCCCAATCTGTAACTCTTAATCCCACAAATGAAAGAGCATTATTTGAAATGATGGAATAAGGAACTCCAAACCTAGTTACTATGTCCTCATAGAAGCTTAAAACTAAAGATTCATTAGCTTCTTTCAAAGCTACTACTTCTTTCCACTGTGTAAAATAGTCAATGGTTGTAAGTACACACTTGTGACCAGCACTAGAAGGTGGATTTATTGGCCCAATAAATCCAGTGCCCCATCTCATGAAGGGATAATCAACCTAAATTGGTTGTAGAGGCATAGCTGGAAGCCTTTCTTTTTTGCAAAAAGTGCACATTTTACACATTTCTTTGCCCAAGCATGGGCATCCTTAAATAAGTTTGGCCAGTAATAACTGGCTCTCATAATTTTCCAGGCTATTGTTCTTGGATCAAAGTGACCTCTTGAAGTTCCATCATGAAATTCATGAAGCAATTTTTTTGTTTGATCAGTGTCAATACACCTTAATAAAACACAATTCAGGTCTTTCCTGAAAAGAATATTATCAATGATCACATATGGAATAGACTACAACCTGAAGTATCTTCTTTGCTTCTGTCTAAACCTAGTGGACATTCACTAGTCTGTAGAGAATGGGTCATATCTTGAACCCAACTTGCATCTAACATAGGTACAACATTCTGAGGCTCATTATCATTGACTAAAATAGTCTCTAATTTTTTTTTTTGCTTCTCTTCAGGAGTTGAGGCTAATTGTTCACAAAGTCCTCTACCTTTGACAAGTTTTGTGATTTTCATTTCAACATCAAATGCCATAACTCTTGTGATCCAACCTACTCTTTTATCACTCAGGTCTTTACTTAGCAGAAATTCTTTCACACTAGGGTGTGCAATCATAACATATATCTTATTGTTCGAGATTAGAGGCTTAAATTTATTTAGACTCCTAATCACAACAAGAACATATTTTTCAACAAATATATATTTATGTTCATAATCAGCTAGACCTTGACTGAAAAGGCTATTGGTTGCTCTAAATCATCATTATTTTTCTGAACCAGCATAGCAGAAATTGAATTAATGCTACCAAAAGCATATAGAATGAAATCCTTTGAGAAATATGGATTTACCAGAGTTGGGGCTGATGCTAAAGCCTCTTTGATTGCCTCAAAACTATTTTTGGCTTCTCTAGTCCAACTGAAAACTGCATTCTTCTTAAGCATAGCAGTCAAAGGTTGTAATATATTTGCAACATCAAGTATGAACCTTCTCAAAAAGTTGATTTTGCCTAAAAATCTCTACAATCCTTTCTTATGATTGGGTAATCGCAGCTCAAGTATGGCTTTGACTCTCTTAGGGTCAATAGTAATCCCTTCCTTTGGCACTATGTGTCCTAATAGTTTACCTTCATGAACAACAAATATACTCTTTTTCGAATTGAGAGATATACCATACTCTCTGTATTTTTCAAAAACTTTCTTGAGATGTGACAAGTGTTCATCTACATTTTTGGAATATACTATTATGTCATCTAGATTAAAAAGGAGAAATTTCTGAATAAAATTTTGAAACACCATATCCATGGCTCTCTAAAATGTGGCACCAACATTAGATAAGCCAAAATGAATCATCTTGTAGGCCATAGTTCCCCACTTTGTTGTAAAATTTTTTTTATATTGGTCCTCTTCCTTGACTAAAATCTGGTTATAACCATAATAACCATCTAAAAGAGAAAATCTTTCTGAACCAGCAATGGCTTGAAGAATTTGTTCCATGGAGGGTAAGGGGTAATGATCTTTTAAAGATGCTCTGTTAAGATCTCTAAAATCTACACATAATCTTATCTCCCCATTTTTCTTTCTAACCAGAATGAGGTCAGACACCTAGGATGTGTGTTTAATTGGAAATACAATACCCCCCTGAACTAACTTGGTTAGCACTTTGATCATTAAAGGTTCAATCTTGGGGTTCAAAGGTCTCTACTTTTTCCTAACAGGCTTGGCATCAGGTTCTAATTCATCATGTGTTGTGCAATATGAGGGTCAAAACCTTTTAAATCATAATATTTTCAAGCAAAAACATTATGAAACTCTTGGCATAAAGCAATAAAATATTTTTTATCCTTAGTTGAACAAATTTTTCCTAACTTAAGAAGCTTACCTTTAAAGATTTCAATTTCTTCATAATGGTCTTCTTTGACTTGAATACTGACTTTACTCTTTTTAACTTGATCATCAACATTGAAAATAGACTCCAAGGTAACCAAACCCTTGGGTAATATTTTTGTCTCCAACTATATGACTTGATCATCATACTAATGTTTAAGCTTCTCTTGATTCACTACAAAAAATTGATCCTCTTGGAGTAGAAAAGATAAAATATGCTCATCACTATCAAACACCTTCTAGTTGATGTTGTTGTTAGGAATTGATGGCCTGATAACCACTTTGACATACTGTTGTACCTTCTCCTTCTTGATATCATTGGGAATATCAAATTGTGCACCAATAGCAGCAAGTCTGTTTGCATGTTTATTTTGATTTCTTGGGATAGAAACCAAGTTGAAGGAATCAAATTCCTCTATTATATCCCACACTCTATTTTTGTAGGATGTCAAGGCATCATTCTTAGCAACACTCAAGCCTCTAACCTAATCAATGATCAGCTCACTATCTCCATAGACCTTTAGGTGGCTTATTCCTCTTTTTCTTTCACATTCAAGACCTTGAATAAGACTCTCATACTCAACAATGTTATTAGAGCACGCAAAAGTAAAATGAAAGGCTGAAAAATACTTATCACCTTGTGGAGACACAAGCATTGCACCTCCACCAGGTCCATTTTTACTTTTAGAACCATCAAAACACATTTCCCAAAGTTCATTTTGTTGTTCTAACAACTGATATGGACCCTTTTCAAGATTTGGAACGTCTGCATCAGGTTCATGAAGCACATAATTACACATACCAGCATCTTGAATGAGGTCATCAGGACTATCCATTACATTTTTTTCTACCCATTCATGTAACAGTGCATCAGGAATACTCTTTGCTTGTAGCTCTTGAGCAACAAGTTCACTGTCAGTAAAAACAACACAATTTGTGTCTGTAGCAGTAGGAACAACATTAATTACACTTGGATTGTAAGGCTCTATGTGATCCTTGGCCAATTTTTTAGATTTTATAGTAACCTTAGTTCCATATCTGGTTCTAAATAACATATGTGACCAATCAACAAAAACATAACCCCCTATCTTGGTTGTAAAGTCTCTTGAAAGACATAAGGAAAAGAAAGGTGGTAGATCTATGACACAAATATCTTGTGGAACTAAAAAATTCAGACAAGCATGAAGCGTAAGGCTCAAGCCTTTGATGACACCTAAGGTATTAACTGAGGTTCCATCTAACTGAATAACTCCTTTTTCTAAAGGCTAATACTTTAGTCCTAGTTTATCAGCAATCTGCTTTGGCATTATAGAGCTACTAGCTCCACTATCTACCATATAGTCATGGACTAACTTATCGCCTATGATTACTAATACATAAAATGGAGTTGGTTTGATATCCTTACCCATTTCTTTGTTGGGTTGTTTATCATCTTGAGGATCATTTGTTAAAACAACTCTAACCTTACCAGTGGCTCACCAAACAATTTGAAATTTGACATAGCTGACTATAACATGTCTTTTTGACCTAGAATAGCTAATGAATCCCACATAGACATCATTACATTCATCTTTTTCATATTTTCAATATATTAAAAGGCACAGTTGGATTTACCTTTTGATGAACCTTTATACCAACATGATTAGCTTGCATGTGTGGCTGCTCTTTCACAACAACTTGTTGATTCCTCTACAAAATGAGAGGCACTTGTGATGTAGATGGTGTAGATGGTTCTGCAGCTGCTAGAAACCAAACCTCCAGAGAAGGCCAACTTCCTATTGGTTATCACTTAACTACTAATCTTGAGGGTAAAAGAGAGAAAGATTGTTGAAAATGAATTGCTAAAAGTGGAAATACTGGGTGATACACCAAACTAATGAGAGACAATGGAATTCATAATTTTACACTCAGTTGAAAACTAGTTAAAACTAAGTTTTCTAAACTTGTTGCAATGTGTTCATGCATAAATACTTTATTGAGAAGTTTAATACTACAATCCATAAAAGGAAGAAGGACTTCACAATTATAAAGAAGCTTGTATTTTATAAACACGGTCAATAACCTGAATAAACACACTAATCACAAAGAAGGTATAACACATGAGACAAAATGGAAAGGAGAATAGATAATCTTCACATACAATTTGATCAATCATAAACATACATTAATTTGTGACAACAAAAAGGAAAGAGTTGATCACCAGAAATGGCTAAGGTATCCACTTTATTCCATATCTCTAGAGTTACAAAAGTATGCCAAAATTGTCACAAAATATTGTAAAGATCACAATGTCCAAGAGTTGCATCAAGAAGAACTGATTACAAAATTATTCCAAAAATGACTAAGTAGCAAAGCTTTAAACAGTTGCACTAAACAACGAGCTAGAAGCTTCTTGGGTCGGATGCAACAAAAATCCCACAAATCTAGCCCCCTAGATCTCATCCAAAAGAGATTCAAATGAGTGAAAAAGTCAAATTTGACTTGGTCCAACATGATGACACTTCAAATTTCCCTCCAAAAGCTCTCAAAAGATATTAAAAGCCTAAAATAGCTCCTATTTCCTTTCCATGTGTTTGCAAACTAATTCAACCTTCCTCCATTCTTGGAATTGTCATCAACACAAGCATATCTTTTCTCTCTTTATAACTTGGTCATATAAACATGTGCTTCTATTTTTTTGCATTTGAAAGATAATGTTCAAATTAAATGATTTATAATTTATCATTTAAAACATTTTACAATTAAAAGTAATGCAAAAATAAAAGTTCCACTTTCCTGTAATTAGTATAGTCCTAAGAAAAGATTTACTAAGTCAAAAATGACTTAGACATGCCTAAGTAGAATTTGAGAAGCCATGGGGTTACATATATTTGGCATTGATTTCATGAAATAAAAGGAAAAAAGAAAAATTCTTTTTACTTATCGAACATTTTTAGGGTTGAAACCCTAACAACAAAATGTCAAAAGTAAAATTTGTATTTCATTTTGTTCTGAAGCTTCTGAAGGAAACATATTTCACCATGAAGCTAGGGTTTCTAGAGCATTCCTTGCAATTTTCATGGTGAATCTCACAATCTCAAAGGCATTTTGCTTTACAATTCCCGTCAATTCTCACAAAGAAATATTGGTAAGCTATGTTCTAAGACTAGAAAATAAGCTTTATTTTGTTGTTTCTAAGCCGTTTAGGCCGTAGTCATCTGGATTTTTCCTCACATATTTTGAATGCTTTAGGTTATTCTCTATGTTGTATCTCCTGCCTGGCCACTATGAGAATTCTTAATAAGAGAAGTTTATGAAGTTTCCTTTGTAAAAAATTGAAAGGATTTTTTAAAAGAAAAGACATTTCCTTTCTGTTACAATGTAAAAATATAGACAGAAAACCCTAGGCCACAACCATGCTTTACTTTTCACTGATAATTTCCATATATTTTTCTCTTTGTTATCTACTCACTCTTCTTGGCCAATATGGAGATTTACATTTGGGTTTTTGTAATGACAAAAACCAAATTAGAGAAGCATATCTTCAAGTAAAAATCTGACAAAATCTAAGGTAAAACTTCAGAAAAGATATTTGATTATTTTATTTGATCTATTTCTTGAAGAAAACAAGTATGTTATCCTTTTTCTACAAAAAATACCAACTTGGGTCGAGGGTTTGGCTTCTCTGCAGGCCATGATTTTGATTCTTTGTTTGTGACTATCTCTTGGGTATTTGTTCTTCTGAGTTTTCATATGAGTATTCTCTTGCAAATACATGCAATTTCACCACTTTGGATTTTACCAAACCATCGAATACCACATTTTTACTTTTGTGATTATTGCCTGTCTTGCAGTAGCCAAAATTTGTAACACTTTACAGTTATGAAATTTTTCCTTTATTGGGTTTTGATCATATCATAGAAGATTTAGCATGCATCTCCATAATCATAAACCACGGTTAGAAGCTTCATTATATGGTTATTATCAATAACCTTATTCAAGTCAAATGTTTTGAATCTATCACATGAGAATTTACTACAATGTACTTGGTCTTTTTGTGATGTAATATGCCCTTGTAGATATAACTACTATGAACCTATGTTCTTTTAACTTTACTATCATTTATTTAGCATTATGGAAATCCACTATAATATGATTAATTACTTTGATGAATCTTTATGATTGGCATTTTATTTTATTTAGTATCTATTACTTTCTAATGTATATTCCTTGAAAGCTCTGATTTTTACATTTGCAACTGCCACTATCAATGCCATTGAGTTATCTTCTTGATTGCACCATTTGATGAATATGTTGAATGCTACTTGAAATACTATCATTAATTGACATAAAACTTCCACCTCTTGACTATCCTTAGAAATCTTCCTACCTTTTTGTTGTGTCATAACATTGTTACTTTCAAAAAGATTTGTGCTTGAAAGTATTGTCATGATATTCTTGACTGTACTTTTACCTTTATTCTTTAACTGTCAATTGTTACTTTGTATTGATCATTGTAATGTAGTTGGTCTTTTAATGTTTTGGGTTGTTTCATAATAGTGATTCCATTATATTACTCCTGACAGTTAAATATGATTGTTCTCTCACCTTTTACTATCTTGAATGCTTTTATTCTTTCAAAAACACCTACTATTGTTGTACAGTTGCATTCATAGCATCATTGTTACCTTTATCTTTTGTAGTTGCTCCTTGAAGAAAGGATTTTTGAACTTAACATGTATGTTTGTTCACTATCATTGCATAATAATGTTGATACGAATTCCTTTAAGATTGCATTTCCTTCTTAAATAAGCTTGGATGAGCCAACTATTTGATAAATTTAGCATGTTGGGATCAACCCTTGTGGGAGCCACATTTTAACCCACATGTTGAATTAAGATGAATAGAACAAAGACATGATTACACCTGTAACTGCACATGAAGCAAACAAGTCAAAAAATATTGTATATTTTAGGTGTGTTTAATGACTTCAATGGTTTTCTGGGACACGTAAAATGAAATTATAGCTTATTTAATACACATTGTGATTGGTTTATACATGCATAGGGTGAATGTGTATGCAATGTTTCTAATAATTAATTTCTTAGTGTATACTCTAACACCGTTGCTTGCTATCATATGCAGGACTAGGAATGGAAATGAGCTAGAAGAGGCAGATGAAGCTCAGGACAATAGTAGGATGATACAACACCAGTCAAGACTAGTCATTCACAGGAAATGGTTGGTTACTTCCTTCTATGCACATTCATTTTTTTTCTTTACCTATTCATGTATGAGTTCTTTCATAATTTTTATTGTATAAGCAAAGGTTATTCTCATGGCTTGTATGAGACAATGTACACTTATACATTCAATGAAGATTACTTTTTTCTGAAAAGATCTAAATCTTTCTTCTGCTATATGCATGTGTATGAATGCAATGATCTGTAGTTGTAATCCTTCTGTATTTTTCATGTATACATCTGAATGTAATGTAAGAAAGATAATAAAATGAATACCTTATTTTTTGAGTTTAAAATCAACAAGCTCAACCTGATTTGAGTTGTAAGTGAAAAATGGGTAACAATGCCTAAGTGTCCTAGTCCATCTAGCCTTCCATCTATCTTAGGTCCTCATCCCAGTCCATCTAATGTTCCATCTATCATAGTCCCTCATCCTAGTCTATCATACCTTCCCTCTATCCTAGGTCCATATCCTATTCCTCAAGAACAACAAAGGTGCACATCCTTGATGCCCTTTCAAAATTCTACCTACACTCACTCATCCATAATACCTCCATAGTATTCATTTCAATCCACCCCTCCCATTTCTCTTGGAAGTAACTTCGGTGCCAAATGTCAAAAGCTTCCATATCAAAATCCACA
The DNA here is from genome assembly GCA_007258455.2 of Sequoia sempervirens. Taxonomy (NCBI): domain Eukaryota; kingdom Viridiplantae; phylum Streptophyta; class Pinopsida; order Cupressales; family Cupressaceae; genus Sequoia; species Sequoia sempervirens. The sequence goes on from VDFB02000003.1 coordinate 253,720,108, forward strand.
TGTGTCAAAGGATCAACATGTCTCCTCATAGAGGCATTCAAAAATAAAAGAAAATTTAATCCAAAATCAAAGGAAATATCAAAAAGGCCACAAAGTCCCATCAAAGAAAAAAACAAATTTTCAAAGACCACAAAGGTCCATAAATCAAAAGAAAATTTCAAAAGTCCACAAAGGCCCATCAAAGCAAAAATAAAAATTTCCAAGGCCACAAAGGCCCATAAAGTAAAAATAAAAATCTCAAAGGCCATAAAGGCCCACAAAGAAAAATTCAAAGTCAAAAGTAACGTGGATTCCAAAAAGTCTCATATAAGCAATAAAATCTAAATTGGAATCCAAATTTACTAATCCAAAAGCTTCCTCCAAATTTCCATCTAAAAACCTATCACCTTCCAAATCCATTTCTCCTCCATCACTCCACCATCCTTCAAGGTGTGTGCTAATGTTGAGCTTGTCATCCTTTCCATCTATCCATCAATAATCCTTTCCACCTCCTATCCATTATCCAACATTCATCCCCCATTATTCTCCTTTAATCCAAACCTTGCCTAAGTCCTTAGTTTCTTCCAATCATACCATTAATCTTCCAACATTTATGAGTCTAATCCCCATTGCCATGGTTTATTAAAGGGATATTTGGTCATGAAACTTGATGCTTAAGTCCTTCCATCTTCCTATCATGCATACATTATCTTCCACATTTCCATCTTTGATCTTGACAAGGTTAAGGATCTTCTTGAACATCATATATATTATCCTATACACTTTATCCATATCTTATGTATCATATCCTTTGCCTTATCCATATTCCATTATTCTTTCTAAATACATCCTTTCTTCATTTCCTTGGTCTTGATGAGGAATAGGGAAAAAATACTTGGACATTATGTTCATATCTTATCTAGTTGATCTTGATCATCCCATTCATTATTCTTATCCTCCCATTTTCTTTCATTCCATATCTTCTAGCTTATCAAAATCAATGTCCCATTTTCTTCCTTTGTTCTTGACAAGATTAGGGAAAAAATTGGTCATCTCATTCCATCTTAAATGTCCTTCAAAAATAAAAAAAGGTCAGAAATCCAAAAAAATAAAAAAAGATCAAAAATCTAAAAAAAACCAAAAAAGATTGAAAAATCCAAAAAAATAAGAAAAATACAAAAAAAAAGTCAAAAATTAGAAAAATTCAAAAAATTTATAAAATTTGAAAAAGTCAATAAAACCTCATGTACATATCTTGGCATCTCAGTCATGTCTCACCCTGGCTTGGGGGAAAAATCCTAAACTCACTAGGGGCAATAAACTTTGAGCTTAAATCAACAGACAAACAATAGTATTACGAACATGGCAAACACAATAATCATAGTGAAACACGACATTGAACATCAACCATTAAACGTTTCAAAAAAATAAACCATCTAAATCAATCATCTATATCACCAACTAAATCAATCAATCAAAACTAAATCTAAATGAATGATATTCTTATGAATCATGGTTTTATCACTTTAGCATGAATTTTCAACTATTGTAATTTCATTTTTGTTATCATTTCTCTGGAGTGACTCGAGGATGTCTTGAACTAGAGGATCTAAGATGGAGTATGGTATTTTCTTTGTCTGCTATTTGTGAGTTGATCATTATTACTATGTGAATTGTCATGAGACATGCTCTATAAAGTATCACTAATGACATTCTAGATTTGCATAGGAAAATGATTAACTCTTTTCTATTTATACAAGAAATGCCCAGGTCATCTCGGTTCAATTATACCTAGATGCTTGTGTTAACTTGCAATATCAAAAATCATGGAAGTAGTACTCAGGTCATCATGGTCTAATTATACCATTGATGTTTGTACTCACTTTCAACAATTCAAAGGCTCAATGATGATAAAATCATGACAAATCGACTGTTAAGATGACAAAATTTGCATATTTAGATTTGCATGGTTAAGTTAGATTGCATCCATATTAGTTTGCATATGTATTTTTAGATTTTCCAAGGCTGGAAAAATTTCATAATGATGTTATCTCTCTGATTAATGGATTGAGTACATTTGACATTAACAAAAATAAATCATTCATATAGTTGCATAATCCTTATTATATCATGCATACATTAGAAAGCATTATCATATCATACATTTTTCCATGCATTATATCATATATTTGCATTATAAATACCAAAAATAAACTACATCACATAACATTTGCATAATCACATTCATCTCATAGCATAAAAGCATTATCCATAAAGCATATAGAATCATAATTCATACATCATCATTTCACCATTGCATCCATACATATCCATAGCATAAGCATCTCAGCATTCAGAAAAAAAATTCTTAAAAATTCAAAAATCATTAGAAAATCATTAAAAGATTCAGAAAAAAAATTCTTAAAAATTCAAAAATCCGTCGATTTATCTCCTAAGGGGGCATATATCCATCATCACTCAAAATTCAACGTCTGTGGTATCAGGAAAAAAAATTATGCCAGGACTAGTTCAACAATTTTTTCTTTGAAGCAATGTGTAAACACATCACTTCAAAGAGGGGCAAAATGCATACACCTAAAAATTGTTCTAGATAATCTAATTAATTAAATACAATTTATTTAATTAATTAAACCTTTTTCATCTACTTATAGATAAATAGAAATATTTATTTATATAGTTCACCTTCTAAAATTCTTCTATCTTAATCACATTCTTCTAATCTTAATTAAATAAAAAAAAATCAATAGTTTGTTTTATTTAATTGTATTCTTCTAATCTTAATTAAATAATCTATTTTATTTAATTAATATCTTTGAATAATTCCAAATTTTGAATTTGGTCACATGTCCAGAGCTTTTTCCTCTTTCCAATTCATCATACATCTGAACAAAATTGAATGTTTTAAATATATTTAATTAAGCTTTATCTTCAACAGATTTTGAAACAAACTTGGGACACTTGGCTCTCTTCCTCCATTTATTGTTCCTAAAAACTTGGTAAATTGAATATTTCAAAGGGAAAACTCTCCTTGAATCTCTCCAACTTCTTCATCCTCCACCGTCGATTATTCCAGATCATATCCAGACCATTTCTTGCTGCCACATCATTTTATGCCTTAGAAAACCTATAAATGCAACCTCATTCTAAAGAAAATGGATCCCAACTTTGAGCAATCTTACTCTGCAGAAATATCCTTTGAGAGTTTAGCATTTATCATTTGAGTAATTAAGCATTTTAGAAGCATATTAGTTTAGAATCATGACTATCATTAGTTGCATCTTAGTTTACAATAGTTTAATTATAGCACTTTCATATCATTTTCATCTTCAGTATCATAACATCATTATCACGACATCACTATCATATAACAATTAATCATATAGGAATAGATTTATTGCATTTTGAGCATCTCGTTCTTTAGGTTGTCATTCTAACAGTCATAGTGCATACACAATCTGAGAGCCATTATTATTTAATGAATCCTTAAAGATAGAGAACAATGGGACAACATTGAGAGATTTCTTGTTTTGATTTGATTATTGTATTCAATTTCTCTAGTATAATGTCTCATTGATTGTGTTGTATTATTTTATTTTGTACTCACACACTTTAAAATACATACACAATACAATTACTACCAAGAAGCCACTCATTTCCAAGCCCAAAGGGAAAATGCAGATGGAGAATTATGACATTCATGTCGTGGACTTAGACCTGAAAAAAACTCACTCGCACGACAAAGTGGTGTTGATGAGTCAAAACAGCACAACAACATTAAACATAATATTACTATTCCATTTCTCCTAAAAGAGAAAGAAAACACGTGGTGATCTAACTCCAAAGGTCCTGGTAATTGGCTCTCAATTATGTTGATTTCACTCAGTGGTTGATACAACTGTATTGTTCAAGGGGCCTTTATTGCTAACAAGGAACAAGACTGCACAACATCAATTAGTCTACATTTGGGGGGATTTAAATAAAAGAAAAAGATGAAATAGAGCTTTAAATCAAAGAAACATGAGTAAAACTCTTACGTATCCAGACATGCATATTAGTAATGAGTGTTCATTCCACCTAACCACAACTATAGCAAGATGAAATCCATAGAATAAACTATGCTACTGCATACATCCATAATGCTAATTCAAATACCATCAATATTCACTAAATTTACTTTAAACAAATCAATCACTCATCATCCAAAACACAAATCAAATGCATACAATAATAGCTTAATTCACAGATAATCTAATGATATGATCTTGAATCTAGTTCCTTCTATTGACTTCCATCAAATAAGAAACAATTAAGCACATCAAAAATCACTGGCGTATGGATCGATCATGTACCATTAACCTTATCAAAATAGATCCAAACTTTTAAAACTATAACATAAAGATATATGAATACTGTAAAAATAACCAAGCTCTTTCAAAAAATTTATAGTATCTCTTCTAAAACCATTGAAATCCTAGATCTAGTTTCTGTCTCCTATATCAGGTGGCTAATCTTCCTTCAATTAGCCAACTTTTACAAAGTAGAATCTAATAATACATATAGGGTGCCACATGCACAAGTTTTTCAATTATCAATCAAGATCCACAATTCATGGAGTTGAAACTGAACGTAGAAGTAGAATCAAGAACCCCTATTTTCAAGGCTGATCACTCTGTTGTGCAAAAAAGGAAATCTGATACCCCAAGAAGGAAGTGAAACCCATGGATCAAACTCAGAGTTGAACTTATGTCAAAATCCACAAAAAGAGGAGAAGAGCAGCTGGAGTATGGTGAAAAGAGTTAGTCACTTTTGTGCTAAATGCTCAAGGATGTACTCGTCATCACTGGAGAATACCTATTGAAGAGTACCCAAATCTAGCCCATCCAACCAATTACCTTCAAATCTGATTCTTTCAAATTCTGCAGAAACCAACCTTTGCATCTCTTTTAACTTTATGAGCTCCTTTCTAGTAGTTCTTATCTCCTCCCGGATATCCATAAACTGATCTAACAATAAGTTCTCTCCATCATCTCCCTTTTGCATGATTTCCTCAAACCTACCCCTCCATCTCTCCCTTAATTTATCCAAAGGCAGGCCTTCTTTATTGGAGGAATCTAAGCTGATTAAAATGGCCACACATGCCTCTAATTCAACCATCTATTGATTCAAGTCTTTACTCATTTCTCAGACTTCTTCTTGATGTCCATGCATATCCCTAGACTTATATCTTCTAATGCTCACAGTCTTTTCCAAAAAATCTTCATTACCATGCTCAAGAATTGAATATTCTAGCAAGGTGGACTTGGGTACTTTGTTAACATCTTCAAGCCTTTTAACACATTCCTTATATTCATCATCCTGCTTATCTAGATCCTTGATCTACTGGTCTAGATCCTCTGTTAATTCAAGAGCAGCCTTATGAATTTTGGAACCTTCAACAAGAACCTCATCAACCTCTTGGTTGAGCTTATCCAACCATTTATCCATCATCCCTACTTTTCTCTTCATTTGAATCAAATCATCTACTTCCTTCTTTGTTAATAAAATCGGGAATTCAAGAAGAGTAGCTTGTTGGGAAATGGGACTTGAAACATCTTTCAAAAAATAATGGAGCTGATCCAATTGAGCCTTAAGCTCATCCTTTCTTTATTTATCCTTAATCATCTAGGATTTTGTTGAAGAGGGCACAATATCAATCAAACTCATCTACTGGTTTCTTGAAGGCTTTCCCAAATTTACTGCCCCCAACTGATAATCAGTGATTTGCATATCATCATGGCTCTTCTCCACTACAGGTATGGCACATTCAGCAATAATCTCTCTAGCAACCGTGAGCCTAGTAGAGTGAAGAACCCAGGCCTTCTTTTTAGCTTTCTCCTTCCCAATTTCTTTCATCATTTCCTCAAAATTCAACCGTTGTGGTTGAACAACTTGCTTTCTTTCCAAGTCCAATTTAAACCAAGTAGGAGCAATAGGAGTAGTGGTCACTTGAGCTAAAGAAGAAGAAATAGTACTAGAAGATATAGGTTGTAACAATGTAAGTGTTGGTTGAGAATCAACTTCCTGCACATTTTTCTTATCTCTTTGCTCCTTTTTCTATGCTATCCTTTCTACCTCCTCTTTCTCCTTTTGCTCTTGCAGCCTTTTAGCCTCAAGCTCCTGCTTTAAGCATTCCTCTTCCATTTTCTTTTTCTCTAGCATTTGATCTCCCTGCTTCTTCAACTCTTCAACATAGTCCCATGCTTCCTTGGACTTCCTTTCATATTTAGCAATCTCAGTAGCCTCTCTTTCCTTTTTCAAACATTCTTGCTCTTCCCTTTTTCTACAAGCCTCTTCTTGTGCCTTGAGCTTAGCTTCTATAGCCTCTCTTTCCCTTCTTTTCTAGGCCTTTTCCTCTTCTAGGTTATGAATCTCCTGCTGCATCATTAATCTATCTCTCTCTTCCTACATCCTGAGCTCCTAATCCTTTTGTTGTTGCTACTGAGCCAATTCATCAACCTTGACCTTATCTTCCAACTCCTTTTGATTGACTGCCAACTCAGACTGTTCCTTGGCCTCCTCTTCTTATTGCTTAGCTAATGCCTCAGCTTCTGCCTTAGCATAAGCTTCTCATTTTGCATCTTCAAATACTTTCCACTGATCTTCCTCAGTCAATATCTGCTCGGTCCCTACATCATCTGTTATATCAAAATATGTTAATGGTTGATGCTCTGTATCAGATGGAGTCTTTTATTAATCTATTTCAACATTATGTATCTCAATTTCATCCTCCATTCACCTCAAGACCTCTGCTTCACCATGGAGGGCTCCCTTTGGTGATTCTTGACCTAATTTCTATATATCAGAGGGTTGAACTGCTACCTTCCTTGCAGCAGATGTAGAAGCCCCTACATCCACAATTGTTTCATCTTCCTACACCTCCAGAAGGTCTTGAGGAACCAACTCTTCTTGTGTATTAGAAGGCATAAGCTCTAAGGGTTCCTAGGGTTCCATCTTTCTCTTTGCCCTTTTATATCCTTGGGTGGTACCTACAACTTTTCTCTTCTTAGATGATGGAGGCTCGACCTAATTAGCCCTCAAACTTACCCATTGAATACTCCTATCCAACATCGGTCTTGCTATCTGCATTATGTCAATTGTCTCATTAGCATTCCAATCTATCAGATCAAGATCCTTGGTTCCAATCTTGTTTGCATCATACTTGGGATGCAAAACTATCCCATCATCGGATAATGTTTCTGGAATTTCTTCTTTTATCCCAAACTCAATCACAAGTGGGATAGGTATCCTTTCATAATTCTTCTTCCTAAGATCATACTCATCTTGCAAGTCCTCCCAAAAATCCTCAAATAGATTAAAGTGCTTCTCAAAGACACTGGGAATCAAATCCCTCATCTTGTGCTTTGGGTCATAGTATTTCCTTGTAGTGTACAAGCCCAACTTCAAATAAACTAATTCATCACAAACAACCTTAGCTACCTGAATGTGTGGACAATAAAAGGCTCCCAGCTTCATTGGAAACTTATGGCACCCAGTCTTGTGTTTGTTGCCAAACTGGAAATTAACAGCCAAGGCTTGATAAATAAACTCCATTAAAATGATTCTATCACCACCACATCTTGGTAGCAAATGAGGGTGACCATCAAAGCCTACTAACCTGAAATAAGTGAATGTGGGGTACTGGATAAACCAATGTCCCTATTCATTCAGAAAAGTCGTTGCCTCCCTGCTAAGCCTATATCCCACATCACCATTAAGCTTGTTAATAATGATATAAAGAAAGGCATCACTTACCCTCCTATAATGTTGCTCTAATGCCTCCAAGGTGAGCTAATTATAATACTCCCAAACCTTCTTCTCTCCTTGGGCTTCCCCTAATATGCCCACTATTTGAAATCTAGGAAAAATCCCCACTCAGGCAGCTGCATAGACTACATAGGAGGTCATAAAGAAACACTTCGTTTCTCTCACCTTTATCATTTGACTGTGAATACTATCTGATACTATCATTGACCAATCAAATTGTTGCCTTCCATCCAAAATAGCTTGGATAAAAGGAAACATCCATTCCTTAAATAGTGAAGCATCTCTTTTACCAAACACCCTAGAGAGGAACATGATCATAACTGCAATCTCTTTACTAAAGTTTGCCCTCTTAGGCTGGTCTGGAAGCTTGGTCAGAGACTTCTTCTTCACCCTCATCCAAGTCTTATTCATGTGAAACCTATTCCTCTCCTTATTATCACTATAAAGCTTCAAAGCCTTTGCCTGATTTCATTGCTTAGGATTCTTGGGATCAGGTATATTAAACAAGAATTTGATAATTGGAGGCATTAAGTCAATAATTACATTACCCTTTACATCGACAAACTGCCTAGTAGCAGGGTTATATGCTCCAGCTACTGCAAGAATCAACTCTGGGCATTGGATAGATAAGGGGAAGAGTGGAACATGTGCCAGTCCTAATTGAACAATCCTTTTTGTCCTTCTTGTGATCTACTCTTTAGTGAATGTTTCCTCATGCAATTCTTCATAATTGAAAGGGCCCAAATTGGTGTTAGTAATATTAGCCCTATCGAAATCAATTTTACTAGCTATGAGGGCCACTTCCCTATGCTTACATCTCAAGGTATACAAAATTTGTTCCACCTTGATCTTCTTTGGTCTAACTCCTTGCCATGAGGTTTCACCTAGTTGGCTTCTCTAAGAGGCCTCATCTGATGCTCTTGACATTTCTTAATTCCTGCAACAATTTTTTGTATTAGATGAAAAAAACATCTAAGTTATTCAATCATATAATCCCTCCTCCATCCTCCTACGATAACATTTACTTGGTCAAACTATGCCTTTATCGGAGGCAGAACCGTAGAAGTATTGTGCATAACAATTTCTCTTATCATGCGGCGGGGCTAGGATCAGAATTGGATATGGAGTAAAACAATGTCAGAAGCAGAACTAAAATGGGAACCGGGGCAGAAAAAAAACATGATTGGAAGGGGGACCAGAATAGGGATCGAACCAAAAACAAATGTGATCTAAAGCGGGACCAGAACGAGGATCAAACCAGAAACAAATGTGATTAGAAGCAGGACCGGAACAGGGATCGAACCAGAAACAAATGTGTTAAGAAGCGAGACTGGAATGGGGATCGAACCAAAAACAATTGTTAGTTACCAAGTTCAACTTCCCCTCCGGATCTGGTTCTGACCAAGTGCAAAGATATAAGGATGTCATAATAATGAATAGGAGCGGATCAATTCTAGCAAACGGAGAATATCTAAAACAAGGCATTCATATGAACCATAAACCCTGGATCACATGGGCCCCAAAGGGAACTAGAAATAGCATAATTTTAACTCTCTGAGATCTCCTCCGTACAAAATTCATTTAAACCATGGAAAAGGTTAAATTGCAAAATCCTAGTTCGCTCGACACCCTATTTCCAAAAACTAGGGCACAACAAGAAACCCATATGCATAACCCAAAACCAACATGACAAAACCAGAGTAGGGTCTCAAAATGAAATTCATCACCCAAGCAAGGAAACCCCTAATCAATAATCAAAACCCTAGTTAGAACCAAAGTACGACAAACGAACCCGTCACGAAAGTGACAGTAGAAAAAAAACAACAAAACCAAAAATGACAAACGAAAAACAAACCCACAATGGAACGGGACAAAAAAGAAAGAAGCAAACAAGTAGAACAAGAAGAACAACACAATAACCAAGAAAGGAAACAACCAAACTCCCACAAATGCACCAAAACAACACACTCAAAGGAAGAAATGAGAGAAAGAAAAAAACAAAGAAACCTACCTCAAAATGCTCCTCAGGATTGACCAGAAAACAACCAAGATCTACTCCACAATTCACCCCCATGATCAAATGAATTCTCTCAAGACTTTGTTGGTTGTGGTTTGCTAACAATTCACATAATAATAATAATAAGGCAATTTAAGCATAGTCAAACCTTTAATCAGTAATTCGTGCTTGCAAACAGGTTGCATTTAATTCCATAAATGCAATGGTTCGGAGACGGAGCCAACGATGCAAACAGTCAGTTAAGTCAAGGGCACGAAACATCAAAAGGAAAGGCGGAAGTGGAGCCAAGACAGGAGAAAAATAAAGAAACCACACAAAGTTCCCGAGGTAATCACCAACCTCGGATCCAACCCCGACAAAAGGACCGACCGAAAACAACAAATGAAGACGGGGGCAAAAACAAAAATGAAACAGAACTTAACAAAGTTCAAAGTTCCATTCAAGGTTGGATCCGGTCCCGACCAAAAAGCAATGAACAAAAACAACAGCACAAGGGAAGCGAGACCAAAATGAAAAACGGACCAGGCTTGAACAACAAAGAAAGTGAGGAAGAAAAAAAGAGCAGAGACGGAGTCGAAACGGAAACAGAATATGAAAACTTGAAATTTCATATTTCCGTTCTAATCCCGGTTCTGCTTCCGCATAAGAAAACAAATAGAACACAAGAAAAGAACCAACAAACAAGAAGGCGAACCCACCCAAGTGTTTGCCAAAAATGACCAATAGAACAAAAAATAAACAAAAGATAAAGCGGAGTCAGAGTTGGAACAATACCAGAACTAGAAACTTTGAAAAAGTTCCATGTTTAGATTTGGTTCCAGACCCGCCTCCGCCAGAACAAAAGACAAACTTAGGAGAAAAAAAAACAAATCCTAAGATGCAAGCAAACAACCAAAGGAAAACAAAACAAAACAAAAAGGGGGAACCATTTTTTCCCAAAATAAAACAAAATGGGGTGGTTATGCAAGGCATAACAAATGGCGACTCGGCTGGGAAAAATGATTTACCCATTTTTAAGATATTGAAGAATTCAGTCACCCCAAAACTTATAATTTATGAGACATGTTAACTTAAGTGTGATTGGAATATTTAAGTAAAGTTGAGCTGGAATCTCAAATGTAGAACCATCATAAACTACTGTTTGAATCTGAGTGTGTGCATGCTTATTGTGCATCCTTCTTTATTTGAGCTTTCTCCACACCTAAACAACTATATCTACGATCCAAGCTACATGGGTTGAGTCCTTCAACTGTCGTGCAATGGAATCCTGGGTATTGCTCCGCTGCCAGTCAAGCATCCATAGCCCCGACGGAGATACCTCTAGTTCTCTCAAATCATTTCTCTACTGCCAGTTAGGCATCCATAGCCTCGATAGAGATACATGAATTACCCATTTAGTATTGAGTTTTCCTTTATTTTAGTGCTTCTCTTTTTCTTATTTCTTTTACAGGCCTTATTTGTGAAAATTCTTTTCAAAAACCTTCTCAATACAAAGACTTTTAAAATTTTGAGATGCGGGTTGAGAACTACATTGGATCCTATGACAGTCTTGGGGAAACATATTTTTCACTTGAATTGAAGATATAATCACTCTGAGATGAATAGGCACCTTATAGTTGGATGTTTTATCTATTTTGTGATAGATTTCAATAATAGTTCAGGAGGTTATCTACAATATACCTTACTCCTAATAGCCTTCAAACTCATGCCAAAATGACCATAAGGCATGAGTTTTAGAACAAAATCTTTTGACATATATGCCCAAATATGCCTAAACTAATTTCTCTTCCAGTGCCTATAGTATTCCTTGAATAACAAACCCCAATATTTTAAAATGGAAGGAAAAGAGAATCCCCAAAGAGGAAAACAAAATAGACACAAACAACAAAGGAAACAAAAGAAAGAAAGAAACAACAAACAAACAACAAAAAGAAGCAAAGAACCAATAATTATACAAAATACATATATACAACCAATTCAGAAACTCAAACCTTTATGATCCAAAGTAATGCTTGAGAAACTGCCCATTGACTAGAAATAGAATAGGTTCTCCCATCAAGGTGCTCAAACGAAAAGTGTTCTCACCCAAGATCTCGGCTATTTGATATAGACCTAGCCAGAGTCTATCAAATTTCTGGTGATCACCCTTCTTTTCCTTAGCCTTATCCCACAACAACACCAGATTTGAGATTTTGAATGCCTTAATCTTAGCTCTTTTTTCAAACCAATGTTTGACAACAGCCTGATGTTTGAATAACTATTGTAGAGCGGCGTCTCTCTGTTCTTCCATGTTCAAAAGGTTATTTAGTCTTACCTCAATCTGGTCATCTCTTGTATAAAACTCCTGCATGAATTTAAGAATAGGTATCTATAAGTGTATGGGGAAAACTGGATCTTGGCCATAGACCAATTTAAAAGGGGAGCTTCCTAGAGTGACCTTAATACAAGTTCAATCTTCCCATAAGGAAAATCTTAACTGGGTATGTCAGTCCCTAGGATTACTTTCAAGTATACACCATTTTCCTAAGGATAGTAGTTAGAGGAATACTTCAAGATAATTTTATGTTCGTAAGCCCATTGTATAAATTCAGTAGATGAAAAAGCAGGGCCATTGTCACATACCAGGGCGAACGGCACTCCAAACCTAGTAACAATTTTTTTAGTGAGAAATTTGATAACCACCTCAGTGGTGTTGTTCTTGCATGGTTGAGCCTCAGTCCAACGGGTGCAATAGTCTGTAGCAGTTAGGATGATTTTTTGTCCTATAGAAGAATTAGGATTAATAACCCCAACAAAATCTAGTGCCCATTGGGCAAATGGTCTTACCTCATATACTGGTTGTAAAGAAATTATTGGATTACGCTCCTTTGATGGAGAAGTCTGACATGTATGACATGTCTTGACGTGTTGATGTGCATCCCTAAACACATGGGGCCAATAATATCCTAACATGAGGATTTGATGAGCCAAAGAATCTATTGATCTATGTCATGTGCCATGCCTACCATGGAATTCATCCATGGCATGCTTGGCATCTTGCCGATCTAGACATCGCAGGTACACCCCCTCATAATTTCTTTTGTATAGAGCCCCTCCTTTGAGCATGTAATGAGAACTCTTCATCCTCAGTTCCCTTCTCTGGGTAGGATTCATCCCTTCTAGGTATCTATTATTGATAAGGAAGAAGATCAAGTTAGTATACCATGGGTCCTTGGTAAATGAGTGCACAGTATATTGCTGACAGGTAATATTCTTGTCAACATCTTCCATGGCCTTTGATAAACCTTGTCCTCGGACAAGTTTCATTGGATGGATCTCTAAATCATACTCTTGCAGGATAGCCATATGTTTTCCTCTTCTTTCCCCTAATTCACTTTGCATAAGGAGAGACTTAATCGCCGAATCAGGCACTATAGCAATAACTTGGCTTCTCAAAATGTAATGCTTGAATTTTTTAACTGCTCGTACCAATGCAAAGGCCTATTTTTCCAAGGGTGGGTACCTAACTTCTGCATTCTTGAATGGTGAGCTCATGAAGGTAATTGGTCTTTCATCTCCTTCACCTTTGTGTTGTGTTAGGATTGATGCACATGAATGATCAGATGCAAATGAATAAATATAAAAGGGCTTTAGGTAATCTGGCTTGGTCAAGATCGATGCCTCAGATATTGATTGCTTAATCTGCAAAAATGTAGATTTAGCCTTATTGCTCCATTCAATTTTAGCATATTTCTTCATCATCTTGTTGAGGGGTTTGAAAATTTCTGCAAACCCTATTATGAACTTCTTTACGAAATTAATCCTCCCGAAGAAGGACCTCATCTCCTTTTTACTACCTGGCGTCGTCAATTTCAAAATAGCCTCAACTCTATCGGGATCTATGGATATTCCCTTTTCTGATATCACATGCCCTAGAAGTTTCCCTTCAAAAACTCCAAAGACACACTTCTTGGGATTTAGAGACACTCCATAGCTGATACATCTTTTGAGGACCTTTGCTAAATCAGCAGCATGATCCTTTCTCTTTTTGGAAAAGATTGTCAAGTCATCCACATATATGATAATACACTTACATATCAAATATTTAAAAGCCACATCCACCGCATGCTGAAAGGTAGCTCTAGTGTTAATGAGGCCAAATGGCATGCGTCGATAGGAAAATGTCCCCCATTTGGTAGTAAAGGCAGTCTTCATCCTATCCTCATGACTCACAAGCACTTGGTTATATCCATAATAGCCATCTAAGAATGACATCATCTGGGATCCATTAACAGTTTGTAATACCTCATCAAGAGAAGGAAGTGGGTAGTTATCCTTCTCTGAGGCTTTGTTTAGATTCCTAAAATCAACACACAACCTGATCTCCCCACTTTTCTTACGCACTAGAACTAGATTGGCAACCCACGTGGAGTGCCTTACTAGGAAGATGATTCTTGTTGATAATTTTTTTTGTACTTCCTTTTGTATCAATGGTTCGATCAAAGCATTGATCGGGCACTACTTTTGACGAAAGGGTTTGGCTTCTGGCTTCAGCGGTATTATGTGTGTGATAACAAAGGTGTCAAAAGTCTTCAAATCTTCATAACTCTAGGAAATTGCCGCAATATCTTATTTTAACACTTTAATTATTTCATTTATGATCTCCTCAGGGCAAGTCTTGCCTATAAGGACATTTATCTCGAGGCTCGAATCAGCTAGATTAATAGATTTGTACTTCCCTCCTTCACTTTGTGTTGGCACTCTCTCTCGAGCTCGAGGATCAGAATCAAATATCATTTCTAAGGCTACCATCCCCTTGGGGATGCTGTTACTCTTTAAGTTCATTACTCCTTCTATATGACAACCTTCAGGGTCCCATTCTCCCTAATATCTATCTGATTCATCTATGTTCTTCCCTTCAAAGACATCTGAACTTGCCAAGAAGGAAAGTATGTGTTGGTCATCATCAAAGACCTGAAAATTCTTAACATTATTAGGGATTGCTAGGAGTGAAACTAGCTCAACTGAAAATATTTTCAATTTGGAGTCCTACATAGGCTCCAATGTGCTAGTAGTAACTACCAAAGCATCTACAATATGATTTTGTTCCCTAGGAATCAAAGTAATTCTGAAAGCATCAAAGTCCTTGATCAAATTCCAAACCCTAGTTTTGTAAGCAGCCAATCTTTTATTATGGCAAGTATGTTGGCTGTGAACCTATTTGATAATGACTTCAAAGTCCCCCATCACCATAAGAGATGTGACCTTCTTCTGATGAGAAAACATTAAACCCCTAGCAAGTGCTTCATACTCTGCCACGTTGTTTGTGCAACCAAACTGTAGCCTATAGGAAGCAAAGTAAGTCTTCCCCTTTGGATTGGTTAATTCCTCCCCTGCTCCACTTCCTGATTTGGACTTAGAGCCATCAAACTTCAGACTCCATAATTGATCTGTGGTTGGGATCTCTTTCTTTTTCTGGCCTACAATCTTTTTCTTGGCAGAAGTATATGGCGGCTTGGACTAGTGCTGATCATCAGTATTTGAAAGTAACTGGGGGCACAGTTCATCGGAAGATTCTCCTAAATTGAAAATTTGTTCAGGAAGTGATTCCTAGACCTCCCCTTAAGTTGGGTCATGATTTAGCACCTTTGTCACCAATGCGCTGGGAATTGGAGGTGTTTATGGGTAAGTATAATTGGCATAGACTGAGATTCGTCAATCTCTAGTTGTAGTTAAGAACATAGAACCTGAGTCTGCTCAAGTTGAGAAGATGATTCCCTTTGAGCAAGGCCGGCTCTTGTAAGGATGGTTGCATCCTTAGCTTGAAATTTAAATTCATTAGTAGGGGCTTGGGGTTGACATTCACCAATTTCTTCTACCGAGGAGACATGTTTTAAGATATCTACACAAGGTTGGCAAGTTAACTCAGAATGATTCTAGTAGTGAACCCTGCACCAATTAGGAAGTAGGAGACTCCACATATCAACTTCTTCTCCTAGTACTAGCTTATCTTGTTGTAATTTAGTTATTAGGACTTGCTGATTAACAATAATCATTGGGTCATTTTGCTCTGAGAAGGGTGTCATTAGAATGAAGTACTGAAAAAGTCATGATCTCCTCCTGCTTGTAAACTCCTATCTTGGTTTCGAAATAGGCTACCTCATTAGGGGAATCATACTCCATAATCATGTGTATGAGCCTGGGCTCACTTTCAATTTTTATCTGGCTTGCTATCCCTTTCCAGAGCAACCACATGTGTGAGAAATCCAAAGACAAATATCCACCTAGACTTTTCATCAGGTCTTTGCTCAAGAGCATACCATAGGTTTATGCAATATCTGCGACTTGGATATCCACATAAGTTTGGATCCTTGGATCAGATCCAATCTGTACATGGATAATTTTAAGCTCTCCTACCACATTAACTTCTATTTTGTCTAACTGGATAACCTTTTTATTTTTTTGGAGTGGGCTCAAACTTAGCTTCCTACAAATAGAAAATGGCATGACATTCCCTGACGCCCCAGAATCTAGCAGACAGTTATGTAAATTCCTTCCAAAAATTCTTAGACTTAGCAAGAAAGGTGGGGTACTAGTCTTACCTTTATAGAGCATTGCATTCATCTCATTAGAAGGAGTCACCTTTTCTCTTCCTTTTGACCTGTCTGCTTCCCCCAAGGCTTTCAACAAAATTTCATTTTGAGTAGGGCACCATTTCAAAATATCAAAGAAAGACATTGAAGTCTTCTACCTCTGCATCTCTGTAATGAAATCAAATTTTGAATCATTCCTAACCTGATATTTAGGAATTGAAGATGAATTACCTTTGTTCTAAGAATTTGATCATCCCTTTGGTGGTGGTGGATTATTATCCACATTCTGATTTGGCGGCACCATGTTATTAGGAGGGGTAGAGGTCATGAATGGCCCTTTGTTATGATTTCTGAGGAAATGGGCTCCCTTGGTTTGGAAGGCTTGGGCATCATACACATCTTCTACTACTTCATTGTCTTCCTAGTTAGGAAATGGAATTTCTTCCTCAAAGATATCATATGCCATGGCAGTATCTGTTGATCCACCAGATTTGTTGGATGCACCTAAAATGGGGCATCAACTTGGGCTATCTTAACCATTTTTTACATTTCTTGGCAATTTACCTTAGAATGGACCGTCGTATCATGTAGTCTACACCAATTGTTCATAAGGTGGAGGTCTGCCACATTGGCAGTGTGTGGCTTTTCATCTCCCACTTGATAATTGTGAGAAACTCCTCTGTTATTGGGTCCAATATTCCATGGCCTATTGTTGTTTGGCCTTTGATTGTATCCTCTATTTGGATTTTGATAGTTTTGATTAGAGGAGTTTTGGTTCTGGAAATTCCTATTGGAATTCTGGTTGGCATTATAATTCTGATTGGTATTTTGATTAAGGTAACCACCCTGATTAGAATATCCTCCCTAATTCTGAAAACCTTGGTTCTGGTTGTGACGGGGATTTTTATCTAAGATAATGTCTTTTTGAGAGTCTCCATCTCGTTGGTCAGTTGGAGATTCTTTTCATTTTCTACATTCTTCATAGCAAAAGATTGATTAACTGAACTTGATCCTCCAGCTTGATTTTGGTAATTTTGATTTTGCTAGGAGGAATCCTAAGTACCATTGTTAAAAAATGGCAAGGGATGTGAAGCTTGGAACTCAGACATGGGTCTGTATTAGGAATAGGACATCCCTGGGACCGTATTGAGTAGAGGGGGTGGATTGGACATTTGGTATCCCATAGGAGGGAGAACTCCTCCTAGACTCCTGGATTGCAGACTGATTTGTTGTTGCAACTAAATGGCGAGATGATATACCTTGGTCAAAGATTCAGTTTCATTAGCATTATTTGTCCTTTCCAAGAACAAGCCAATCAAATGGTCCACATCCCTTAAGTATGCCAAGATGGCGATGTTCTCAGCCACCAGGTAAGGATCCTACAACCTTCGGTACATTCTTTGGAACCTGGTGTTGAATAGAGGGAGTGGTTCAAGATGTTCTTTTCTTATGTTGGAAAATTGGTGGTAAAGGATAGTAGGGTCCACGTAAACTCTGAACTGGTTAATAAAGGCATTCTCTAAATCCATCCAACTTAGAATCGACCCTTGGGGTAAGTTTAGGTACCAATTGTATGCCATGTCTCCCAATGAATAGCAGAACAATCTGCACACAACGTCCTGATGAGCTACCTGAACACGGGTACAAGCATCTTTAAATGCTTGTATGTGCTCCTCACCACTTCTTGACTCCCCATGCATGTACTTAGAATAGAACCTCTCTGGGTTCTTTGGGAGATTGTGTATACCTCTAGGGATAGTCCCTAATGGTGAAGGGTTATTGATAAAGTAAGCCATAGGTCTTGGCGGTGACACAAGTTGAGCAAGCTATGGAATGGGTGAAAGTGGTCAGTGAGGTGGTGTAGGTGGGTTTGGTGGAAACCAAGGTGGGGTGAGTGGTGGTGATAAAGGTTGGATCAAGACTCTATGAGCCCGAGGTCTATGCCCAACAGGGGTTTGGAGTTCAACAAGTGATTCAGGATTCTGAGAAGATCTAACAACTCTCTCGTACCTATTTGGTGCGAATGACCCAATGTGAGCCAGCTTGTTCTTCAGGCCCTCCTTCTAGCGCCAGATTTGTTGATGGGTCAAAATAGCAGAATTACATTAAAAAAAATATTACTATTCTATTTCTCCTGAACGAGAAAGATAACACGTGGTGATCTAACTCCCAAGGTCCTAGTAATTGGTTCTCAATTATGTTGATTTCACTCAGTGGTTGATAGAACTGTAATGTTCAAGGGGCCTTCACTGGTAACAAGGAACAAGATTGCACAACATCAATTAGTCTACATTTGGGGGGTTTTAAATAAAAGAAAAATTTGAAATAGAGCTTTAAATCAAAGAAACGTGAGTAAAATTCTTACATATCCAGACATGCATATCAGTAATGAGTGTTCATTCCACCTAACCACAACTATAGCAAGATGCAATCCATAGAATAAACTATGCTACTACATACATTCATAATGCTAATTCAAATAACATCAATATTCACTAAATTTAATTTAAACAAATCAATCACTCATCATCCAAAACACAAATCAAATGCATACAATAACAACTTAATTCATAGATAATCCAATGATATGATCTTGAATCCAATTCCTTCTATTGAATTCCATCAAATAAGAAAAAATTAAGGACATCAAAAATCACTGGCGTATGGATTGATCATGTACCATTAACCTTATCAAAATAGATCCAAACTTTTAAAACTACAACATAAAGATGTATGAATACTATAAAAATAACCAAGCTCTTTCAAAAAAATTAGAGTATCTCTTCTAAAACCATTGAAATCCTAGATCTAGTTTCTATCTCCTATATCAGGTGGCTGATCTTCCTTCAATTAGCCGACCTTTACAAAGTAGAATCTAATAACACATATAGGGTACCACATGCACAAGTTTCTCAATTATCAATCAAGTTCCACAATTCATGGAGCTAAAACTGAATGCAGAAGTAGACTCAAGAACCCTCGTTTTCAAGGTTGATCACTCCATTGTACAAAAAAGGAAATTTGATACCCCAAGAAGGAAATGAAACCCACAGATCAAACTCAGAGTTGAACTTATGTCAAAATCCACAAAAAGAGGAGAAGAGCAGCTAGAGTATTGTGAAAAGAGTCAGTCACTTTTGCGTTGAATGCTGAAGGATGTACTCATCATAACTGGAGAATACCTGTTAAAGAGTACCCAAATCCGGCCCATCCAACCAATTACCTTCAAATCTGATTCTTTCAAATTCTGTGGAAACCAACCTTTGCATCTCTTTTAACTTGATGAGCTCCTTTCTAGTAGTTCTTATCTCCTCCCGGATATCCATAAACTGATCTAACAATAAATTCTCTCCATCATCTCCCTTTTGCATGATTTCCTCAAACCTACCCCTCCATCCCTCCCTTAGTTTATCCAAAGACACGCTTTCTTTATTGGAGGAATCTAAGTTGATTAAAACAACCACACATGCCTCTAATTCAACCATCTGTTGATTCAAGTCCTTACTAATTTCTTGGACTTCTTCTTGACGTCCATGCATAGCCCTAGACTTATATCTTATGATGCTCACAGTCTTTTCCAGAAAATTTTCATTACCATGCTCAAGAATTGAATATTCCAAGAAGGTGGACTTGGGTAATTTGTTGAAATCTTCAAGCCTTTTAACACATTCCTTATATTCATCATCCTGCTTATCTAGATCCTTGATCTGCTAGTCTAGATCCTATGTTAATTCAAGAGCAGCCTTATAAATTTTGGAACCTTCAACAAGAACATCATCAACCTCCTTGTTGAGCTTGTCAAACCATTTATCCATCATCCCTACCTTGCTCTTCATTTGAATCAAATCGTTTGCTTCCTTCTTTGTTAACAAAACCGGGGATTCAGGAAGAGCAACTTGTTGGGAAATGGGACTTGAAACATCTTTCAAAAAACAATGGAGTTCATCCAATTGAGCCTCAAGCTCATCCTTTCTTTGTTTATCCTTAATCATCTGGGATTTTGTTGAAGAGGCCACAATATCAATCAAACTCATCTATTGGTTTCTCATAGGCTTTCCCAAATTTATTGCCCCCAACAATTAATCAGTGATTTGCATATCATCACGGCTCTTCTCCACTACAGGTATGGAACATTTAGCAATAATCTCTCCAGCATCTATGATCCTAGTAGAGTGAAGAACCCAGGTCTTCTTTTTAGGTTTCTCCTTCCCAATTTATTTCATCATTTCCTCCCAATTCAACGGCTTTGATTGAACAACTTGCTTTCTTTCCAAGTCCAATTTTAACCAAGTAAGAGCAATAGGAGTAGTGGTCACCTGAGCTGAAGAAGAAGCAACAGTAGTAGAAGATAGAGCTTGTAACAATGTAAGTGTTGGTTGAGAATCAACTTCCTGCACATTTTGTTGATCACTTTTCTCCTTTTCCTGTGCTAACCTTTTTGCTTCCTCTTTATCGTTTTGCTCTTGCATCCTTTTATCCTCTAGCTCCTGCTTTAAGCATTCCTCTCCCATTTTCTTTTTCTCTAGCATTTGATCTCCCTGCTTCTTCAACTCTTCAACATAGTCTCATGCTTCCTTGGACTTCCTTTCATATTCAACAATCTCAGCAGCCTCTCTTTCCTTGTTCAAACGTTCTTTCTCTTCCCTTTTTTTATAGGCCTCTTCTTGTGCCTTGATCGTAGCTTCTATAGCCTCTCTTTCCCTTCTTTGATGGGCCTTTTCCTCTTCTAGGTTATGAATCTCCTGCGACATCATTAATCTATCTCTCTCTTCCTGCATCCTGAGCTATTGCTCCTTTTTTTATTGCTATTGAGCCAATTCATCAGCCTTGACCTTATCTTCCAACTCCTTCTGCTTGACTGCCAACTCAGACTATTCCTTGGCCTCCTCTTCTTATTGCTTAGTTGATGCCTCAGCTTGTGCCTTAGCATAATCTTCTCTTTTTGCATCTTTGAAGAGTTTCTACTGATCTTCCTCAGTCAATATGTGCTCGGTCCCTACATCATCTATTATATCAAAAGATGTTAATGGATGATGCTTTGTATTAGATGGAGTATTTTATGAATCTATTTCAACATTATGTATCTCAATTTCATCCTCCATTCACCTCAAGACCTCTGCTTCACAATGGAGGGATGCCTTTGGTGATTCTTGACCTAATTTCGATATATCAGAGGGTTGAATTGCTACCTCCCATGCAGCAGATGTAGAAGCCCCTACATCTGCAATTGTTTCATCTTCCTAGACCTTCAGAAGGTCTTGAGGAACCACCTCTTCTTGTGTATTAGAAGGCATAAGCTCTAAGGGTTCCTTAGGTGCCATCCTTCTCTTTTCCCTTTTATATCCTTGGGTGGTACCTATAGCTTTTCTCTTCTTAGATGATGGAGGCTCGGCCTAATTAGCCCTCAGACTTACCCATTGAATACTCATATCCAACACTGGTCTTGCATTCTACATTATGTCAATTGTCTCATTAGCATTCCAATCTATTAGATCAAGATCCTTGGTTCCAATCTTGTTTGCATCATACCTGGGATGCAAAACTATCCCATCATCGGATAATGTTTCTAGAATGTCTTCTTTTATCCCAAACTCAATCATAAGTGGGATAGGTATACTTTCATAATTCTTCTTCCTAAGATCATACTCATCTTGCAAGTCCTCCCAAAAATCCTCCAATAGATAAAAGTGCTTCTCAAAGACACCTAGAATCAAAGCCCTCATCTTGTGCTTGGGGTCATAGTATTTCCTTGTAGTGTACAAGCCCAACTTCAAATAAACTAATTCATTACAAACAGCCTTAGCTGCCTAAATATGTGGACAATAAAAGGCTCTCAGCTTCATTGGAAACTTATGGCACCCAGTCTTGTGTTTGTTGCCAAACTTGAAATTAACAACCAAGGCTTGATAAATAAACTCCATTAAAATGATTCTATCATCACAACATCTTTGTAGCAAATGATGGTGACCATCAAAGTCTGCTAACTTGAAATAAGTGAATGTGGGGTACTGGATAAACCAATGTCCCCATTCATTCACAAAAGTCATTGCCTCCCTACTAAGCCTATATTCCACATCACCATTAAGCTTGTTAATAATGATATAAAGAAAGGCATCATTTACCCTCCTATAATGTCTCTCTGATGCCTCCAAGGTGAGCTGATTATAATACTCCCACACCTTCTTCTCTCCTTGGGCTTCCCCTAATATGCCCACTGTTTGAAGTCTAGGAAAAATCCCCACTCAGGCAATTGCATAGACTACATAGGAGGTCATAAAGAAAAACTTTTTTTTTCTCACCTTTATCATTTGTCTATGAATACTATCTGATACTATCATTGACTAGTCATTTTGTTTCCTCGCATCCAAAATAGCTTGGATAAAATGAAACATCCATTCCTTAAATAGTGAAGCATCTCTTTTACCAAACACCCTAGAGAGGAACATGATCATATCTACAACCTCTTTATTAAAGTCTGCCCTCTTAGGCTGGTCTAGAAGCTTGATCAGAGACTTCTTCTCCACCCTCATCCAAGTCTTATTCATGTGAAACCTATTCCTCTCCTTATTATCACTATAAAGCTTCAAAGCCTCTGCCTTATTTAATTGCTTAGGATTCTTGGGATCAGGTATATTAAACAAGAATTTGATCATTGGAGGTGTTAAGTCAATAATTACATTACCCTTTACATCGACACACTACCTAGTAGCAAGGTTGTATGCTCCAGCTGCTGGAAGAATCAACTCCGGACATTGGATAGATAGGGGGAAGAGTGCAACATGTGCCAGTTCTAATTGAACAATCCTTTTTGTCCTTCTTGTGATATTCTCTTTAGTGAATGTTTCCTCATGCAATTCTTCATAATTGAAAGGGCCCAAATTGGTGTCAGTAATATCAGCCCAGTCTGAATCAATTTTACTAGATGTGAGGGCCACTTCCCTATGTTTACATCTCAAGGTATACGAAAGTTGTTCCACCTTGATCTTCTTTGGTCTAACTCCTTGCCATGAGGTTTCACCTGGTTGGCTTCTCTAAGAGGCCTCATCTGATGCCCCCGACATTTCTTAATTCCTGCAGCAATTTCCTATATTAGATGAACAAAACATCTAAGTTAGTCAATCATTTAATCCCTCCTCCATCCTCCTAAGATAACATTTACTTGGTCAAACTATGCCTTTATCGGAGGTGGAACCGTAGAAGTATTAGGCATAACAATTTCTCTTATCATGCGGATGGGTCGAGATCAAGACTAGATATGGAGTAAAACAGTGTCAAAAGTGGAACCGGAATGGGAACTGGGCCAAAAACAAAACATGATTGGAAGTGGGACCAAAATAGGGATCAACCCAGAAACAAATGTGATCGGAAGCAAGACTAGAATGGGGAACGAACCAGAAAGAAATGTGATTGGAAGCGGGATCAAAATGAGGATCGAACTAGAAACAAATGTTAGTTACCATGTTCAACTTCCCCTCCGGATCAAGTTCTGACCAAGTGTAAAGATATAAGGACATAATAATAATGAACGAGAGCAGATCAATTCCAGTAATGGAGAATATCTAAAACAAGGTAGTCATATGAACCATAAACCCTAGGTCACATGGGCCCCAAAGGGAACTAGAAATAGCATAATTTTAACCCTCCTAGAGCTCCTCTATACAAAAGTCATTTAAACCATGGAAAAGCTTAAATTGAAAAACCCTAGTTCGCTCGACACCCTATTTCCAAAAACTAGGGCACAACAAGAAACCCGTATGCATAACTTGAAACTGATGTGACAAAACTAGAACAGGGTCTCAAAATGAAATTCATCACCCAAGCAAGGAAACCCCTAACCAATAATCAAAACCCTAGTCAGAACCAGAGTATGACAAATGAACTCGTCACGAAAGCGAGCGAAAAAAAAACAAAACCAAAAATGACAAATGAAAAAAAAACC
Source organism: Sequoia sempervirens (assembly GCA_007258455.2). Classification (NCBI taxonomy): domain Eukaryota; kingdom Viridiplantae; phylum Streptophyta; class Pinopsida; order Cupressales; family Cupressaceae; genus Sequoia; species Sequoia sempervirens. The sequence goes on from VDFB02000003.1 coordinate 253,744,439, forward strand.
CAAAATGGAACAGGACGAAAAAGAAAGAAACAAACAAGCAGAACAAGAAGAACACCACAAAAACCAAGAAAGGAAACAACCAAACTCCCGCGAATGCGCCAAAACAACGCACTCAAAGGAAGAAACGAGAGAAAGAAAAAAACAAAGAAACATACCTCAAAATGCTCCTCAGGATTGACCAGAAAATAGCCAAGATTTGCTCCATAATTCACCCCCGCGATCAAATGAATTCTCTCAAGACTTTGTTGGTTGTGGTTTGCTAACAATTCACATAATAATAATAATAAGTCAATTCAAGCATAATCAAACCTTTAATCAGTAATTCGTGCATGCAAATAGGCTGCATTTAATGCCATAAATGCAGTGGTTTGGGGACAGAGCCAACGACACAAACAGTCAGTTAATTCAAGAGCACAGAACATCAAAAGGAAAGGCAGAAGTGGATCCAAGATGGGAGGAAAACAAAGAAACCACACAAAGTTCCCGAGGTAATCCCCAACCTCGGATCTGACCTTGACAAAAGGACCGACCGAAAATGACAAACGAAGACGGGGATGGAAACAAAAATGAAATGAAACTTAACAAAGTTCAAAGTTCCATTCAGGGTCTAGATCCAGTCCTGACCAAAAAGAAATGAACAAAAACAAAAGCACAAGGGAAGCAGGACTACAATGAAAAACGAACCTGACCCGAACAACAAAGAAATGAAGAAAAAAAGAGCGGAGATGGAGTCGGAACGGAAATAGAATATGAAAACTTGAAATTTCATATTTTCGTTCCAATCCCAGTTCCGCTTCCACATAAGCAAACAAACAGAACAGAAGAAAAGAACCAACAAACAAGAAGGTGGACCCACCCAAGTGTTTGCTGAAAATGACCAACAGAACAAAATAGAAACAAAAGAGAAAGCAGAGTTGGGGTTGGAAAAATACCAGAACTAGAAACTTTGAAAAAGTTCCATGTTTGGATTTGGTTCTGGACTCACCTCTGCCAGAACAAAAAATAGACTTAGGATAAAAACAAACAACTCCTAAGATGCAACCAAACAACCAAACGCGAACAAAACAAAACAAAAAGGGGGACCCATTTTGTCCAAAAATAAAACAAAATGGGGTGGTTATGCAAGGCATAACAAGTGGTCCTAGCCAAAGAAACTTAGAAGGTGGTATATGCTTACTATGAGAGGTTGGACAGGAAATTAAAGAAGCACAAGGTGGAGTTGACAAATGTTAAAGAAATAGTACGAAGACTATAAAATGAGATTCAAGCTAGAGAAGTTGAAGTGACTCGCGTAAGGAAAATTCAAGGCGAACAAGGAGACATGTCTAAGTTTCTCGCGAAAGCTCAAAGTGAACAGGTTCAACTTCATGCTAAAATTGAAAATCTAAAAAGAGAGCTAAATGATGCTCGATCCCAAACTTCTGATGATCTTTGGAAGATCCAGGTAGAAGCAAAAGAGTCAAAGCAAGAAGTCAAAAGAATGAGCTTCGAATTGGAAAATTCCCTTCAGGAGAAAAGACAAATGGAAGAAATCACAAGGGTAAGAGAGGCTCAATTTAACCAAGAGTTAGTTGTTGCATGAGGATTTGGAGCCCTCTCAATAATGAAGAGGCTTATATCCACACTTTGGGAGCAGATCACAGCGAGTATTGTTGTTCTTGGGCCCACTTTACAATTTATAAGAGATGTTCAAGAATTGAATGTGGTTAGTTTGATGGCCGATCACTTTATGCAAAAACATTCACCTCGAGTGGTGGATTCACAAAGTTTCATTTCCAAGCTGTGCATCGCCACTAACCAGATCCTAGAAAGAGTGGGGATTCCCGATCGACAGATTGCCTCCATCAAAGCTAATGAGATCATCAACTATCATAGGGTTGTGGAAAAATGTAAAGAGTGCTAGACGGTGTTGAATAAGTGGGTCGTCAAGATCAAGGACTTCAACATATTATTTATTCATGGGCTGCCTCCTCTTCTTTCACCAAATGAAGGTGCATTGACAATGGAGTAGGTCATTGATGCAATCTGACACAAAATCTAGACCTTTACGAAACTCCTAGGTTTGAGTACAACTCCCATGGATGATGATGTTGAGTGTGAGGTCTATCCTCTTTCTCGACTCTATTATCACCTAAGAGTGGTTTCTTCCAGATGGGGGTTCATCTCTTTTAAGGATATTTTCGATCTTGAGCAAGCATACAGGCAGATCCGAACCCTCGTGCTCCTAACTGATGCAAACTGGGAGGCTCAACGTGTCACTTTTGTCAAACTCCAAGAACAACCAAATACCTAGGTTCGTGCCTCCACAAGCAAAGACCCCCTGTGAGTCACCAGAACTATGAAGAGTTTTTGCCTTAATCATTTTGATTTTCAACTTGTATAATGTTCTCAGTTTTGGGTGTTCCTACACTCAAGTAGAGTTATCAGAAAGGTGTGCAATATGCCACATGGTGGTTGTGCATCTTTCATCTTTTGTCTTCCTTTCTGGAGAGAGTTTGGAACACGTGTTGGCTCATCGGGGATTTTCTAGGGAGCTATATTCATGAGCTCAAAAGTTTATGCCTTGTTGACACATCACCTCTTTTTTGTGGGCGGATTCCATTTCCTATGGAGCAATATCTTTTGGGGAGTTTTTGGAGCTAGCTGGCCTTTTTCTTTTCTTGGTTTCTCAGGACGAAAGCTTTGAGTCAATGCCTTTGGATGATGTGATTAGTCAATTGGACCTTTTTGCTAGGCTATTTTTTTTAGGATTTGATCATTTATGGGCCTCTATCTTTGCTAAACATCTAAAAAACATCAATGCAACAACTAAGAATTGATGAGCAAAGATTGTTGTGACCTAACCAAAGATCTACGATTAGATTGTGTGTCATTAACTATGAACACCTGGCAGTATTGACTTTTGTGTTGAGGCGGTGTTTTCTTTTTTTGCAGCTATATAAGGAAGGCTATGACACAGTGAGGGGTTGGATTCCAAGTTTCAGTTTCCTTGGCTAAGGAAAAGCTTCTTTAGTTTTCTTAGGATATAGAGTTATTTTCAGAAGCATAATTGTAGAACTACTTATCTCTGGAATGTTATATTTTGTAAGGATTAAACTATTTTCGGATTGGTATCTAACCTTTGTTTTAAAGTTCATTTGATAATTAAACGATGAATTATTGAGAAGAAATTATTGAGATTGTGCATGTATGGCCTTTTTCAAGCTTTTTTTCTTTATATTATCATTTTGAATGAAACATTGTACCTTGCAAGTTGAATCTAAATAGTTTAGGTAGTTGATTTCCATGTTGTATGCTCGTATGGTAGAATAGTGAATTCTAAAAATTGGATTATGTCATTGGAATTCTTTGTTTTTTTGAAGGGTTGTTGTTTTACTATATTATGCAATATCAAGAGAGAGAGTTTATGCATTTTCTGAACCTTCTTTCTATTACCCTCAGAAATCTTTATGTTTGATCAGACCTTAATGAACACTGTCTGTGGGAAGATTTGAAAGTCTACACTGTGCTTGTTAGCCTTTGTTATTTGTTCACTTTCCAACAATGAAGGGTTGTGGCATTATGTGTCTAATTATATCAATCCTTGGAATGGTTGGGTTTGAAATGTTGTAAAAGCGTTAGCACATCACCATTTTCATGTTTTATATTTACATTTACTTCTACCCTTTTCTCCAAACCCCCAAAGAAGAGTCGACTTTCTATAAAAATCCTAGAGGTATTCAGTCAAGCACAAATTGGTCCCCCACTCACTGAATTTCCCATAAGATTGTCGGAGAGGCACAAGCTTTGATGATCAACAAAATCTTTCTAGAAGCCTTAGTTGGAATTAGATCTTATCTTATCTTTTATCATTTAATGCTTGTGTCCTAGGTCATTTAATATTAGTTGTCTCATGAAATAGGATTAATAAAATTATGATGATCTTGTCTAATCCTATGTCTCACCTTGGCTATATAACCAAGGGGTCTCATGTGTAAATTGAAAAAAAAACAATCATAATCTATAATTCATTAATTATTTCCTATTATTTATCACTTCCTAATTAATTATGATTTCATGAAGTTCCTAGATCTTGTGTGACTATAATATTTAGAAAAATCTTGCATGGTGTAGAGTATTATATATACCAAATCTTACATGGATCATACTATAATTTTAAGTGACTAGGAAACTCTACATGTGTTTCAACAAGCAAGATGATTGGCCTATTTTCAAATAATGGAGGATATAATGAATAAATTGAACTTGTTATTTTGCATAGACATTGGTTGATAATTAATAAACTATAAAATAGATAAAAGTGAGTGCTTACAAAGAATCCATCAAATAGGTTTCTTGACTACTCATAGTTAGTGAGCCATATCTAGAGAGACCTAATGTATCTACAAATAGAGATGGATTTTTGAAAGCAAGGAACAATTAAATGCTTATTCCCAAAGGACCAAATGAATCTCATTACCAACCTTCTAGGACAAATTGGAAACCCACATCATCAAGAATATTACTTATGGAGGTAGGAAATACCTACAATACATAGTGAATTTCAATCTTTTAGGTCATATATTTTATATATCAGCCTAGCCAATGTATGAATTGTTTTATTTAACATACCAAAAATAATGGAAAAATAATACTATATGGGTAGGCCTACTATATTATACCATAATTTCTTAATAAGAATAGTTTAAATTATTAGTTCATATATGTATCATGGGAAAATTTTCTCGAATTAGATATGTTAGGAACTAACCAAACATTGGTCATCATAGAAAGAGGTTGAGGGTAAGACAACTACAAGGAGAAAAATGATATTATAAGAATAATCTAAAGAATCATAAGAGAATTCTATGGAGGAGAGACCTACAACCACAAATTTAATACATACAAAATCCTCTTCTACACATGCAACAATAGTCTTGGCTCATACACTATCATCTAGAATGCATACAAGCCTTCTTGAGAAAAATGCAAAAATCTTACCCCATACATTCAACCTCACTTGATGAACCTATAACACATTCCCCTATACATGAAACCTTGCTAGGAAAATATATCAAAAATAGATAGTTACCCATTCCACCTTTAGACCTAGAAAAAAGAAATAAAGGGCCACCTTGATACCAAAAAATTCTCAACTTGGGAAATCTCTCCAATTTGGAGGGAAGGGTTGGACATTGGGTATTTCCACATTGGAGCCTAATTTTTTTCTTCACACAGACATAGACTATAAAGGAGAAAAGTTTTTTGTCCATAAAAAGAGTGAAAATTATGATACATCTAGTAGTTTTTATTTCCATCTAAATAATGAATCCACACCCTCATCTAAGAATGTAGGCTCAAAAATTTTAGAAGAGTAAATTCCTATTGCAAGCACCTTGAAGTTGACTTCCTATAACATTATTAATTAAATAAATATTTGATTAATTATTTCCTATTATTTACCACTTCCTAATTTATCATAATTAATTAAATAATATTTAATTTATTATGATTCTCTCTCCTTCTAAAGGTTGATTAAATAAATTAAATCAAATATTTCCCCACTCATTAAATATTCTACAACTAATTAATTAATTAATCCCTCACTAATAATCATTAACATTTTCCTCAATTAAAAATTAAAAAAAGTCCCCAAACTTGCCATCATGTGACAAGTGTCCCTAACCCTTTTCAATGTTATACATATGTTTGAACATGCACAGGTCACCAACACCCTCCACCTCATCCTTTGAATAACCTTTTCATTGGTTTCTCACACATGTGTGAGATTCTCCCGTACATGCATAGCCACTTTACACTTTCCTCTTTCTCCCAGATGCCACTTTCTTTGATTTCTCCCATCTTACACTTCCCACCTCTTCTCCACTTTTCAAAATCATGTTCTTCCCAATGTGTGATCACACATGTATGAGCACGCCTATCCTCTTACCCATGTCACATGTCATCTCTTGAGCCTCCCTCTTATGACACTTTTCACAAGGCCAAGCCTCCATTCTTGCCATAAAAACTACAAATTGAACCTTTGTACTTCATTCTCCATAAATATCTTTTGAGATAAATATATGCTGCTAATTTTCCTTTGAAATCACACCAATCCTACCAAGGTTATTCTATTTTGAATATCAATCCACATTCATTCAAGTACCATGTAATCAATAATTCACATTGAAGAGCATATCAAGTGGAAATGGGTGCTTCTACTTCAAGTTTAGTTGGAGGAGTGAAGTAGTAAAAGGTATAAGGTATAGTTTTTATTTCTTTATCTTTGTGTATTTTCATTTAATATTTTTTATTTTCTTCATCTATGTTGGATAGGGAAACTGACAAGCTACATGCTAACTTAAAAATGATTGATTAGTTGTAGGCGTAACTTAGGGTATATGGAAATAAAAGGGGTAAGTTCGATAAGTTGGTACAAGTGGCAATATAAGAGATGTAATAGGAACAAGGGATTCCTTATGAACATGCATCCATAAATTCTCTACCTAGAGCCACCCTTGTTATAGGTACCATGAATGAATATATTCTAAGTTTTGATCAATTTCATGTTGTTAAGTAGTTTGAGTTTTATTATGGAGAGACAAGGTCATCAGAGAAATGAAGAGTCCTTGGTCAAAGAAAATAATTTTACTAAGGAAAAAAAAGTAAATATGTTAGGATAAATAATATAAAAGAGAAAAGTGAGAAACTGGTAGGCTTAATTATGTAAATTATAGAATGTCACCCTCCTACCTAGGTATATTTTATGTTCCTAAAGGAATAATATTTTAATTTCCAATTTATGCAAATATACTTTTAATTTTCATGTAAAATAGTTATCCCTAAATCATTTTTTAGAGTTTATTATTAATCCACTGTTGAGCTTCAAAGTCAATTGTGTGAATTTTATCTCCATAATCTAGTTGTTAAACTTAATTCATAATAAACCCAATTATTTATGTAGTTGATGAGAGAATTAAGAAATTGAGATATTTGATTAGACATGAGAAAATAAGAGAGAAAATATAGAGATATATAGAAAAATAAAAATATATTCCTTGAAGAATATGTGAAGTAAAAGATAAAAAAGGTGGAAAATCAATGGACCCATCTTGTGGGCATAGATGCAATGGAAAATTAATTTAAATGTGACCAACAAGATGGTCATCCCATGTTTAAAATTTTGGTTACAAAAATGGGGGATAAATCTTCTAATTTTAGCAAGGTAAGATTAGATGAACTCACCCTAAAACTATGCAAGTAGGAGCCTTATTAATATATAATAATCATATTGTAATAATCAAAGAATACACATATATCTACATGGCTAAATAAAATGAAGTCACTTGGCTTTCATTAACATTTCAGCCACTTACAAAGTGTGCATGGTCGTGATGAAATATTTCACACTTGAAGGGAGATTTGGTGTGTATTACTATTACCATCTTCCTTTTCTCAATCATATTAGGAATCATAACAATATTTTAATTCCATTTTTTCTTTTGCACTCTCTAGAAAATATTGTGAAAGATGTGGTTGAAGCTATGAATTCAGGTAACAATTTTACCATTCTACACCAAAGGTTTATGTTTAGACTCTACCATTTTCACCTGGTCCTCTTCCCTCCTCGACCTATTATTGTTGAAGAAACCCCTACCTCTTCTACTTTTTCGTCAGCCAATAGCATGGAAACCCCAGGCCCCAACAAGAAAAAATGTATTAAAAATCCAGGCTTGAAAACACCACCCCAGGACACGTCCCCTAATACTAGGTCTATTGAAGAGAGGAAGGATAAGAAATGAAATGCCCCAACCCTCAAAATTAAAGCCAAAGCTTCAAAGAAAATCGAATTCAGGCTACAACAAATTGACTCAGATATGGAAATTACCAAGGAGACCAATACTCCTCATAGATCTCATAGACTGGTAGCCAAACCTAAAAAAAGAGAAGAGTCTCAAGGAGGCCTCTAAGTCTGATAATGGAGTAGAAAGTTAAAATAAGAGCAAGGATTGGAATAAAGTGGAGGAGGAAGCCCTTTCTGATTCTACAAGAAGCTCCTCCCATGTCTCTAAAAGCTTAAAAATGGGTTCTTTGGATCCTACTCGTGATATGGTTAAGGGGATTAATACTAGGGTCGTGGCTATTGTGGAGGGAAAGGCCCCTATGGAGGAAGGAAGCAGCAAACAGGACACTATCTAGGAGGAGGTTGACAAACTTAAAAAGAAAATGGAGAATTTGGAAAAATGGCTTCATGATGTCACCCATTTTGCCCTAAAGATTATGCATAGTTCTGCCACCACTTTGTGCCTACTACAGAAGGATGATTCCATTGAGGATGATGATGAATATGTCAAGCACAAGGAAATTTTCAAGTTCCTCAGTGACAATTGGGCCACTATGATGCACTATCGAATCCATGCAGCGAAAAGAAAGATTAGTGATGTGGGATGTTTTCCTTCATCTTGTTTTACATTTTGATCGAGTGTGGCCTTACTGGCCATCTTGTCTTCTCAATTTATGTGTTGATACCTTTCTATTTTTTGTGGTTAACTCTGACTAGTATAACCCCTAGTGGTCTTTGGTTAAGAATTTTTTTAACTTGGTTTTCATGGTGAAAACTATCAACTTAGTATAGTGAATGGTTTAGCGATATACATGTTTATTATGTTGATGCTAAGTGTTGGCTAGTTAGTTTTCTCTAGATGTTTGTTGGTTATGGTTAATCTTCTCATGTTTATGCATCTTTTTTTGATATGGAAAGGTTAGGGCACGCCTGGTTAGATGTTTTTTCTTATGTTGTTAATGTGTTGATGATGTTAGTCTACTGCTAGTCACCCGCAGGGCTATGTATTAAAGGGACAACACCCTTGTTTTGCTGCTTTTTATATAAAAAAAAATTCAACCACTTATTTTATGGTTCCTCATTCCTCATTTCTATTGTAGTAGAATCTTTTCTATAGAAAATGAAGTTGCTAGAGGGAAAAGGATAGAGGGGTATAAAGAGGTTTTATCTAAATTGATGTGAAGGATCCATGGATCCATTTGATTCCAAACTCATAATTCTAATGTACAACCAGTGCCCTTACTTACTTGAGGACAAGAAACATAATTAGCTAGGGAGTGATGATGAGACCAATAATTACACTTTCTTAGTTTCAAAAGAATTTCCACAAAAAATTCTACCTAACAAAAAACATTTTAATTAATAATTTTATAGAGGAAATATTTTTTAATTATAATATGTCTAATTAAATGATCATATGTTACAACTCTAAGAAGGTTTCTAGGAACAACACAAAAAGGAAAAATCCTAAACCACCCTGGTGTAAGTTAAATTTTGATGGGGCAGCCAAAGTTGGGAAAGCTACTAGGGGTGGTATCATCAAAGACCATAATGGTTGTCTGGTTGCTACATACTCAAGGAATTTGAAAGATCACACAAGTAATCAAGCAAAAAGTATGGCACTCCTTTGGGGTCTCAAGTTTGTGCTATCGATTGACATCAAAACCTTGGAAATTGAGGGTGACTCTCAACTAATAGTGGAAGCCAAGAAAGGAACAATGACTGTTGGATGGTTAATCTGAGGGATAATTGAGGACATTAGATCTCTTCTTACTAGTTTGGAGGAGTTCACTCTTCAGCATGTTTTCAGGGAAGGGAATGTGGTTGCTGACAATTTGGCAGTTGTGGGTCTTGATCAGGAGGGTCTACGGTGTTGGAGGAAGGAATGCTCTTTGCCTCCTTCTACTTTGTCCCTTCTGAGGAATGAGTCAAACATCATCCATAATGGTTGCTAAAAAATTATATCTTTTGGTCTTGGTGTGGAGTTTACTAAATTTTGTTAGTGATATTGGTGGGAGCCTGTATTTTAAAAAATGGCCATTGTGTGAGAAGGCCAACATGAAGACTTTCCATGTGGCATGTACTTTCCTTGTTGGGTCATCGTCGGAACTTGTCATGATGAATCTAATGGATGATGGGTTCATTATTTTTTGAACCCCCTTATTTTTTGTGATATTTCCATTAGCCTTGCGGATTTTTTTTATCCTTTGGGTTGTTCAGATTTATTATCATCCTCATTTTTTATTGTGCCATGGATGTCTCACATGAGGGAACTACCAAGATTAAGCCGGTTACATGAGGTAGCACTAAATACCTTATTTTCATGATTTACAAGTTGCTTTTTGGCTATTATTTTTCTGTGGTCGTTTCCAATTTGGGGTTTTATTATAACTAATTTGCTATATGCATTCTCATTTTCATTCTGCCTTTCACTATTCTAGTTTATCACTTCCTGCTTGTTGGTGCCATGGGTGGAGACTGTGTGCGTGTTGAGCTAGAAAAATGTGACAAATTGAAGACGGATGGCACCATCTGGCATATTTGCAGAGAGGGTGGAATTTCCTAATTCATGGAGTGCATGTCGTGGTTTGATGAGGGCCTCTCCAAGAAAATTTTCACCTCTTGGGATACCAGAAGAATGACTATGGGGAGCATTTCTTTTGAAGTGAATGAGGATGTAATTGCTAAGGCCACGGGACTTGCTATGGACTAGCGTAAATGGAAGAAAACCAATAAAGTTGTTGACCAGACTAGCCTCAACATGTTCTTCTATGGAGATGAGAAACTTGTCAAACTTCATGGTGGCTATGACCCTGAGGCACTTCTTGAGCCTTGGGACAAGGTGTACACGGTTTTAATGAAATACTTCACTCTTGAGGGGAGATACGGTGTATATTATTATTACCATTTTAATTTCTTCAATCACCTTAGAAACCACAACAATATTTCAATTCCATTCTTTCTCTTACACTCTCTTGAAAATACTATGCTTGTTGTGCTTGAAGCCATGAATCTAGGTAGGAATTTCACTATATTACATCAAAGGTTCATGTTCAGACTCTACCATTTCCACCTTTCCCTTTTCCCTCCTCGGCCCATTACTATTGAAGAGGCCCCAGTCTCTTCTAATACTCTATCTACTAGCATTATGGGTACCCCTAGCCCCAATAAGAAAAAGTGTATCAAAAACCCTACTGTGAAAGCCCATCCCCAGGAAACATCCCCCAATTCAGGGTTTGTTGTTAAGAAAAAGGATAAGAAATGTTTTTCTCCTACCCCAAAAATTAAATCCAAAGCTTCAAAGAAAACCAAATTTAGGTTGCAGCAAATTGACTCTGACATTGAAATTACTAAGGAGACTAGTACCCCTTGAAGGTCAAGTAGATTGGTTACCAAATAAGAAAAAAAGAAGAGTTCTAAGGAGGTATCAGAGTCTAGTAACGATGGTGTGAGCAAGAGCAAGAGTAAAGAGGAAAATGATATGGAGGAGGAAGCCCATTCGGCTTCTGCTAGTAGCTCCTCCCATGTTTCTGAAAGTCTAAAAAAGGGTTCATTGGGTCCTGCCAGTGTTAGGGTCAAGGAGGTTAAGACTAGGGCCTCAAACATTGTTGATGGAAAGGCCCCCATGGAGGAAGCTTTTAGCAAACAGGACATTGTCTGGGGGAGGTTAGCATTTTATCTTAGTTATGATAATCCTTAAGTAAGGATTGCAACAACTAAGGATCATAAGATTATAATAATTGAAGACTATAAGCCATAGCCAAGGGTATAACATACCTACATCCAAGATCATAGTGTACCTATAGCCATGCAATAGTAACAACATCTTCCCTATAGCTAAGGATGAATCTCACCAACAAAAAATGAAGAAATATCAAGCATATGGTGGGACATATACTCTTAACAAGAACAATAGGATTACAAAATAAGATAGCCCAACTACTCATCCTTAGATTTCTCAATGGATCTCTTTTCATGCATGCATTAGAATGTCCTATCTGGAATATTCCTCTATATTATTCTAAGAGCTAGTCTCCTAGTTTTGTTGTTATTACTAAAATAGTATGTCCTCTTGTATAATCAAGAGTGACTAGACAAGAATTATGTTAGTAGAAAAAGAATAATCAATGTAAAAAATTAGGAATGGATACATGTTGTGTGATAAATAATTTGAAGGACAATAGATTTTCTATGCATGTAATAGATCCTATCAAGACTATACAATATTGATTTTTTACATCACATGATTTCCCTCTAGTATTTTAGTGTTATGTATATTATAGTGTTGTAATTTAGTTAAGTTCACCAAAGGAAAATAGGGGGATGCAATTAACCTAGGAAAGGGCCCACTTTTAAGGTAGGTTATGGTTGAACCTCCAATTTTGGTAGCTTAGGTTCTTGCATTTATAGTTAAGTCTATTTATTACACTCAATAGACCAACTCTATTAACATACAACATCTCTATTGAATGCATAAAATTTACTATGCAAATATTAGTCTATTTAAAAAATTATATCTTATATTTCTTTCCAAGGTAACAACATTTAATTTTATATTTTAGAAAGTTGAATTTCCTTTTTCTTTATACAACTTCTAGAAAATCAATCCCTAGGAACCTATTACCATACATATAATACTAACAACATGCCAAGAAGATACATCCTTAGGTTGACATGTAAATAAAGTAACATCATGACCTACAAGACTATTTGATAGTGGATAATTATATTCATTGAATTGTGCGTGATCCTTATATACACTAGGTTTAGTGGGAATTGATGATACTCATAATTGACCACTCAAATAACTATTATCTATTTCATTTTATGTGATTGGGAGATGATTTGGTTCTCCAATTTTGTTACACCCTTAATCCTATATTGTGCATAGGGATATGCATAGTCAACTTGTGTCTACCTTAACTCCTAATTAAGCTATATGATCAAATGTATTATATTCTTGTTTAGATAATTAAGTCATACTAGAGGTGTTATATTTATGTATCTATCTTAGCCTAGGTGACATCCAAGGCACAAGTAGGCTATATATATGAGCTAGTGGTTAGTTTATGATCATCATATTATGAATTATGTTCTTAATTGGAGACATTTAGAGGTTTTCACCCTTAATGTGGCTTATTATTCTTAAATAATATCAAGTATTTGTAACATATTTCCTATTATATTCTTCTGTTATGCAAATTATTTCATTACAAATTCAACACTTGACTAGTGACATCCATGATGAACCTAATGGTCCAACATGTTTGACCTTCTACGGGAATTGTGGATCATTCTTGTAGGTGCTAGATTAACACTACATTCATGTATCTAATCCCTAAAATTCCAAAATTTAAATTCAAATATTTGTTGACTTTTACCCTCTTAGCTAGCTATTGTGAGCCAACTAAACAAACCTATACATCTTCCCAACCACTTAACTAACAATGATTCACTTTGTTTCATCAAGTAGGCAATATTTTGGTCCTCCAATTCAATACTTGACTAGTGACCTCCATGATGATTGAAATGGTACAATATTTTTGACTCATTACATGGATCATTGTTCATTCTTGTGGGTACTAGATCAACCTTGCATTCATGGATTTGACTCATAAAGTTCCAATATTTTCATTCAAATATTGGTCAATTCCTACCCATTTCACTAGTGGTTATGAGTTGACTTAACACATGTTTGCATGATTTATTGGTATTTCCTTGTACCTAAATGTATACAATTACATTTATTTCACATTCTCTCTCCTCTTAGATCCTTCATATTCATTTTGCATTCAAGGGACATTTATTTCAAGAACTCTTTGATTAGTGCACTATGAAGAACAATACTTACTTCAAGATAATTATCTAGGACATCTACATGCTTGCCTATTGCCTATACATCCCTAGTAAGCCTACATAACCATTCTTTTGTGGAGGTTAACCTAGGAGAATGTGTCCTCTAGTAATCTAACGACTCGCTAAAGGCATTCTCAAATATTAGCATTCCTTATAGTAGAGAAATTTTTTTATAGAGTTTAATGAACCAAGAAGTAAAAGTGCATAACTATCAAAATCATATTGGTTTCCTAAAGAACAAATATGCATCTATAGAAATATTCTACAATTGTTAACTTGACTTTAAAGAAATATATTATTTACATAAAATTTAAACAAAATATAAAAAGATCCACTTATAATCCTAAAATTGATAGATTTTAAGATCACATTAATTAAATTATTCTTTATTTTTTTAATATAATATGCCCTATACATTACATATAATTTCCTAACTTAATATTAATTGTTCAATTATCACTCTTACAACTAAAAATAATTAATCAAAATTAATTTAGTATAAAGCATTTTCTCTCTTCTGAGTTGTAAATGTGCATGGTATAGATGCCCTTGAAAGAGGAGCCCCGATATTCGATAATCATTGTCAATTTGGAAATTTTGAAAAAGCAAAAGAAAAGAAAAAGCAAAAGCCAGCCCTCTACATGAAGAATAGTAGCCTCGTAGCATATGCCAAGAACATTTACAACTCAAAAGAAAAAATATGGTACTCCGTTGTTCTTTAGCCACGTTTATTAACAAATATCTATCCTTTTATTCGTTTATGCTTTTTACAAGCCCTTTCATTCCATGATCGATCCACCAAAATTTCCCATGTAAGGAAAATGAGGATAGTATTTCTACGTAGTAGTTTGTATTGTCAAGTTAATAAAGGTTGGGGGAATAATCTAATTATGGTCCTTTTTCTTAAGGATAGGATAATTGGGGCACACGTTATAATTGCGCTGCTTTTTTTATTATTAAATATTAGGGGTTTATATTCATCTTAGTAATCTATGTATATACATGGATGTTTTTCTTGTTAAAGGATATTTTATTTTTTATTTATTTTTATTAATGTTGGGGTGATTTTATATTTCAAGAATCATAAGTTATTTCATTTCATATGATCTATATATTTGTTATAAATGTTTTTATAATATTTATTACATATGGTTCATATATTCACATGTTTATTCTTAATTTGCATAAATATATTTTATGTATTATTTTTCCTTCTTTTCTAATTCTTTGCATTCTATGGATGTAAATTATTGCAGGGGTATCTATTATCATTAACATTCATATAATTGAGCTTCCAAATAGTGACAAATGCTACATGAAGACTCATCATGATCTTGAAGCAAAAATTTACTACCTAGATTGGTTAGTATGCCACATGGAAACATTTTTTTGTCACTTTTTGTAGAAGTATAATTTCTTAACTTTGTCCCTTTTCATTTGAATGATTTTCAATTTCCTAGATGGTTAAGCATGTTTTTTTATTTTATGTGTATTTATTATTGGTGATATAGAAAGCTACCCAGTGCATATTTTCTCCTTACTTTATAGGGTTCTCATTGATCATACATGTCAAAGGATGAAAACACATGATAAAATTGTAAGGAAACTAAGGTAACAAAACAATTTCATACACTAATCTTGAGAGGAGGGTAATGCAAAAATTTACAAATCTTTACAATAATTATAGAAACTTAAACAAAAATAAACATAAGTATCATGCATACCACAACATGGTGATTTACGTGGGGAAAAACCTTTCAAGAGAAAAACCTTACACTCTAAAAACCGCCTAATATATTATTCAAAAATCGCGAAGATTACAATATACTTCCAAATCAAGCATTTTTAAGATTCACATGAGCCTCAAATTAAGGGTGAAACATAATGGTGAAATTTATATATCCATGCCAATTTCATTTAGTTTTTGGTCCATTTTGAAAAAAAATATCGATCTAGTGAAATATCAATAAATGGTCCCCAAATGGTGTAAACTTGTGCATAGTTGGACTCATTCTCCACTGCACACATTCCCATGCATTTTGGTATTATCTCATATACATCCACACACTTTCCCTTACATTTGGTAGATACCTAAAATCATCTTCCAACAATTTTGTTATTATCAATCTAATTCTTATTAGCATTTCTAAATTAATTAATTAAATTTTATTAATTTAGTTATTTGTCTCAATTTATCTACTAACATTAATTAATACAATATTTTAATTATTTAAATAATTCATCTAATCATTCCTCTCGCATTAATTAGATAAATTAAGACTATTTATTTGTTTAATCAATCTCATTTCTATTTAGTCTAACCTAGTAGATAAATACATCTAAAATTTATTTATTTAAGAAAATAATGCACATCCTTCAAAGTTTAAATAAAAAACTATTATTTATTCAACTCCATATTTTCCCTCATGTCACTAATTCACTAAACTCAATTAGTTAATCTAAATAATCATTTGTACTAGTCATACCATGATTAATTTAATTGATATTTCTCATTAATCTAATTAATCACGTGTCAAATCTATCAAACTTATCTATAAAACTCTCATATAAAATCCTACCCATCCATTTTCTCCTAAAATACCCACACCAATGTATTTTAAACATGTGACTCACACACACATGTGGGAGCCCTCACTTGTCAAATCCCATGTATCCCCATGTGATCCTCACACATGTGTAAGAGTAACCACATGTCATAATCCCATATCCCTATGTGGTCCTCACATGATGCACCACTCTCCCCCATGGTCCTTCTCATACATATCTAAAGACCTTTAATCTCCACCATTTGATCAAAATAAGGTAATCTCAACCATCTAAACCCTTTTGATCTTTTCCCTCTCCAAATGCACCAATCTATGAAGATGTCACTTGAAGGCTTATCTTTCCTTCAAATATCTAATGTACCCAATCCATTGATCTCAAATTCCAATCCCAACATTTTATCATATACCATTAAAATCTATAAATGGACCCTCTTGGAGGTCATTTTCAAAAACACACTTTAATGTAATGTTATGCTATTTATTTAAAGAGTAACCATACATCTTCAATCACACATCTTGATCACAACTACACCATTAGTATGCAACATTTTTTTCATGATATCTTTTTGAATACTTCTCAAGTAGTGTGCTCAACCTCTTACAGTCAAATGTATGTGAAAAGGGAGGCAACACATAGGTTTTTTTATTTGTACTATACCTTCATGTTACCACTTCATCATGCCAAGTTTATCCATAAAGAGTTCAAGGTTATAATTTAAAATCTCATCAACATACATATATATTATTTATCTTAGCACATAAAAATACTTCCATTATAATGAAGAACATATGCAATATAATACGCATAAAAAAATGAGTTCACATGATAAAAGAGATGTGTGCACCATCATATAGCTAAAGAGACCCTTAAAGTTAAGAAAAATATTGGAAGAGTGTTTTTTCCCATGTCACAATGCTATAAGTTCTACAATAATCACATCATTTCAACAGGTTTATTCAAATATACAATCTTCACCTTACTAGTCCATGTGTACTATACCTCCAACTTGAGAAAACTCTATCAAACTTCCATAAAATATCCTTTAACGAGCACTACTCTTGAAGGCTTTTTCAAGACCTAACCTTCCAAGCAACATGAAAATCAATCATATAAACATATACCAACCTTGCATTGCAAATAATTAATTCCCGACTAATTATGAGTTCCATGATGGCTATTACTCTATTTTTTTATGAAAAACATCCATTTATTAGGGTGAATGATTAATTTTATTGCTATTAAAATAACACATTCATAAAAATATATTTCTAAAAAATTTATACTATAATGGAGCCTCTATGATTGTTCTAAAATAATAGAAATTAGTGCTTAACATAGGTTAATAAATATTATAAGTGATTATGTACTAATTAGTTTGGTTTATAGATATTAGTTACTAATTAGTTGTAAGGTGGTTTGGATAGTGAGTAGGTGAATGGCTTTATTTAGCCATTGAATTTAATAATTAATTATATTAAAGATGAATGACTGGTTGATTGTTGTTTTGGAGCCTCTAGCTCTTCTTTAAGTCATAATTTCAACATGTTATTAAAAAAAAAAACTCAACCCTCTATTTACCTTATATGACTTCATCCTTCCTTCTCCAAAGCGGTTCATACAATGATGATGCAATGATGACTATGTGTAAGAAACATTGTTTTTCTCATCCATTGGATTCTTGTATTTTTTTGGTAGTGATACAATGTAGATCACATGAAAATATATGACATCATGATCCATTTGGTTTATCTCCTCTTTCCATAATGTTTTCTCTTTTTTTTCACTTTTTTTCCATTTCGTTCATTATTTTTCATACCAAAAATTAGAAAATATAGAAATTATGTGGTTTGATAAGATTGAATTCCAATTGTAAATGTATGGAGCCATATTTTAGAGACATTACTACATATTTGATCCATTTTGATCTATTTTATCTGGTGTTGCAAAAAGTAAAGGGTTCAATTTTATTTTTTTCTTACCTTGGATCATTAAATCTATACATGGATTTGTAGGTTAATTCCAAATTAGAATTAAGAATTGGACTATTGCAAGAGATAGAATTTCAATATTATTTCCATTAGAATAGGCATAAAAAAGAGGTATTTGAATGGTTTAGAATGTGTGGTTGGAAATATTAGTGTGACTATAATTAACAATAAGAAGATTGTAGGGATAAACTAATACACCACTAAGAAAATATATGTCAAGCAAAGGAAGGTATCATGGTCATGGTGATGTGGATGATTACCTTGTGGTGTTGATCATACAACATACTCAAATGCATAGGCAACTAGTTTTTACATAGTGAATCTCTATAACAAAGAATATTTATTCCATTCCAGAGCTTTTTACATAGTGAATCTCTACTCTCTTGAATGTTAGATCTCAGTACATTGATGTATCTTGCAATATTTTCTTTGCTTGCTTCACTATTACTAGTTCTAATGATCATCTTATAGAATTATTCAATATACTCTTTCACAGATCTATCCTTTTGTCTCAGGTTCTGCAATCTCTTCAACAATTTCAATTCATAGTAGTCTGGTATGAATAGATTCTTCAACTTTTTCACCATTCTATCCCACCTCATGATTTTATCTTTCCCTCTCCACTTTCTATCCAATTGGAATTCTTTCCACCATAATGTAGCATAACCTTTCAACTTTATTTTTGCAAATCCAACTCTTTCTAGATCTTCAATTTCTTCATATTCAAAATATTCTTCCATTTCATTTATCCAATCAATCATTTCTTTGAGATTCAAAATTTCCCACATAATTTTGAATTTCAACTCTAGGTTGCTTACCCATTTTGGGAATCACTTTCAACATCTTCATCTGATTTGATTCTTCTTCTTCTTTGCCTAGGGCATCATCAATTTGATTTGCAGCATGTTATGCTTCATCATCACTTTCATTTGCTTCCATAGGGTTTAGGCCTCACCTTCGGTCTTCTTCAACAACATCTAACCTAACTCTCCTTTCTCGCATCATTTGTAATATTTCGTCCATTCTTTCAGCAACATTTACCATAGCAGGTGCTCTCCTTGGCAACATGTCTTCCCTTGAAATGGTGCAACTGCCTCAATTTAGCAATCTAGCTACAAGGTTGCAACTACCTCACTGTCAATAATTGGTTGACAACACATGTATTTTTCCTTGTGTCGATGATCTATTCACCACCAGGAATGCCTTCAAGACTCACAAAATCACTTTGATACCACTTGGTGTATTCACAGTCAGAGGGTTCGGGTAGAACAGTCCAAACCATGTAGTAATGAGTCAACACAATGGAAATAACACAAGTAAAAGGATATGAAAATATTATATATTATTGAATTGGAAATATTACATGTGAAATATGCCTCAAGGGTGAATTACAAAGGTTCACAGGCTTGCCTCAAGGGCTTCCACAATACAACTGGCCAAAGGCCTTATTACATGCCCCTGAAGGGTTGATGTGAAAATGTAATGAATCTATCTAATCATGAACAACCAACTGAATCATTCCTAAATGATTATAATGCTTATAAATATGCTTCTCAAGCTCCAAAAAAGTTCCACATCAGCCACAAGGGTTAATAACTTGATGAATGATCATACCTTAATGTCGACCTCAAAATATGAAGAGATAACTCCATGTGAAAAGATATGTCTTGTGAATCTCCAAGATAGGTCCTAATGAACCTAAGATGCTTGTAAGGTGTCCCATTTAGCTCCACACAATTTGGAATAGGTCTGCACTAAGGAAACTAGACCAGGTTGGCCCTAATACTCTGACTGGTACTTATAGTGAAACTTTGAGAGTGATAACTTTTGGTAGACAAGTGCAAACGATATGAAATCTGTATATGAAATGGATGTTGATGTATATATTTTATAACCTCCTTCATGAGTTGAGAAACAATAATACGGTAAAATGCAGAATGAAATGTTGAAACTACTATTGAATGCAAGAAAAGAAAAGAACTATTTTTGGTTGATACAGGATTGCTTTACATCTAGGGACGCTCCTGCATCAGACACCCGAGGTTGGAAGAAAAGTGAGTCCCTCACTTTCTAGGGCTAAGAGGAAAACCAAAATGATCCACCTTATCCTGAGATATCCATGATGAATCTTCTATTGGTCTTCCTTTTCATTTCACTAAGAATTCTTTGTACTACTTGTTCCTTGTACTCCTTCCAATTTTGGTATCTAAAATCTATTCAATCTCCTCTGGTCTTTGATGTGGTAACTGCTCCACCAAAGCTATTTCACTGTTACTGCCACTTGATTGTCCTTCATGAAACTCATAGTCTGTGTTTGTAATATTAAAATAGGTGATATGCCCAATGTCTCTGGTAACTCCACTTCATATGTATTTCCATAATCAAATTTCCTTATAATTTTACACGATCCAAATTTCCTCATCTTTAACTTATTGTATGTCCTCATTGGAAATTTCTCCTTCCTCAAATACACCATAACTTCATCTCCAACTGAAAATTCCTTATGTCTTTGGTGCTCATCTTTCTTCAGCTTATATTGACTATTCATGTCTTCTAAATGCTTCTGAAACTGAGCATGCAATGTCTCCATGAAATATACAAATTCTTCTACCTCTGCACTCCTCTTGTTCTCCATATTGATGTCCCTTAACTCTATAATTCCTTTGAGGTGTACTTTAGTTACAATCTCAAATGGTGTCTTTCCTGTACTCTGGTTAACTAAATTATTGTATGCAAACTCTGGCTGTAGTAGAACTATATCCCAATTTCCCCCTTTTTCTCCAACTAAACATCTCAACAAGTTATACCTATGGGTGATATGTTGAACTAAACTTCAATTTTTTCTTCATCTTCTTCCACAATGCGCTCCAAAAGTATCCAATGAACTTGGTTTCTCTTTCTAAAGCTAAACTCTTAGGTAATCCATGCAATCTTACAATCTCCTTGAAAAATAAATCAACAACATGCACAATATCATTAGTCTTCTTACAAGGAATGAAATGTGCCATTTTAAAAAAATATGTCCACTACTACCATGATAGAATCATAACCTATCTGTGTTCTTGGTAATCCCAATATGAAATCCATGCTTGTCCTCCCAAGGTCTCTCTAGTACTGTCAAAGGTTTATACAATCCAGTATTTGACTACTCTCTTTTGCAACTTACCAAATTTTTCAATTTTGAACATACTTCCTAACATCCTTATACATCTATGGCCAAAAATAATGTTCATTCACCAAAGCTACTATCTTTTCTGCTCCAAAATTCCCTACTAATCCTCTTTTATGTTTCTCCTTGATCAAATTCTCCCCCATTGAAATCCTTGGAATGCACAACTAATTTCCTTTGAACAAAATGTCTTCCTAAATAAAATAATTCAACAATTGGCTTCAGTCTGTCACAACTGGTTCCTTCCATTCTCTCCATGCTTTAGCGAAATCTACATCTTCCTCTTATATATGTTTTAATTCATCAAATCCCAGTACTTCCACTCTCATCTTTGTTTGAAAATTCCTTCTCCTACTCAGTGCATTTGCAAGTTTGTTTGACTTTCCACTCCTATGCTTCAAGAATAATGTATAACTCTACAAGAAATCAACCCATCTCATATGGTTTTTATTCAACTTTCCTTGGCTATTCAAATACTATAAAGCTTGATGATCAATATACAACACAAAATCTTTAGGAAACAAATAATGTCCACTTCAAGGCTTGAATTATGGCATAAAATTCTTGATCATAAACTGAATATCTTCTTATGGCATCATTTAATTTCTCATTGAAATAAGCTATAGGTATCCCTTATTGACTCAATATTGATCCACTTACATTTCCACTTGCATCACAGTCAACTTGAAATAATTTTTCAAAATCAGTTAATGCTAACACTGGTTTCTCTATCAATTTTTGTTTCAACAATTCAAAACTCTTTTGTGCTCTAGATTTCCACTTAAAATCCTTCTTGTCTCCTCTCATTATTTCTGTTATGAGGTTACAAACACTACTAAAAATTCAGATAAACTTTTGATAGAAACTTGCTAGTCCATGGAATGATCTCACCTCTCCAATGTTTATTGGTGTAGGCCAGTCCAAAATTTCTCTCACTTTCTCTGGATCCATCTTCAGTCCTTCAGTAGAAATAACAAATCCCAAATATACCAACTCTGTCTTCATGAAACTACCTTTCTTGACATTGATTAACAATTTCTCTTTTATCAACCTCTGCAATACTTGTCTAATGTGCAACAAATTTTCTTCTCTAGTCTTACTAAAAATCAAAATATCATCCAAGTAAACAATGACAAAATTACCCAAGAATTTCTTCAATACCTTATTCATCAATCTTGAATGAAAGTGCTTGGTGCATTAGTCAATCCAAAAGGAATCACTAACCACTCATACAATCCTTCATTTATCTAAAATGCAGTCTTCCATTCATCTCCTTCTCTGATTCTAATACAATGGTATCCACTCTTAAGGTCAATCTTTTTAAAATACTTTGCTCCACTCAAACAATCCATAATGTCATCCATCCTTGGCAATGAGAATTGGTACTTGACGACGATTCTATTGATTTCTCTTGAATTGGTACACATTCTCTACTCTCCATCTTTCTTTGGTGCAAGTACAACAGGTACCACACATGGGATCAAACTTTCTCGATTCATTCCTTTCTTCAACAACTCTTGTATCTATCAGTTCAACTTTTCATTCTCTATTGGTGTCATTCTATGCGCTACCATGTTTGGAAAACTTTCTCCAGGTATTAGGTCTATATGATGGTTGATACTCTAGATTGGTAGTAATCCATCTGGTACATTCTCAGATATGATGTCAAGTCATACTTTGTCAGCAAATCAACAATTTCTTTACTCTCTACAGTAGGTTTCTCTACCTTTGGTTTATTTCTCTTCTTTAGAATCAATGAAAAACACATGTTCTCATGCCTCAATCCATCCAAAAATTTCCTTCCATCTACCAAACATAGTCTGGTAGTGCTACAAAGCTCACTCTTGTCTTCTTCCTCCAAAGGGATCAACTTGATTCTCTTTCCATTTGATGTCATAGTATAAGTATTCCTTCTTCCATCTTGTATAGTTTTCCTGTCATATTGCCATGGTCTTCCTAATAGTAAATGACAAGCATCCATAGGCATAATACAACACAATACTTCATCCTCATATGATCCAATATGAAAATTCACCAAACATTGTTCATTCACCAATATCTTATGCTCATCTTGAATCCATGTTATCCTATAAGGGTTTGAATGTTTCAATCTCTTCAAATTCAACTTGGTCACCATCTCCTCTGAAACTAGATTATCAGTACTACCACTATCAATGATAACTTTGTATACCTTTCCTCTGGATTTTGCATCTAGTTTTGAATAGACCCTTTCTTTGTGGTGGTTCTTTAGTTACTTCTTCATGCATCAAATCTCTCCTCATCACCAATGATTCACCTTTCTCTAGCTTCCCAACTAATCTAGGGGACTCAACAGGTTCTTCATCGACATATGTTGCTCTTCCGATACATTTAGGTTTCTTTTTGGTACTTCCTTGATGAAACTAAAATGCTCTATTTCCTTCACCTCCACACTTGAAATAGGTTCCTTTGAATGGTCTTATCTCAAATCTTCCTTCATCTCTTTGATATCCATCATTGTGATAAGGATTATGGACTCCTCTATCACTGCGGTAGAAATTTCTATGTTCTCTTCCTCTATGGTATGAATTAGCATCGTTTTCTTCACTCTAGTAGATTTTTACATATTTGTTCTCATCTTCATAAGTTCATCTTTCTCTGGATTGGGATCCCTTCTTCTAAAATCTTCCTCTTGCACTTCGTTTCCTTTGTTCAAATTTCTTGTTCACTTCTCTTCCACCTTCAATGCAAACTGGTATGCTTCTTCAATAGATGTCATCTTCACTAAATTTAATTCCTCTTGAATGTTAGATCTCAATCCATTGATGTATCTTGCAATATTTTCTTTGCTTTCTTCACTATGTTCTAATGATCATCTTATAGAATTATTCAATATACTTTAAATCATAGATCTATCCTTTTTTCTTAGGTTATAGGATCTCTTCAACAATTCCAGTTCATAGTTGGTTGGTATAAATTGATTAGATTCAACTTTGTCACCATTCTATCCCACTTCATGATTTTATCTTTCCCTCTCATATTTCTATCCAATTGGACTTCTTTCCACCATAATTTGTAGCATGACCTTTCAACTTTGTTTTCATAAATCTAACTCTTTTTGGATCTTCAATGTTTTCATATTCAAAGTATTCTTCCATTTCATTTATCCAATCAATCAATTCTTCAAGATTCAAATTTCTCATGTAATTTTGAATTCCAACTCTAGGTTGCTTACCCATTTTGGGAATCACTTTCAACATCTTCATATGATCTTATTCTTCTTCTTCTTTGCCAAGGGCATCATCAATTTGATTCACAACATGTTATGATTCATCATCACTTTCATCTACTTTCCTAGGGTTTAAGCCTCGCCTTCGGTCTTCTTCAACAACATCTAACCTAACTTGCATTGATCGCATCATTTCTAAGATTTATTCCATTCTTCTAGAAAAAATTTCCATAGCAGGTGCTCTCCTTGGCTACATGTCTACCCTCAAAATGGTGCAACTACCTCAATTCGGTGATCTGGCTACAAGGTTGCAACAACCTCATAGTCGGTGATCAGTTGAAAACACATGTAGTCTACCTCAAGTCGATGATTTTTCACCACCAGGAATTCATTCAAGACTCACAAACTTGCTTTGATGCCACTTGTTTTAGTTACGGTTGAAGGGTTTGGGTAGAACAATCCCAACCATGCAACAATGAGTCAACACAGTCGAAACAACACAAATAAAAGGATCTAGAAATATGAAATATTATTGAATTGGAAATCTTACATGTTAAACATGCCTCAAGGGTGAATTATAAGGGCTCATAGGCCTGTGCCAATGGCTTCCACAATACAACCAGTTGGCCAAAGACCTTATTACATGCCCCTATAGGGTTGATGTGAAAATCTTATGAATCTATCTAATCATGAACAACTAACTGAATCATTCCTAAATGAATATAATGCTTATAAATATGCTTCTCAAGCTCCAACAAAGGTCTATGTTAGCCACAAGGGTTAACAACTCGATGAATGATGATATTTGAATGTCAACCTCAAAATATGAAGAGATAATTCCATGCGAAAAGATATGTCTTACGAATCTCCAAGATAGGTCCCAACGAACCCAAGATGCTTGTTAGGTGTCCCATTTAGCTCCACACAATTTGGAATAGGTCTGTACTAAGGAAACTGGACCAAGTGGGCCCCAATGAGCTCTGACTTGTAATTACAATGAAACTCCAAGAGCGATAACTTTCAATAGACAAGTGCAAATGATAGAAATTTGGATATGTAACGGATGTTGATGTGTAGGTTCTATACCCTCCTTTGCAAGCTGAGAAATAGTAATGTGATAAAATACAAAATGAAATGTTGAAACTGTTACTGAATGCAATGCAATAAAAGAACTATTTTTGGTTGATATAGGATTTCTTTACAACCAAGGATGCTCCTGCATCACTATTTAGCTCAACCATAAATCTCTTCCATATAGAGATGGAGGGAATATTCCATTGGGAATAGATAAAGGTTCTTAGATTTTCAAGGATGTTATATCATGACTTATAACCTCAACAAATTTAATTGAGAATTTAAGGTTTTTTTGATGTTTGGTTAGATTATATGAAGAATATTAAAAGGAGAAATAAGGGTATTTTGGAGTAATTTTATAATTTCCTATGAAGTGATTATTTTTCAAAAAAAATGAGGGAGGATTTATATTTTTTAAAATATTTATATAATGGGTGGAGTAGTTCAAATATTTGTACAATGACCAAGGTAGTTGGATGCATTATTTCAAATTGACATCTAAGGAGATTTAAATTTCTTTCATTGAAGGGGGAAAATATGGAATAGGTTGATCTCAATAGCAACTCAAAAGATGAAGTCAATAATCGACCAAAACCAAATGTTGATGTAATGCTAGTTCATATGTCAACACTAAAAGGGAGTGTTAGGAATTAGTGCTTAACATATGTTAATAAATAATAGTGATTATGTAATAATCACTTTAGTTTATAGAGATTAGTTATTAGTTAGTAGGTTGAGTAGATAAATATAAATCCATTGAATAAATAATAATAAAATATGTCAAAGATGAATGATTGATGTATTGGATCCCTTAGCTCTTCTTGATATTGTAATTTCAATACAAATCACCCCTTACATCTTCCCAATCACTTGAACTAACTATGGTTTTCTATGTTTCTTGCAAGTGAACAACAATTTGGTTTCCCTAATTCATGACTTGACTAATAATCTCTATGATGCCTTCAATGGTCCAACATGTTTGATCTATTACATGGATCATTGTTCATTCTTTTGTGTGCTAAAAATACTTCACATTTGTGGATTTGACCCCTAAAATTATAACATTTCAATTCAAATATTAGTTGATTTGTATCCATTTTACTCACTATTATGAGTTAACTAGATACATGTTTGCATGATTTATTGATATTTAGAAATATTTAAAGGTATTCATTTCCATTCATTTCACATCCATTCTCTTCTGAGATTGTTTAAATTCATAGAGCATTCAAGGAGCATTTATTAGAACACTTTGACTAGTGCACTAAAAATATCAATGTTTACTGCATGATAATCATTTCGGATATTGGCATGCTTGCTTGTTGTTTATCAATCCTTAGCATTATTATAAACCCTTCATTTTTGGGGGTTTAAGCTAGTAGAACATCTCCCCTAAAAAATTGATGACCCTCTAAAAGCATTCTTAAATAGTATAATAATTTATAATAGAGATATCAAATAATTAAAATGCTGAAATGTGCAACTAGTAGGATTAGATCTGTAGTCCATATAGTAGATTTGAGCCTATAGAAATGATCATAATTTGCATACTCAACCTAGAAAAGAGACAATTTCTACATAATATTGAAAGTAAAATATAATCAAAGAGGATCCACTTACAGTCTTGAGAACAACAAATTTTAGTACCACATCAATTGCATCATTCTTCATTAAATCAACAATTAGATATCCTTATACATTACATTTAATTTCCTAATTTAATATTAATTATTTAAGTATTTAATCTCGTAACTAAAAATAATCAATCTAAATTAATTTATAATAAATTATATACCTTTATAAATTAGTCTAATTTAACACGGAACGTTAATTTTCGTTTAAAAAGGAGTAGCACCATATTATTTAAAGAAAATGCAAAGCAGCGCATAGAATGGAATATTGGGGGCTCTTTATGGTAATCATGTTTCATCTCAGCCGACATAATTATTCTCAATTGTGGAAAATTACGAAAGTAAAAGTTATGGCTTGCACATCAAATAGAAAAATATTCATTGCGTGGCTCCTACACAGACTAAAAAGAGAGACTAATTATGTGAGTTGTGCCCTCCACATTTACAACTCAGGAACGAATCTCATACTCTTCCATTCATTCAGTCATCGATCCATCAAATTTTGGTATATAAGGATAAGGAGGGCAGCACCCTTTCTTAAGAAATTGGATGCTCCTGAAGGTGGAGTAGTAATGCAATTATGGAGTAGTAATTGTTCAGGATGGAAAGATAATTGAAGGAGTAGTTACAATTGCTGTTGTTTTCCAGCCGCTAAACAGTTTCAATCCTCAAGGGTCAAGGTACCTTCTTTCACAGCTATTTCTGTTTCATTATTTTCATTGCTTTTCCTTTTCTTAAGGTTTAAAATTACACTAATGACAATGCCTATCTGTTATTATTATTATGGTAGTGAAAGTTATCACTGTACTCTATTGTCTGTGTTTTGACTGGCATTGTTGATATAAAAAAAAATAGTTAACATTTAAAATTGATCATTGTTTATATATTTTTCTATTTTTAATTATAAAATATTATATTGACCATGTCTATATGAATAGAATGTTTCAAATGTTTTGTTTAAAATCAAGGGTGAAATGATTATATTTTTATCAACTAAACTAAATAAATTGTATTCAGTATGTAATACAATTTTGAAAAATTAAGTCATTCAAAAATTTGTTGGCAGTCATTTAGTTAAAGATATCACATTTCTACAATTCATATTGATTATTGCTAGATGACTTCTGGATTTGATTGTGTGAGATTTTTTGCATCAACGTTTTGGATCACACTCCATAATGCATCATCAGAATAGTTGAAAACTCAAGGAGAATGGATCACACTCCTTGAGCTCTCAACTATCATGATGATGGATCACAGAGTGTGATCTGAAACATTGATGCAAAAAATCTTACACAATCAAATCCAGAAGTCATCTAGCAATAGTCATTTAGTTGATAATTGCAATATTTTATTTCAGTCATGAGTTCTTCAACAAATCATTACTACATTTTCTTGATTGTAAATGATAGACAATTGTAAGTTATTGCACACAAGTTAGCATGCAAAGTTGTGGACATTCTAATGACAAAGTTATTGTTCGCAAGGTTAATAATATCCTTGATAATTTGCTAGTCACTATTCCAATGAGTGAAATAGAACAAAATTGAGTGCCACAATTTCCATTAAGGTTAATAAGATGTCGTAATTTCAAAAGAGGTGATTAAATGGAATTTACATTCCGTGGTAGGAGACATTGTTAAGCTTGGTCATTGAGTTGCACCAATCAATTCCACCAAATAGTAGTAGGAAAATAAAGTCTTCATGAGAGCGCTACCATCCCAAGTTAATATGTTTAGGATTCTCGTATAAAGATTTTACTATATTATTAATAGGTGAATTTGAAATAGAAGAATTTTACATGAAGCATCTATGTTTTTAATTGTTAATTTCATCTTAATGACCTCTAGTTGTAGCTACGACAATTTGGTGATTGAGGAGGATCTTCCATATTACATCTTTAATTAAAGGCTTAACAATACATTTGGATATCAAAAAATTAACTGGGATTGAGGGATTGTGACATCCATACCACCATGTTTATAAACTTGATTGCAATGCAGGCAAGAAATTGTAATCATTCCTTTTGTCTCATCTCCCTTCACTCAAAAGAATTATATAATATTTTGAACAAGTTTGGTATATAGTTAGATTTAATACACAATCAACAATAAGAATAAAAGATATTTATCATTGAGAATTTTGTTAGCAATTATACTCTCCTTAAAAAAGAACTCTATCATTTTATCTATCCATTACTTTATAAAATTTAAATAAAACAAATTCCACATTAAATTAAATGTAACTCTAAAAATGTATTAAGAAAGAAACGAATAGAATAGTGGAAATATGATAATATATTTAATCTATTGTCTATGTAACATTCAGAATGCATATTTAATCTACTATCTACCTAATATTCAGAATGTGTATTTAATCTTATTTATTAATCAATTAAAATTTAAAATATAACATAATTTTGAATTTCAATTAATTAATACCTACCATAAACATCTTAAATTGACATTGGATCTTGAAACCTGCTATTCCGCATCCACCCTATGCACATTCATAATTACATTATTAATTTTTGAACACTTCAAAGGAGAAAAGAACTATAAAATGAGGAAAGGGCAGCACAGGGAGAAGAGAAGGCAAAAGAGGCGGGCAGAGACTCCGTTTTGTCCGTACGTGTTAGAGGAATGGAGAGCATAAAGAAATCAAAGAAAACATTCCAAGAGGAGGAACAGGGGCGCGTACGGAAGAGTTGAGAGAAAAAGCTCTGGCAAAAGAAATTATATCTGGAAACAGAGGTAGTTGAATCCCCTCATTTGTGTTGTTTATGGTATGTATAGAAGACTTGAAAACTTGTCTTAGACAATCAAGGAATTTAAAGAACAGATGTTCAATCTTGTTCAAGCTATGATGTTTATGTCTTCGTACACTTCCATGCCAATTTGTCTCTAAGTGTGTTTGAAGAAAGTGGCTTTTTGAGTTGCTCAATTCACGCTTATTGAGTTTGATTAGCTTTTTTGTTTGGTTTGTTATGTGAAGAGGCATTTACAATTGTATAAAGGGAAAAATGAATGTGTACCAAAAAAATCTTCTAAAAAATAGCACTTATCAAAATTAAATTTCAATCATAAAAAAATAATTATTTTTAAAATATTCTCCTTCATAATTATATATATATATATATTATTTATAGTTTTCTTGTACATTTTTATTAATTTTTATTTGTTATTGTTGTTTTCAATTTTTTAAAATAAATAATAGAACAATTAATTAAGTATTATTTATTTTCAATTATTTATGTCAAGAAACATTTAAAAACCTTCTTTTAAATCACATTTGTAAAAAAAAAAAATCTCAACAATTAATTAATTTATTTATTTATAATACTCTCCTTCACAATGGTCAGCTATGATTTCCTAAAGCCTTTATACCATTATTCACCAGTCTAGAATTTTCAATAGGTTACTTAGTCCTTGGATTTTGATGAAGATTGGTAAGGCACAAGCAAACAGGTTCCAATTTTTGTATAGTTCCAAAAATAGCTAAGAAGGTTAGGTTAAAGATAGGTTTAGTTTTAGAACGAAATAGTATGCGGGTAATTTTGGTAATGCCCCTTTGTAAATAGGGCAAGTCTGTGAAAGGTTAAAGTTGGGTTAGGGTTAGAATGGGAAAGAAGAAGAATACCAGCAATTTTGACACACTCCTTTTGTGAATAGGGTTTGACTATAATTATCGTTATGTATAACTCACTTCAAAGATTATCGCTTTTATGGTGTAGACTTTAGAAACATATTGATAATGGAAATTGAACACTTTTTATATATGATTAAGAGTGTTATGTTGTTTCTAAAAATGGTTAAGGTTTAGAAAGCTCATCTTTCAATTGCATGTGTATTGGTAAATGTTTTACAGGATTGAAAATCCTATTTCCATCGTTTATGAAAAAAAAGAAATTTAATTCATATGACTTAAAAGGTTCCATTGGCATAAATCTATATTAATAATATTTGGGACTTCGTATAAGATTGTGTGTGATCTGTTTCTCCAAATATTTTCTCCTTTGAATGCTTATCTTTTAATGGGTCGTTTAAAGATCAAATTGATTGGCATGCAAATCTTAACTACAAGATATTTAAGCTAGGGCATGGTTAGGTTTTTCCAGTTCAAGCTTAAAATTAATCGATTTCCTTTCACTCTGTATGACTTAATTGAACATATAAGTTGTTTTTTACAATTCCTAACAAAAAAATATTTAAGCTAGGGCACAATTAGATTTTACAGGTTTCAGCTTAAATGAAATTGATTCTCTTTTAATATGTATGTCTTGAATCCATATGTGTGTTATTTAATTCCTAACTACAAGATATTTAAGCTAGGGTAGGGTTAGGTTTTTCTAGTTCAAGCTTAAATGTAATTGATTTCCCTTCAATGTGTATGACTTGATTTCATATACGTTGCTTTTTTGCAATTCCTAACAACAAGATATTTCAATTAGGGCATGGTTAAAATTTTCTAGTTCAAGCTTAAATGTAATCAATTTTTTCAATGTGTATGGCTTGATTCCATATGTGTGTTATTTGTGTTTCTTTTCCTATTGGATGCCAAGTTGATATACAAGGATTAGTGGTTTTCCTTTGTATGTATAGTTGAACTAGTCATGGTTATGAATATATATTAAAGCAGTATCATTTTAAAATGTGCTCATGCTAGGACAATTTTGGCTATGAGATGATTTTAGGTTTAGGTCTTGGTTCCAATCTCTGTGAAGATTCAAATCTATATATTTTTTGTATTGGGGCCTAGTTTTCACAAATTAAATTAGCAGGAATTGTTAGAAGGGTAGATATTTCGGTCTGGGGTGATCCCACAATAGTGGCTTACAATTTTAGGGCCAAACTGGACACTAAAATAATTTTTTTAACTAAATCTTCACTTTCAAGCACCTATTGCGGCTAAACCATGAGGAATTTGAAGATGATGCAACTAGAGTTTTATGACATTTTGTCTGTAGATTCTAAATATATTTTTTTCAAAAAATTTAGAATCAAATTGCACTTCATTTTCCATCTCCCTCGAAAACTAGTTTTTTTCATAAAACAACATTTTAAAAAAGTGACGCTCACCATATATAACACATAACTTTTTTTTCATGAAGGGAAAAATTCTAATTCTTTCAAATTTATATTTGTAACTCTAATATCTAGTGCTTCCACTTGGTTAGATAGTTTTTTATTGAATTTTTTTGTTTAATCAAGTTTAAAAGTCAAACCAATTACAATTCAGACATAGTGCAACCGTATACACGTAACTTTTTTTGTATGTATCAAAATTCAAATTTTTTTTTTGTTAGATCAAGGACTTCAATATCTAGTGCAATCATTTTTTTTTTTTTTATAATCTTCTATTTTTCCACATGTGTAGAACAAAGAGCTTGATTTTTAGTGAAAAACCTATGTCTAATAAAACTAAAAAATATATATAATAATCAAATTAAATTTAATTAAAATTATACTTTTTTGATAGCTTATAAAAAGGACTACATACAAAAAATAAAAATTAAATGAATTCATTTGATCCTCCAAAAGGTAAATCAAAAGTGGTTTTTTTTCAGCATTTTTATAGGTGTAAAGGAGACTTCGTTATAGGTATGGTTTGAAACTAGTGGGGTTCTATCCAAGGGGGTTTGGTCTAAGCTGGTTTGATCAAACCCTCTTCACTTGGAGTCCTTTAAATGAAAATTTTCAAGGTTTAAATCATTATATTTTCCAAAAATATGTGATTTCAACAAAAATTAGGAACTCCCAGAAAGTGTAAACCACTATTGTGGCAGCACCCTCTGACTATATGGATAACCCTAGTAGTTACATGGTGATAGTTAAAGTCATGAACTAGTTTAAATGCTTTTTGGATGAACATCCTGTTGTTCTTTTAGTAGAAGGTCTTTAAGACCTTCCTAGTTGTGTGTATCATTACTGATAACAATGTCTTTATCTTGCTTCACTCCATAGTTAGGCAATAGCTCAGCTGCCCCATTAGCTTCTTTATACATATGTGTCAAAGAATAGTCTTCAAATTGTTTCAGCAAGTCCCAAATTATTTGAACCCATTTCTTTAGTTTCCATAATTTATGAGTTTCTTTCTTCCTTGTTGCGTGTATGCACAACAAAGAATCACCTTCCACATCTATCTACTTGATACCTTTTTTTGTGCTTAACATTAAGCCTAATGCCAATGCTTCCATTTTTGCCTCATTATTAGTTGCATTATCAATTTTCTTGGACATAACCCATTTACACGTTCCTTCATTATCCCTGATAATGCACCCTACTCTAGCTGGGTCTAGATTCCCTTTTGCAGATCCATCAAAGTTGAGTTTTAGCATGTTTTGCTCTAGGCACATCTAATGTACCCCTTTCCTAGCATCTAATTTATTTTTCATATGACCTATTGGTCTTTTTCAGTTTATCCCACTTCCTCTGAATATCTTCATCCCAATTTGTGAACTTTGTGTTTGATTTGATTATGGTTTTAGCATTGAGCAAAGTTCACACAGTCCTTCCTCCATTTTTTGTATTATCTATTTTGCTTCCATATTATTTTCCTAGAAAATTATCCTATTTATTTCTTTCTAGATGCACCATACAATTATTGATGGTGCATTGATCCAAATGTTTGACCATAAAGATTCATTTCTTCCGTTTGGCTAGCTACTCATCCATTCTCTCAAATTATTTTGTCCGTCTCCTGACCACCCAAAAATGTATCTTGGATCCAATCCCAACATTTCTTAAATGCATATGTGCACTCTAATAGGAGGTGATTGACTATTTCACATTCATTATAGCTTAAGGTGCACTTGTTTGGGCACTAGATGCCTATAGAAACTAGCTTATCAGTTGTTAAAATGCTCTTATGCAATGCTCTCCATAGGAAGGTCCCTTCTTTTGGCAACACACTTGGGTGCCAACATAGTTTACTTGGTCAAGAGTCAACTGCTCTAGTTGCATTTTGAATTTGGTAGCCAAGTCTAACCGAGTATTCACTTGACTTGGCACCACACCATATAATCTCATCCTCTTCTTCTGTGATGATTATTCTTCTATTTTCAAGCTCCTTTTTTAGAACTAATTTGATTTCATCTAGAATTGGCATTGTTTCCACATCAATTCATTCACTAAGATTTTCAATTTTGGGGGGAGCAATGCTTATGCAATCTCTTACCTTATTACCATATTGCTCTTGCAGTATGTGTATATGATCCTTCAGCCCATCCAAGTCCTCCAAAGGCTTGTTTCCATTCCATGAATCTCTCTAGAAGTCTTCTTGCCTCCCATTATTAACCTTCCATGTTAGATGATATATGATAATCTTCCTTCTTTCCCAAGGAAATATCCAAATGGTAGAACCTCCTATCAAATTCCTTTGGGTCAAGATTCTTTGTGGGTCCTAGCTATCAAGATACTTGTTCTGAAAGGTTCTACACCATAGCCTCTCAAGGTTTCTGTACATTTTCCAAGAAATTTTTTCCCCTAGTGCCATATTTTGTGCCCTCATCTCGCTCAACCCAACACCCTCTTCTTTCTTTGCTAAACATGCCTTGTCCCAGTGTAGTAGCGGAATCCTTTTTTCATATTTAGCTCCTTCCCACATGAACTTCTTCATATAGCTCTCTAAGATTGATTCAATTTTATGTGTGATTTGAAAGCATGACATAATGTAAATTGGTACAACATCCAAAACTATTTTTATCATCAGGATTCTACCTGTCAAAGTTATCCATTTGTTTTTCCAAGCCACAACTTTGTTTCTGCATTTGTCAAATATTTCTTCCCAATGTTGAAAGTGACTCTACCCTGCAATTAGTGGTGCCCCTAGGTGTTTGGCTAGGATTGAGTTATTTGAGAATCCCAACAGCTTAGCTATCTTCTTTTGTAGTACCTTCTTTGTGTTAAAGAATATTATTGAAGATTTTTCCTTGTTAACCAGTTGCCTTGAGACTGGTATATTCATCTAGTGTAGCTTTTATTTGTTTTTCTTCTCTTATGGATGCTTCTCCAAATAAAATTGTCATCTTCAAACTATGTGTGTATTATAGGGTTGCACCCCTAAGCTGGATTGATCCCCTTCCACAAATAGTTATCCTGCTTTGTCTTGACTGACCTCCCCAAAGCTTTAACCATTATTATGAATAAGAATGGGGAGATGGGGTCCCCTTGCCTCTAACCATTAGTATTGGGGAAAAATCCACATACTGAGCAATTCACATTGATTGAGTACCTTACTATTGATATGCATTGTTGTATCATTTTTACCCAATTTTTATTGAATCCAAATCTTTATAGGATCTCCATTAGAAAACCCCACTTGACTCTACCATAAGCTTTAATTATGTCCAGTTTGATCATCATCCCTTGCATTTTTTCATTTGCCATTGTGTGACCTACCTCATTGGTTAAGATAATGCTATCAATTATTTCTATACTTAGGAAAAATCCACTTTTCTCTTTATGATTATTTTTAGCACCCTTTTTAACCTGTTCACTAATAATTTAGTGATAATTTTGTATGCTATATTACATAAAGAAATCGACCGATAATCATTTAAAGAGCATTAGTCTTTTTTCTTTGGGATAAGGGAGATAATTGTATTATTCATATCCATCAAAAACATTTTCTACCTTTTGAAATCCTCTGCTACCTTCTAGATTTCCTCTCCAATGAAGGGCCAACATTTTTGGTAAAAACTTGGAGGGAACCCATTTGTTCTTGGTTCCTTCCCTGAGTGCAGCTGAAAGATGGAAGTGTTGGAACCAAATTTCCACCTCAAATTTTCACTAGTCCTCACCACCTCTGTATGACCACTTTATTTTTTACCATACGCATCCTCCTTCAAAAATCATCAATTTTATCTAATAAACTTGAAAATATTATAATTGTAGTTTCATTAGTCCATCCTAGAAAAATCATCATTCAAAAATCACCCTCCCCATAGTCATTTCCCAAACACATGCATCCCCTTAAGTCCATTACTAGGAACTCATTTTCGTGGAAAAATGCCATTTTGAGGAGAATTACACTATAGCCTCTTTGATAAGTTGATGAAACAAGCCCACAAAAAATATCGACAAGACCACCACACTTTAAAGTAACATATCTTGAAGTCTTCCCGACAACTTGAAAAGTAATATTTCGAAGAGACCTGGGTATTTCGAGGTGAGAATTCATCTTGTCTCTTCAATAAACCAAAGTACAAAGAAATGTCGATATTTTAAGGATGCTAAATTATTTTGGCATTCAGGAAATAGAAAAACATCTCTTGGAAATAAATAATTATTATGCAATAAATGATGAATAGTTGTCAAAAACAAGGAAAGGCAGACAAGATGCAATTTTGAAGAGACAACAAATTATCAAGCCGAGTAGTATGAAAGCCTCTTTGACACTACAAAAGCGGTTGAGAAAAAAAGATTGAAGAGATAAGCTTATATCATGAGGACATTAATAATAGTCTCTTTGATCACTATGAGCACTAGCTAAGGGATGCGAAGAAGGTGGCAATAATAATGCTGAAGGAATAATTTTGAGGAGACCACGCGATATTGAAGAGAAGTAATAACATGTCTCTTTGAAACTTTGAAGTAAGGCATAAAGGAATATTAGAGAGAGGAGCTCGTATCGGGGAAACAAAGGTCTCTCCAAAACTCAGATGAATAGAAAAGAAGTGATTGTCGAAGTGGCATTGGAACATCAAAGAGAGATGGTCGCAGGTCTCTCTGATACTCCGATAACATAGAAAGGAAGAATATGAGAAAAGAGATAAAACCATGGATGAAGTTTTCAGGAAGACTACACAATGTCAAAGAGAAATAATCAAATGTCTCTTTGAAATTCCAAAAAGGAAATAATGACACAAGCATTTCAAAGAGAGAATAGGGTATCGATAAAAGTATGACTAAAGTCTCTTTGACAACGAAAAGTGTTTCTCATTTGATTGACATGACTAATGAAGTGCTCAAAGAGATAACTGACATTAATGATCTCACTAATTAACAAGTTGGCGCAAGTGACATTTATGAACTAGAGATGATGGAAGTGTGCCAAATATTGAATATATCTCACTCATAAGATCTCAGAATCTTAACAAGTTGGAGCTAAAAAATTGAGGATGCGAGATCGAGCGATAGTGAGAAGGTTGGAGAAGGTGACACTGGTCCAAGTAAGTATTTTGGACTTAGCTAAATGTTTTATTGAAGTTTTCCTAAATTATTAGAGCTAGGGTTGTAAAACATGGAAGAAATACCAGAGAGACCAAAAGCAAAGAGACAGAAAAATGAGATGAGACCATTGAACCAAGATTTAATTGAGCAATGTCCCAGTTTTGGTCCAAATTCTAGAGGAGTAGCCCAGCTAAACCCTTCAGTTGAGAAGTTGGAAGATAAGCACAAGAACTTAGGAGATGTATACACTCCTCAGTGAGGGTACAATTATTCATATACCATTACAAAAAGAAATATAGGCATAGGCATGTGTCAAACCCATGGAATATGAACTTGTGAAATCTGGTAGTACCAAATGTATTTGTTAATGTGGAGTTAATTAAAGTGCTAGAAAAAATGTACAACCCTAAGATGAGGTCAATTCATTCATAGGATGGGTCACAATTTATCCTCATCACATCGAAGTGCTCTATTTGTAGTACTGACCTCCAATCAAACATTAATGCCAATATTGTGTCACTCATATCCGTTTGATCCTAACACTTTCTCCATTAATTAACAAATCTATTCATAATAGAAAAATGCATTAGTCGCCCGTATTCTGCAAAGACTCAGACACCCGGTTATTGAAATACAATATGCATATAAAATAAATTGACGGTTGGCATTTCATTTCTTCCACCATCAACAAGTTAAATAAAGGAAAAATCTTATAACGACTTTAGTTTGAATTGATATGCATACCTAAAATTAGCTGTTCAAAAATCAAGACTATCCTTTATGGAATTAAAACACAACATTGTTATTAGGAAGCATGCCATCCGCGACGAGCAAGAAAATTTAGCAATATACAACCAGGTAGCATATTTGGCCCGCAATTTGTGTTGGCCTTGACCATAATGGGTCAAAGCCACTGAACCCCTTCCAACCTATAATCCTGATCAGTGTCGAATGCCTGTAGTTTCTTTGCTCTCCACCCAACCGCAGGACTAAATAGTCCACCCCTGAGCAGGAGACGGACCCCCCCTGTCAAATTCCCCTTAGAATTTAAAGAAAAACATATAAATAAGAAAGCACCGACATAATTTATTTTCAAAAAAATAGTAAATAATTTAATTATTTCAAAATAATGTACTTAATTAAAATATAATACATGGGTTTCCAAGTATGCCTTACATATCACCTAGGCTGACTTAGATAACCCTATATAAGCCCTAGACCAACCTGACTAACTAAATAATAATAAAATAAGGATAACATGACTTAATTAAGAGTTGAGGTAGCCACAATCTGATTACTCATAACACCATAACAATATACAAGTAGGAGCATAACATGCCAAGACTCTTGCAACAAACTCACACACACATTCACCTATCCTCTACCAAATAGGAACTTTTAGAAGATGCACTTCTTCACTTCATCTACCCACTTTGACCATGGAGGAAGATCTTGCACCTTCTACTTAGTTTTAGTTCTAGTTGGAGGAAAACCACCACACTTTCATCTCTCATACCTCTACAACACACTTAACTCATCATGCTTCTCCCAAAAAATAAACGCTTCTTCCTTATGGTATACTTCACAACATTCATTCAATAAATCTTAATGCATCCTAGAAGGAAATCTCCACCTTGGCATATCCCTCGCAAGAAAACCATGCTTTGATATCATTTGATGCAATTGTGGTTGGGGGACCTTACCAAGCTACCCAACCACACATCTAATACCACATCAATTCCATCAATAATAAAATTTAATCACAAAAGCAATGATTTCAACAAGGTTTTATTCACCTCTAACAAGAGAATAATGATTCAATAATAATAGGCAACACATGTCCTTACACCAAAATAACTTTACAAACCTCACAATATATTGGCAAAAAATTGCCTCTTTGCAACATAGACAATATAACCCTCATAGTGACTCTCTCTCAGTGGTTCGACAAGAACCAATCATCCACTATGGTTCTTTTCCCAAGCTTATAAACCCCTTCCCCATAAATTATTCATAATTTTTATGCAGAGTCTTGGAGAATTTGAATTGTTAAAAGTTCCCCTCCAATTTGAATAACCAAATTGTCATTGAGCATTAAATAGTTAACAAACTAAGTTGGTTCTTGATTTCTAATAAAACTAAACATGTGGAAAAAATTTAGGATTTATGTGCAATCCATTAGAACTATCATTTTTCATTTCTAGTATCAAATTCACACTTAGAAGAAACTTGCAAAATTCTAAGGGGTGAGTGGATATACTTCACTTGGCACTAAAAGTTTCAACATTCATCTTGTTGTGAAAAAAAGGAATTAGGCAATTACAATATTTTGAGGGGTATTTGGATCTTTCATGAAATTCCACCATTAACTAAAAATGTTAGGAAATAAAGGGCATCAATACATTACAGGAAAGATTGGGTCATTAGGACATATCCACATAGCAATGAAAGTTTTGCAACGGTAGGTTCTATGGAAAATTGTGGACCGTCAGGATGTGAGAATTTGAGGGTCATTAGAAAGTAGGAATATGAGGGTCATCAGGATGTGAGAGTCTAAGGGTCATCAAGATGTAGGAATCTAAGGGTCATCGAAATGTGGGAAAACATGAAGTAACCAAATGAGGTCTAGATGCAAGGCCAAGTTCTTGAATAATAGGATTTGCGAGGAAACTAATACTATCAACATCTTTGTGGGAAAACCATGTCCATCTAGACATTGTAGAAATTCACTAGACATTTGGATAGGCTCAATAGTTTTGCAAGGTGTAGATGTTGGCTAAAACTCTAAATCTCCATAAATTTCTTAGTTTTCATCAAAATTGTCCCAAACTTGAAATTTGGATACCCTTTTGGCTCATTTTCAAGTTGAATCCTTTGGTTGGTCATGAATACAATGATTTTTTCATATTTTGACCATCACCTTATACAATAAAAATAAAAGAAGGAAAAAATAGCAACATAACAAAGTGAAATATTTTTGGTTGATGCTAATTGCTCATGCACCTTGATGCTCCTACACCATTTTCCCATTACCCATGATTTCAAAACCAAGTAATGAGATTAACACATACACAATTGTGAACACCCAAGTCCCAAGGTCAAAATCTAAGCTATAATACAATTTTAACATCTGACCTTAAATACTATAAAATTTACTTTTTATACAAGTGACATTTAAACTACTCAAAGAATAGAAGTAAGAACTAAACAAATCAAGTATTATTCATCCTATGTAGTACACACCCATTCAAGAAGATGAGATCCCCATAAAGTCATGTATATTCATTATGCAAGATATACAATAAAAATATTTATATGAAATATAATTTAATGAAGGATAAATTCCATTACTACAAGAAATCATACCTTATTTGTTGTCCATATAGATAGGTTGCTTATTCAACCTTACCTTTCCAATTATTCAAACTAGGGTGCAATTTGATCCTAACTAAGTTGATATAAGTTCCTATCCACCCTATTCAAGTGGATTTTATGGCCAACTAAGATATTTCAATAATGCCAACTTACCATGCAAAAAGTAATAACTAATACCATTGACCCATAAGGAGGTTTTTCTATCTCTACTGATCGAGGTAACCACTTACCAAAATAGGGAACGTTAAGGATTTAACCATGGGTAGTAGCTCAAACTCTTAATTTTCCTATTATTCTTTTGAACTCTCTTTTATCCTACAATCAATATGATAGCTAGGTGTTACAATGTGGCATCCATTACCTACATACCATTGGCTCTATGGATTGCATGCCACTAGAAAAAAATGAATAGCATGGGGTATGAATAAACTATTATAAAATGTATAGTATACTCCCTAACTACCATCAAGCTAGAGCATTGATAATCTTATCTTATATAGGTCATATGATTTATCAATTGGTGATCAACTTAGAATGAGAGGAATATGCTACATTTTAGGGGGTATACAACCCTCTACTTATTCCCTAATAGAGTCCTTTACTCTCACTATTTTGTGTTGCATTAGAAGTTAGCTCAAGTACCATGATTAACTCTATAACATATAAAAATAGACTCACTACAAGGAATATGTTGAAACCAAGGTCCTAAGACTTACATCAGCAATGGTTATCCTAT
Organism: Sequoia sempervirens; assembly: GCA_007258455.2. Classification (NCBI taxonomy): domain Eukaryota; kingdom Viridiplantae; phylum Streptophyta; class Pinopsida; order Cupressales; family Cupressaceae; genus Sequoia; species Sequoia sempervirens. The sequence continues at coordinate 253,786,038 of VDFB02000003.1, forward strand.
GGGTTCTAAAATTCTCTTGACAAGAGGAACATGCAAATATTTAAACTTTTTGGGTTCACCTTTCAAACTGTACTCAACCTATTTAAGGTATCCAATGCATGCCAAGGATGGGATGGTAAAGTAATTTAACATGCAATTATACTTGAACAAGAGACTTTTCTCCTCCACTTTTCTAGACATTAAAAGGAAAAGTGTAGCTTACTAAGATTTATTATAGTTTATTGTATAATATTGAGTATTTTATAACTATATATTAGAGTGGAGCATACATGTCCAAATGACCTAGATTAGATTATAGGTTTTACTTATTTTCAATGTCACTTTTTCCTCTAAAATAATTCTCTTTTCCCAACATTAAAAGAATACAAATATAAAAATATTCAACAACCTAACACTACCTTTATCAACAACATGATTGATCTTAAATAAATTACATGGTAAATCATTTTAGATTCTCTTATACCCTAAAAAGCTCAAAAATATTTTCTTCTTTAATTTCCATATTCATTATACTTCCTTGGAAAAAGAGATGACAATGGTGGGTTCAATTTAAAATAAACCACTAGGAGTCTAGTAAATTACATTATAGATAGTTAAGTTAAACACAACCTTTGCTAAGTAGATAAATGTAAATAAGATAAAAGAATAGGAAGAAAATTTGGAAATTTTCTATAGTTTTCCAAGGTTTTAACTTGTAAAAACACTACACTAGATAGGCCATAACAAAACTAGCAGGCCTAGTAAATCATTGGGTGAGTGAGGATAGTCACTAATAAACTTGTGAACAGATTCAATATGACATATAGGTTTAACTAATACACACATGAACCCTCAATTTAGTCATAACTCCAAAAATAGACCCCAATGAACCCAAAATAATGAGAAACAAAGTGTAGAGGATATTGCTACACATATAGTGTTTGAAATCAAAAGTCAAATTAGCATCCAAGACATTGGAGGGCATAGCCTATGTGCTATCTTAAATTCTAATTATTATGTTCAAAAAATGTGTAAAAGAGTATATACGATAACTAGTAACTAGGTGTTCAACTCAATCTTGGTGCCTAGAGAGACTTCAAACTAGCCAACAAATGCATAGCTCTATTTTTTCACACCTCCCTTCTTTCATTCTAGAGAAAAATATGCACCTTTCAATTAGAAAACCCCCATTTATTTCTCCCATTCATCTACTTTTGTGCCTAATTAATTCATGGTTATCCACTACAATGCATATGGATTTTTTTAGTGGCATGACATGGCCTCCCCTAAGCTCCATGACAAGTAAGATTGAATAATCCATTTATTTTTTGATAAACCCTCCCAACTAGTCCATATCAATTCTTGGCTCGCCCTTTTCCTATTGTGATTCTTTCTTGGCTTTGTCTTTTTTTCTTACCATTTAGATTTTTGATGTTTCCTTCTTTTCAACATGGGTCAATAGAAATGACCTCTTTTAATTTATTATTTCTTTTTTCTTCCTATTGATTGATAAAGTCCTCTTATTTTATTTTATTTTTCTCTTTACCTTCATGCATATATTCTTAATATTGTATATATATTAATGAATTAGTATTAGTCCCTATCATATGTTTTCAAAACAAAAATCAAGATTATTATCATGCCTCCATAACATAAGAAAAATAAGTGATCAATGTATTTATCAAATGAACATTTGGGTTCTCAAGGTTATGTGAAATTTTTGGACAATCCTTGTGAACTCAATCTAATAGTAAAGGAATCATTTATTAACATACTACATACTTGACACTTGGTTAGGGGAACCTATGGGTAGGTCAAAATATTATCACCAAGGTCTTGACAATGAATTGGATTTATGATCTTTCAAAATTTCTCAATGCAACCATAAAATCCACCTTACCTTTCACCCCAAGTACCTAATAGTATAAATAGGTCAATAATGGTCAAAGATTCATTATTTTTCTTTTTTATATTAGACTAAATCTTTATGTTTGTTGAGGATTTGTATATCTTCTATATTTTTTTGTTAAATCTCTAACAATCAACATAATTTTTACTTTACATTTCTAAAGGAGAAAATTATTTCCATTTTCTTTTCATTTAGTAGATAATCAAACACTTTAATATTTTACATCAAAGACATACTTTTACACAACATTTTATAACATATTTTCAAATTTTGATAACTTAAAAACTACTAATCACCATATCTACACTTCCAAACTTCAATTTCAAAACTTATTGAAAACACCATTTTTATTACATATATGTGAAAAAAATCTTATTTCATATATATTTGCTAAGACAGTCAAATTTTCAATAAGAATTGAATAAATGCAATATCTAATCTCTTAGCAAGTCACATGATGCTTTCAAGATCTCATTATTATTTTTAATCTATAAAAAATAGACAATCTCATTGTTTATTTAAACTTATTAACACATTTATGTATTTTATCTTCATCATAATAAAATCTTCCACAAGTTGTCACTCTTGGATTAAAGATCTCCCACAATTCATTCATCAAATTAGACGAAGGGAAACCCAATGGATTGAACTGCCATAAGATTTAGAAATCACAAGAAGAAATAACACATGAAAAAATACTAGTTCAAGGTTGAAGATAGAAGGTGAAGAAATTATATTACATGAATGAATTTATTTGTATATATCATTATTTGGCTTTGATCTTGTGTCGTCTCTACTAACCCAGTGTGTGACCGATGTGAATAATATTTAAGCTTTGTGGATAACATGGGAGCTATAGTTCGGCTATGCCTTTTGTTCTTACTCTTCCACCTCTAATGCCGAAGATAAATATATAAGTTTTATACTAAATGGAGTAGTAGTATAGTTTTCCCTTGTTCTTTTTATTAATCAAGTGAAATTCTATATTACAGTAGAATCACGCTCTTTCTTGGACTTCAAAGTCATTTGGCTGTTTTAAATATTGTGCAGGGAAAGAGGAAATTATGCCAACCGAGTTAAAGTTCAAGAAAATATGGTATAAAGAAGCAATGCCAAATGGGTACCGTTTGGCAACGGTTGACGAAGTTGGAAATAATTTGGACACCATTAAAGGCCGAATATTATTGAAAAATGTTAAACGGGGAGCATGGCTTTTGGACGGTCGCATCTTGCCTGACTATCGACTTGATCATGTTTCTGATAATTTATCTTGGTTAGTGGTGGTTAAGGAAAAAGAGGGGGATGAGAATGCAGATATTTGGAAGAAAAAATGGTCAGGTATAACTAAGGGTTAATTCTAATTGTTATTCATTATTTGAGTTTGTATTGTTTATTTTGAATTCATATGACTTTATATAATTATCGTCTTTAATGTGATATCACAGCTTGTTATCCATCAAATGGTATTTTGTTGAGAAAACAAGTATATGATGGAATTATTCTCTCTCAACAAGGGAGAGATACAGCAATGGCTCTTGCTTCCATCAATTATGATTCAGAAGTTATATATTGGCTGCTCAAAACTACAACTCAAATAGAGGTCCAAGGTTTTATAAAATTGCTCAAGTCGTTGAAAATGAGAGGGACTGGAGTTAATTTGTGGGAAAATGTGTTCCAAAATTTGTCGGCTTCTGAGTTTCCACTACAGCTGCCACTTCAACTTGATCATTTCATGAATCATTTCATAGTTAATAAGTGGTTTAACATTTTCTTACCATACGGTAACAAGACTCAAGGCATTGCTTTTATCGACTTGTTAATAGAGATGTACTCTACTAATATTGTTCACTACAAAGCTGGAGATAGGCTTATGTCCCTTTTGGATCAAGTTACAAACGAAGCTATAGATGATGAAGATTGGATTCCCGCATTGGCAAAACTCTTATCAGTATCTCAACATTATGTAGAAAATCAGGTTTCTAAGATGAGGCATCACTTTGGAGACATTTTAATTGAAGCAATTAAAAGAGGGTATGCTCAACTTGTAGAAGATTTATTAAAATTGAAAGATTACGTTGAACAACTCACCACAAAAGTGTGTTTGGAGGGTTCAACAGGGGCTGTCCGTAAATTCGGAAGTTTGTTAGAGAAAAATGTTGGAAATGAGCTCCAACAAGACAAATATCTGCAATGCCTATCTGATTTGTTAAATTTGTTAAAGAAAAAAGTTGGAAATGAGCTCCAACAAGACAAACATGGAAAGACATTATTCCATTATGCAGCCGACTCAGGAAATGAAAAAGTCTTCCAAATGCTTGTTGAAGCATACAGTGAGGAGTACAGAGACAAAAAAAGGGATAAATGTGGCAGAAACATTCTTCATTGGGCAGCACTCAATGGACAAGCCGACTTTTGCAAGGTTTGCGTAGATGATTGGCAGTTGAAAGTAGATGCCAAGGATAGTTTTGGCCGGAATTCTTTACACTTGGCAGCTCAAGGAAAGAAGGGGCACCTTGTTCTGGATTATTTACTAAGATCTTCCTCAGTGGACTTAATTTATGCAAAGGATGATGAAGGAAAAACACCCTTGCACTTTGCATCTGCGAAAGGCAACATAAAAATGGTTGAGAAACTATTATCTTTTGGTGCGGATAACCCTTCTCAACAGAAATATTACATTCAGCAAGTTGACGGCTTCAGGAAGAGCGCATTGCAAATGGCAGCAGGTGGAGGCCATACACGTATTGTGCGGCTATTTTTGGATAAAGATTGTGATCCTTTATCACAGCGAGATATCAACGGAAGCACAGCATTGCACTATGCCACTAAAGTAAAGGATGCAGAGGTTGCAGTTGCCATATCGCAGAGCCTTCTAGGGAAATATGATTATGACAAGGAAAAAAAAGCATTTCTATTGTGGGCCTCAGCAGCCGGCATTGGCACTGCAGAGGAAAGAGAAGAGGTAAATCCTTTTGTTGAGGATTTCCTTTTACGAGAGAAGGCAAGAGGGAAGATTAATTTGTTAGAGGCAGCAGCAAGGACTAATAATGCGGAAATGGCATGGGAGCTTCTAAATAGAGGTGCCCGTATGACAGATCTTGATAGATATAGAAATGAATATGATAATGTGAAAAATAAATGGGAGAGAAAGATTGCCAAATATAGAAATAAAGCAGATAGAGATGAAGCTAGAAAGAATGCAAAATTGGGTAAGTATGTTTATGTTATCATTCTTGTTTTTATAATTTAATTTTGCAGTTCTTTAATGCTTTTCAATTATTAATTTATGGTGACAGTAATAAGAGAAATTGAAGTAGCAAAGGAGCACGGACGAGATAAACCAAGCCTGATGGATAATCTTGGTAATATATGATTTTATAGTTTCAGTTTTTAATTGATCTATTTGATGTGGATCCTACCAGATCAGCCTCATATAATCAAAACAATTGGTTCAATTTGTGCAGAAAGAAATGTTTTAGCTGAAGGTCTAGCTGCTCTATTTTTGAATAGATTTATTGAATCTCCAATTACAGTGGGTATTTCTGGTGAATGGGGCATGGGAAAATCCAGCCTCATGATTCAGGTACGTTTTACTTTTGATATGAAAACAAATTTAGATTTCAATAATTACTTGTTTTAAAACAGCAAAAAACCTAAGTCCTTCCAACTTGTACATGTAGATCGAAAATATTCTGTTGATGGCAGCCTCTCAATTGTCATTTCCAAATCTCCTCCGTTCTGAAAATTTTGTTGGAGCAGAGAAGATATCATTGAGTACTAATGGTCGAAAGATATATAGGAGGATGAAAAACGCCATAAGCAAATTGTTAGCATCCAGCGACTCAGACTCAGACTCAGACTCAGACTCAGACTCAGTCTCAGACCCAAAGGTATAATTTAAATACAATTTTTCTAATAAATTTCTACAATTAAACAGAAATAATTATCATATCGCAATTCAATCATTTTGAAAAGAATAGACTAGTGAAAATGTTGGAATAGTATCATCCCCACACTATACCATTTAAAGTCCCTCGCATTTATGCGTTTTACTTTTGGTATATATTAAACAAATTTCACTTTTATATTTACTCGTCCATCTTGTGCATGGAGTAGTGAAGAAAAAAATGCTTAAAGCCTTCCATCTTGTGCATGTAGACCGAAGATATTCCGTGGTCGATCTGGGCAATAATTGCAGTGCCGATAATTGTAATTGCAGTGCCGATAATTGTAATTGCAGTGCCGACAATTGTAATTGCAGTGCCGATAATTCTAATTGCATTGCCGATATTATACTTGTATAATAAATTTTCCGTGAGGCCAAAGGTATATTTTAAATATAATTTTCTTATAAATTTCTACAGTTTAACAGAAATAATTATAGTATCATAATTCAGTCATTTTAAACAGAGCGAACTGGTGAAATTGTTGGAGAAGTATCATCCCCAACATCATGCCATTTATAAGTCCCTTGCATGCATGGATATTCGTAACCAAATGGTAAGTAGATAAATGAAAGATTTTAAATACATAAGGAACTATTAATCGATCAATTAATTTTTCTATTGATATCTCTTTCTTTTATGTTCAGCTAAGGTCCAATGTTAAACGGGAGAGTCAATTCCAACAAATGAGAGGAGTACCTCGAATCCTGACAATTCGATACAATGCCTGGCACTATCGCGACGAGCACGAAGCTTGGGCTGGGCTAGCAGTCACAATCACAAAAGAAATCGAGAAGGCAATGACCAGACCACAGAGGTTCAGTACCTGTTGGAGATATAGTTGGGCTAAAAATAGTGTGAATATCTGCACACAAATATTTTTACCTTGCCTGTTGGTCACATTTCTAGCAGGTTGGGTGGCTTGGGCAGCTTGGGCCTTATTAAGGGATGTTAAATTAAAAGATTTAAAATACGGATCCATACCTTGCTCTATCATAACAATTGTATGGGTGGTATTGAAATCTACTATTTCTGTTGTGAAACCAGTGAGCACACAGATGATGGGGTATATCAACTCACCTGATCACACAGCTCGTCTTGGCTATCAAGAGCAAGTGATATTTGACATCAATTTTTTGAAGGGGGAACTTGGAAGAAAGCCCCACTGGTTTTTTTCTTTCATTTCAGGTGAGTGGTGCAGAAATTGGTTTGGCTTGTATCCAGACAATGTTGAAAATACATGTGTCCCAAAATTTACGCCAGCCTCCGAGGATCAACTTCGAATCATAACCTTTGTTGATGACCTCGATAGGTGTGATGAAAAAGTTGTTTTACAGGTTCGTGGAATTCATTAATTTTTTTTTGGTTTGCTATGTTTTCATTTTAGAATATTTTATTTTAGGGGCTGAAACGGTTTTGTTTTATTTTTTAATAAATCCAGGTTTTATCTGCAATAAATCTTGTATTGGCTGAGTGCAAGATTAATGTGATTTTGGGGATAGATAAAAAAATGATTCAAAGAGCAGTTGAGAGACATTTCAAAGATAATGATGATAGAGATCTAGCAGACAAGTTTATTTGTAAAATCATTCAAATTCCTTTGAGTTTGCCGGATCCTATAGATAAGGAATCAGATAAATTTCTACAATATCATTTAGGACACCAACCACCTATAAAAACTACACTTGAAGTGGAAGACAATGAAGACACAGATTACGGTGATATGGATACAGACAATGGTAAATTACAAGAAAGTGTAATTTAAAAAAAATACAATATATGAGTTTGAAATAATTTATATTATAAAATCATATATAATTAAGTTGATTAAAACTAAATAGATGTAGATCAACTTGCTTGTATGATCATTTTTTCCTTTACATATTTACAGATGACAAGGGAGTCTTTGATACAAGCACAAGTCAAAAAAATGTAGTGGTAAATATTGGTGGTTCTAATGGATTATGCACAGGTTGTCAGGGTATGTATCTCAAATCCTAAAGAGCAACACTGAGATCATTTTAATTTGCAATGAAAACATATTTTTATAAAACTCATAATCTAATTTATCTTGCAGGTATTATCAAAAGGGTGCGTCATTGGTTTGCTTGCTTCTTTCAAATTTTGTGTTTGCTTGCTTGCAACCTTTCAAGTGAACTTCGACAAATTGATGGTGAGTTAAACAAAAAAGGAATCCGTTCTTTGACATTCTCAAAAGGTGCAAGGTTAACAAGAGAAATGTTACTATCAAATTATAGCAAAGAAGAAGCTACAACCTTGTATATGTTGAAGGGATTTACCAATGGCAGCCAAAAACTTCCTCGTGAATGGAAACGATTTTTGGACTACCGCAAATTTGTCTGCAATATTCTTTCCATGAGAGGCAAAGTATATAGGCTACCAAATTGGAAGCTAGAATTGGTGGCTTGGATATTTATTTGTTGGAATTGGAAGCATGAGATGAACACTCTCATCAAGGTTGTCCTACCTTTATTACATTCATTTATTGTTTGATTGATGACGTAATTTAATATATTTGTTACTAGAACCATAAATCTAACTATAATTTTTAAAATGTAGGGTTGGCACAAGTATGCAGTTGTGCAGGCTAAGTCTCAAAAAGATGAAGATGAAATAGAACATGTATATGGGCCTTCACTCAAACAAATTGTTATGAATCATGTTATTGAGTTGCAAGAATCACATCAAATTTTAGACATTGATGTTGATCTAGTTAGAGAGGAAGAATTAAATAGTAAAACAATAGAGGCACATACAATTGAAGACAGCCAAACCAATTACATCAATTGGTTGAACTTATTAAAGGCATTAAACATCCAAGATGTTTCAATGAAAGGTATTCAACTATTTCAACAATTTCGCCTTCATTGTGAAACTGATAGTCTTCCATGGCCTCTGCTAGAGTCAGATTATAGCCAAGAAGAACTTGACACCTTGTATAAAATAAAGATATATTCCACAGGTAGGCGAAAAAATTCCCTTGAATGGAAACATTTTTGGGACTACAACAAATTTGCACGTAATATTCTTTATACTATAGGAAAGGTACATGATCTCCCTAGTTGGAAGGTAGAATTGGTGGCTTGGATATTTATTTGTTGGCAATGGAAGCATGAGTTGAACATTATCATAAAGGTTGGCATAGTAATATCATATTTATTTCTTCTTTGATTAATCATATTATTTAATATATTTGAGCTTAGAGCCTTAACACTAACTAATTTTATTTTTTAAATGTAGGGTTGGCACAAGTATGCAGCTATGAAAAATAAGTCCTTGAAAGATGAAGATGAAGTAGATCATCTATATGGGCCTTCACTTAAGCAAATTGTTATGAATTATCTTATTGAGTTGCAGGAATCACAACAAATTTTAGATATTGAAGCTGCTTTGGATAGTGGGAGAAAATTAAATAGTATAACAATAGAGACACATACAATTGAAGAAATCCAAACCCAATGCTTTAATTGGTTGAACTTATTAGAGGTATTGGACATCCAAAATGTTTCAATGAAAGGTATTCAACTATTTCAACAATTCCGCCTTCATTGTGAAATTGATAATCTTCCATGGCCTTTGCTAGAGTCAAATTATAGCAAAGAAGAAGCTAAAACCTTGTATAAACTCAAAAAGATTTGTTTCCGGTAGGAAAACAATTTCCATGAATGAATTATTTTAAGACTACAAGAAATTTGCACATGCACTATTCTTTCTACAATACATGAGAAGTATATAGTCTACCTAGTTGGAAGGTATAGTTGGTGGCTTGGATATTTATTTCTTAGAAATGGAAGCATGAGACAAACACTCTTATCAAGGTTGGCTAAGTTATATTACATTCATTTCTTCTTTAGTTGATCTTATAACTTAATATATTTGAGATGAGTATCTTACATATGAAGGCTTTAATTTTTGAAGCATAGGATTGATAAGGTATGCAACTCTCAAATATAAGGATAAAAGAAAATTCATGGAAGTTGATGATGAAATAGAGGAATATTAATATGATCCTCCAGTTAAGAAAAATATTATGAATTATATTGAATTTAATTTCAGTAAATATGGAAGAACAATGCATGTCCATGATACTACAACAAACAAAGAAAGCCAAACCACATATACCAATTGGTTGAATTTATTAGAAGAAATACAAAATATTTTAATGATAAGAATTCAACTATTTCAACAATATTTCTTTCATTATGAAATTGATAATCTTGCAAGACCTTTATCAGAGTCAAATGTCGATGGGCATAAAAGGTTGACTTTTTCAACTCTTGATAAATAAAAATGCAAGCATCTTCAATTATTTTTATTATATTAGTTATATATTCAAACATCATTATTTATCAACTATCTAAATTTATTTATATGAATTTTTAAGTATTTGTATTGTGTAGTTTATTTTAATTTTCTAATATTCATATATTAAGTTTAAACCAAAGTACTCTTTTCAAGATAAAATTTGAATCATAGTACTCTTTGATACTGTTAGTAACTAATACAAAAAATAATTAAGATCCATTAGACAAATTTTATCATTTTATTTTTCTTTCAACTAGAGTTTTAAAAATAATTTTCTAATATTCAAATAATATTTAAATGTAGTTCATAGTGTTTTAGGAAACAATAAGATTCAATGTATATTGACATATGATCCTAAAAATATTGAAATATATTTTCTCTAAATATAAAAAACTATATTTAATAAATGGTTAATACACAATAATTACCATTTATAGTTTTATATTTTTAGGACACTAAAATTACAATTTAAAATAAAATAAAATAACTAACTACTACAGGCAAAGAACCCACTTGTAGAAAATTTCCATGAGATAAATATTTTGAAATATATTTAGTCATATGGAATCAAAGCCTAAATAGACGTTGATTCTATCTATTAAGTATTTTTAATGATAGTTATCCATTCAAAATCAAATCTAAAATGCCTATATCTTAGTATGTGTGTGTATGCAAAATATAATCCTACATAAATTTTAATTTGTTTTCTAAAATCTCATTTTTCATGTGGCATAATCTCCTTAATAATTTTGATTTTATTTTATAAAAAAATCCTAAATATAGTCGTATGGCCATAAAATTTAGGCTCAAATAGGAATAGTTTGTGGGATAGCATTATAAACTGATAGTAAATGATCATGTATGATATTTGAAACCACATGAGTGATCCATGTATTCCATCACAATTGAGATGTCCATTCACATGAAATGAAAACATGTAAATCTTTGCATTACAATATACTAGTTTTTAGAGAAATTATGTCAAGATAATGGAAAAATTATTAAATTAAATAATGTTAGACCAAGTGGAAAATATTTATGCATTGAAATATTAGACCCTAGTATAACTTATCTCAAACCAATTTTCATTACATAGTTATACATTTTTTGTCAAAATAGGGATAGGTGCTAACATAGGCTATAGTTAGGGATGAGTGTCAAAATTTGAAATTGTGAGAATCCATCATCTCTAGAATGTATAATGGAAATAAATAGGGATGAAAAAATGAAAAAAAAACACTAAAGGGTAACCAATATCTAAATACACACAATACTGAAAAGGAAAGAAAGAGAACTAGGAAATAATACCAAAATCTAACACCAAAATTGACAACATATAACTACTGGAAGAATGTCATGGAGGTTGTTTGAAAACATGAGCATGGAAGGCATACTATTATCTGTTGTAGTGTTTTCATTGATGTCAACATTGCATCTTGGTGTGAAGAATTTGGCTGCAAAGAATTTTGATTGTTTCCAACAAGTTTTTGGATGATTATGGAGGACATTTTTACAAAGGGATTTAATCCAGAGAAGTTGGTTGTGTTGGAAATTTACTAAGTGTAAATTTTGCTAATCCTACGTAACAGAGCATACCATTTTTGGGTTCACATTGTTTTGTGAATGAATTTTTCACTTTGCACTTATAAAGAATTTGATTCCATAATTTCATCATATTTTGTCTTTTAGTTTAAGAGTTATGAGTAATAGAAGTTCAACTCAATAAGTTACTATCATTTCCTGTACAAATTATTTGAGTAGGAGAGACCACACTTCTATGTGGATAATATTTTGGCTTTGCACTTTTGCGGAGATGTTGATAGATGGCAATAGTGTGTGAATTCCATTTTGCATTGAGTTTTGAGGTCCACGTGTCCAATTGTTGATACAAAGTTGAAGAGTTTTTGGTGTTAGGTCTTTTGTGGTGCTAACCTAATATGTTTGAAGATGTGTGAAGATTAAATATTTATTAGGGTCTTATGTGAGATCTATTATAGGTCCATGCCCACCTATTCTAAGTTATTTTGAGATTTGAATCTTGGTATGAGGCGTATGTGAAAATATTTGAGCCAACTTGTGTGTGTTGTGAATGTAATGAATGTTCTATATGTGTGTGATGCAAATATTATCAGAGCAATGCAAATTTAAGTTGTGAATGTTGATTAGAAAAGATAAGGTGATGTAAATGTAGACGAAATAATAGTGTTAGATCATAATTAAATGAAGTGTTTGAAGTCAATGTATTGAGCTTCAGTGTAACTATATTTCATGCATATGAAAGATGCAATTGTAATAGTTCAATCTAGGTTGTGAGCCACACAATCTCTTCTATCTCTTTTGTCTTAGTGGGTAGTGAGTCCACTTGGAAAGTGAGTCCACCTATAGTGAGCACTTCTATAAATATACCATAACCAGTTATAATATATTTTGAGCTAATCCTCATCGTGGCTTTTCCCATTTTGGTTTTTCCACATAAAAATATTAGTTTTATGTGTTATGTGATGTTGATATTTCATCCTTTCTTTCTTTATTGCAGTTGAATATGCTATGTGGATAAATGTTTAAATGTATGAATGGTTTCAGATAATATTGATTCAACCCCCTGTTAGTATTCTAGGTGTTCAACAATTGGTATCAGAGCTCGGTTCCCTAGAAGGAGCTTAGCCACTTGGTGAAGGTCTTGGAAGTTGAACACATGGCTACTAGAAAACTTCCTACTCCTCTCTAGAAGAAATTCCACCTATTGGATTCATAGAAGAAGATTGCATGCTTGAAAAATATGGAGATCTTAATATTTCTCTTAAAGATCTAGAGAGAAATAAAGGTGAAAAAATAGATCTGAAAGAGAATTTCAAAGAAGTAGATGAATGCATCAAAAAAATGAGGGAGAAAAGTAAGAAGTTTAGAGAAAGGAATAAGGAAGTTAGTGAGAAATTGAAGAAAGAAAATGAAATCATCACTCATCTAAAAGTGCAAGTTGAAGAAAATAAAAGAGTTGAGGAATGTCTAAATTCAATGGTGAAAATCAAATCTAAAGAATGCACAAGTCTTGAACAAGAAGTGGTAAATATGAGATCAGATATGGAGAAAACAAAGAATAATGAAGATAAATTCAAGACGAGTTCTGCAAGGCTTGAAGAAATGATTACAAATCAAAAAAATTCTAAAGAAAAATGTGGATTAGGATTTGAGAAAGGTGAAAGATCAAAATCAATGCATATACCTGGGTATGTGCAGGATCATGATGGGCCAAAAAGTGGTAATATGATGGGAATGTGGCTGACGACTTTTTTTTACCCAAAATTGATGAAACGAAAAGGGGTTTTAAAGGAGATTCTCATCTTTCCACCAATATAAATTATGCTTTATTTTTAATTTAATAAGTAATTATTATTCATTTTCTATTTGAATTACAATTAAAGTCCTAATTGATAGGTTGATTGAAAAAAATCTATAGCTTTCAAACGTTATCACATTTTGAATCCAAAACATGTGTCACATTCTATGCTTCACATACTATAGGATTAAAAAAAGAAAAAATGAATTTCATGAAGTTTTGACCAAGTTAAGGTGGTCAGACATACGAGTTTTTATATTTTTAAAAGTTGTAATAAAAATTCATAATTAATTATTTACTTGAAAAAGATTACAAAAAATATGCATCACATCGGGACATGAGTCCTCTACTTATATCTAAAATCTTATAAAAAATATTATCATTTTATTGTGGTTAGGGTGGTCAGAAGACACCTACTTATTTTCACTAAAATTTAAGTACTACTGCTTTGAAATTTTAAATTTTCACCAAATATATATATATATATATATATAAGAAAAACCTAGTAGTTTAGAAGCTACATTCAATTTTCTATAGATTTTATTCTTACATATTTTTGAGCTAATATAGATAACCTATTCAAATTTTTACGTCAAGTTGCCTAACTCTAATTTTTCTGAATTTTTTTCCACTTAAGGGCCTGTTTTTTCCATGATGATCCTACACATTCCCATCTAATGTAGAAAATAAGATTGATGAACCAAAGAAGATTGAAGATAAGAACTATGGCAAGTAGATCTGGAATCAATGGAATGAAGCTAGAATACCACTAGTCAGACAACCAAATGCTCAAAGGTACCGATCCTTTTGTTGGAGCCTAAAATTCCATGCAAATTTTAGGATCCCATGTGTGAAAATTTGATTTTGGCACTCAGAAAACTCAGTTGTAAAATCAGCCCCCAGAGCACATCTTGAAAAATCATAACTTTGGATCTGTTCATTTTCATGCCAAACCAACTTGAAACATGTTTATCTACCATATGTGAGTGTGCATGCTAGTTTTCAGCTCCATATGATCAATTTTGACAAGGATTCAAAAGGCCAAGTTAAAGGGTTCTGCAAAGGTTTGTTCTCTACACATGGTAAAATTTGTTAAAATGGTCAACTTTGGAAGGAAATATTACATAACCAAGAGAGTTTCATCACAAACTAATTGGTTCCTTTGATTCTCTCCACCAAGATCTACCTTCATATCAATTTTCAGGGCTTTTACACATCATTTGGTATTTTTTTGAAATTAAATTCAAATGAATTTTACCTAGTTTGACATCTGCAATTCTAGAAAATTGTCACAGATATCATCTTTGGCATTTAATATTTTGCAAAGGAGGAAGATTGAAGAAAAAACCATTTTCCTACATACTCATGGAGCCTAAATAAACCAGTCCTCAAAGTTACAGCTTCTCCAGAGATGATGTGATATTTTTCCAAGAAGGCAAGTTGGCATGTTTCAAATAGTTCTCACAAGTGCAGTTTCAGAAAGTGTTGATTAGGCTACTTTGAAAATCAATATCTTTCAAATCTAATGGATTTATACAAAACCATTTGATACAACATACTCCCCTATCATAACTCAACATGTTGGTGCATTTTCATGACCCTGGGAGAGAGTTTCGTCAGTTTTTCGCAGTGATTTTGGAGGCTACTTGGATTGTTGTGATTATAATGCATAAATTGGGAAGTATCAAGAAATAACAGTACCACTGCAAAGGCCGCCAATGAGGACCTGATATTG
Organism: Sequoia sempervirens; assembly: GCA_007258455.2. Taxonomy (NCBI): domain Eukaryota; kingdom Viridiplantae; phylum Streptophyta; class Pinopsida; order Cupressales; family Cupressaceae; genus Sequoia; species Sequoia sempervirens. The sequence goes on from VDFB02000003.1 coordinate 253,801,268, forward strand.
TTGTAAGTGGAAATGATCCAAAGGAATTTCACACTCATAATAGAACATTTGAAAGTCATATTATGAATAATAGCATTGTAGATCCATTAGAGGAAAAAATATCAAGTGCTACATTGAAAGAAGTCCCTAGAATCTGAGGTCTTGGGAAACATGGACAACATAAAATGATGCAAATACTGAATTGAAGAAGGATAAAAGGAGGGTTGATTGAAAGATATCTAACACCTTTAGAAATGAAAGAGCATCTTAATCTATTGAGTCTAATTTTTATAGGTTGTATATAGCGGGTCTCTCAGCTTAATAGCCTAGCTAAGAAAATAGCCTGAGGCATGCATTGATTGAAAGGGAAAATTAGTCCTTATACTATACCCAATGACACTATTATCAATTTTGTCAGAATAATGAGCAGCCAGCTATCTATGTTGAATTTGTATAAAAGAATAGATTGCTTATGTTCCATATGTCAATATGGCCATTTCACAAAGGGTTCCAGTAGGCCTTACCAATTCCTAGGTTTGTGATCATAAAAGAAGTCTGTATATGCAAAAGAGTTCTCAGGGTGTCACATTGCACTCATTCTTTGAAGGTTGTGTTGGTCTAACCATTATTTGTATTGAATTAATTCAACATTCATCATTGGTAGTATAATTGTTACAAAATACTCTGATTATACTTGCTCACAATGTGTGGTTTTATCAGTAGTACAAATAGGTTTCATCAAGGAGAAAAAAACAAGTGGTCTTCCCATAAATTTGAAGAGATTTGGCCACTAGCTTTTACTTCCAATGAAAGCCAATGATATAATAAAAATGGGGTTCAGATTTGTGAACTTGTTTGCCTTATATTGATTTAAATAGCTTGAGCAGTGTGGATGAAAAGGATTGGAATATGGCAAGCTCAATGGAGACACTTTGATGAGTGCTTCTTTTCTCGGGCATTCTCTATGCTATGCAAAGAATACCTCAAGAAAGATGAATTTTAACCAAAGAAGCTTGTTAAGTGTGGATCATGCTTTTGGTTAAGTTGAGATAATACTTGAAACTAAATCAGTAATAGAAGAAGGCAGGATATTTGCATTTGATGTGTAATATCAAGGGCTATCAACCGTATGAAATCCGTTGGCATAACAATATTGTAGGTATGTGTCATGCATTGAACATATCCACAAATACATTTCCCTTGCATCTCTACGTTTCTATTCTAATTCAGTGAAATTGAGTTAACATAAGAGACATCTATGATAAAAAAAATCTGATTGGGAGGAGTCTATTGTATCTTGTAAATATTTAACCAATAATGTGAAGGGTATTGAAAGGAGAGGCCATGCAAAATCAAGGTATAGAGTGAATTGATTTATAGGCTGATGAAAGATAAAAGAATGAGGCATCATTTTGTTTAAAGAACTGTGTAAGAATGGTACAAAATGCAATCACCATAGGCATAGACCCTAAAATGGTATGATATGGCAAAGGAAATTTTCACATATGTACAAAGAGCTGTTGTAGGAAACATGTGTTACTTTGCACAAGAATAGTTTGCACTTGCAATGAAAATGTATCAATTGTTTGAGGGAATTCTATTTTGGCATCAACACCCAAACTTTATTATATAGCTCGAACACATTATCATGCAGAATGATCACAAGATTGTAAATGAATACTATTAAGAGTAGAATGGGGGCAAGGAAGGTATTTGACAGGGCTAAAGGAGAGGTTATCTGGGTTGTTGATTTACTTGATGAAGTAGCAGAGGCTTCCAGATGGCTTTGATAAGAAAAACCATCTAATAGAATCCAAAAGGAAAGCTGACCCACATCACCGCCAGTGCAAAGAAAAATATGTGCAGTGCTACAGTAAACTCCAAATGTTTCCCACATTCCCGCCAACAAACCCTATTGCCTATGCGGGTGTAAGAATTCTCATGTTCCTACAAGGAGTTTCAAATCTGTGTGCAGGAGTGCGGTGAAATTTAAGACCCTTCTTGCATTACCGTGGATGCTCCCATGAAATAATGCGGGACAACGGTGGAAGTAGAAAATAATTAGACATAAAGTTCTCCAAGAAATAATTTGTGCGGGATAGCGGGAAATGAAATATGAAATATTTTAATATGGAAGCTCAAAATATATTTGCAAGCACATGGGAAAATATAATTATTTTGAGGAGTATAATATTTCACCCAAAAATAAAAATATTTGTACATGGAGGGTTAGACCAATGAATAAATATTTTACCCAACAAATGAATTTCCTAAATGGAAAATAGGTGAAATGAGAATTTTAAAAGGGAGAAATAAAATTATGTAGTGGGTAATTCTTTCATCCAAAGGACATTTCGGGAAAAATATAAAGTGAGAAATTTCCAGCAAAGGAATTAAAATTAAAGTATTGTGGGAATGCAAAAGTCAAGAAGATTAAAATTAAAATATTTTAATCTATTAATTATTCAAATGAAGAGTTGCAACAAATGGGCATGTGAATGGTCATAACCCTAAAGTGTAATGTATATATGTAAGATGAAATCATCATCAACCATGAGAATTATGAATAAGCAGTAGGTAGCTAGTTGGATAGGTTGATCAGTTGTTGAAAAATAGCATCATGTTGTGTATTGCAAAATCTTTTGAAATAATATAATGGATAAGAAGGCTCAAATTGGTGATCCAATTATGGTGTCAATTGTTTGTTGAATTAATTGAAAGTATTATTTGGTTGTCTCCAAGGTTGATATTTCCTTATTATTTAAATTGATGTATCAAGCATATCTTCAATTTATCAAGGCACATTTGTTGTTCTTGTGTGGTTCAGTTAACTGGCTCCTTCAAGGAAGGATTAAATTCTTTTAATTAATCATAGTAATCTGGAAAAGGTCATTTGGATCAATAAGAAGAACATGATAGTTGCATTCTTGCATGTTTATCCAAGGTATAAACAATCACAAATGCCAAGCAATTAGAATTGTAGCTAGTAAGTAAGTAGCATATCTTTCACCTCTTGACTCCATTAACCCAATAGAAGTAGGCACTGGTCATACCAATTCCATTCTAGAATTTCATAAAATATTAAATTCAAAACATTAACATTTCAATTATTACATTAGGAGTAAACTAGTCAATAAGCCATCATCTATTACATTTTATGCCATTGTGATAGATACATAGATTTAATTAAGTCACATAGTTTAAGTCTGCTTCATTTCCATCTAGGTATACCCACCTAGGTCTAGCAGAGCCTGAGGAGAAGAAGGTTCAAATACATTGTTTGGCCTTGTTCGTTAGCCTGAAATGTACACCAAGAGCTTGGCAACCTCTTGTGGTTTTTCAACCAACATTTTTGGGAACTAACAGATTGGCGACTCTATTGGGGAGAAATGTCAGAAAATTTGGTTCCAGCTTTTCCATTTCAAAATTCAATCTAAATTTCCCATTTAGGTAATTACTTCCATATTGTTGAGTAAGGGTATTTTGATGGGGTAAACCAATAACAGTTTCAAAATCAATTTCATTTTCCTACTTTTGGAAAACAGATTGGAAACTCTGGAAAAATATTGATGAAGAATACAAAAAACATTTTGGAAATACAACATTTCCAGTCAAAAATAGAAATATTGAAGTATGTATAGTAATTATTCTTTGCCCCATGCACACTATGGTGCAGTGGAGATTTTTGGCAAAGGGGGTCATGCACACCATTCATAGTAGCATGTTTCTTCACCACAATCATCAAAACAAATAAATACTTATCCTGTCCCTCTTGGTCAGAGATTAGTGAACTATCAAGATCATGAAAATAATCAGTATGTTGGCCACTATCAATACCAAGCTCCATGTCAAAATGCATGAAGCAAGATTATTCTACAAGAAGAAGTTAATTTATAGCGAGTAAATTTCTAGTTGAAGGTAGCAGATCTTGCATTGCTCAAACCACTTGATTTTAGAAACATTCAGGTTTATCCAAATCATTCTCCTCCCTTGAATATTAAAAATAATTTGCCAAAATTTAGTGGATACAAATCAGAATCATCAAATATGCACCTGTAGCAATTCATTGATTTAGTGGTGAATTGGAAAATCAATGGAGAGGATGTTATCATGAAGCTCTTTGTTAAAACATTAGAAAATGATGTTGAAGACTAGTTTTATAGGTTTCCCATGCTTTTCATATCTTCATGGAATGAACTTGCAAATAAATTCATCTACCAATTTAAAGAGAAAAATAAAAAGTGTTCACAAAAGGGAAGTCAAAGAATGTCAGAATCTGGATTTGCTTTATTCAAGAGAACATTGAATTTTTATATGAAAATACTTGCTAATGTTAGGCCTGATAAATCCATATGCATTGAAACATTCATGAAAATGTATGTGCCTCATTCAGACGAATGGCCTGAGTCATGGAAACTAATTACTTTCAACTAGGTGTATGAAATGATTGGATTCATAGAAAAGAAAAGGTATGAGGATGCTATCAATAGTGAACACAAAGGAAAAATCATTGATGAAGATGGAGAAATTAATAAAATAATGCAGCCAATAGAAGAATCAAGTGTAAGTGAAAATGATTCCTGGGTATGTGCAGGATCATGATGGGCCAAAAGTGGCGATATGATGTGTATTTGTAGGGTATGTGGCTAATGACTTTTTTTTACCCAAAATTATTGAAATGAAAAGGGTTTTTGAAGGAGATTCTCAACTTTCCACCAATATAAATTATGCTTTACTTTGAATTAATAAATAATTATTATTTATTTTCTATTTAAATTACGACTAAAGTCCAGATTGATAGACTGATTGAAAAACATCCATAGCTTTCAAACAGTATCATATTTTTGGAATCCAAAATATGCATTACATTCTATACTTCACATACTATAGGATTAAAAAAATAAAAATTGAATTTCATGAATTTTTGACCAAGTTAAGGTGGTCAGACATATGAGTTTTTATATTTTTTTTAAAATTGTAATAAAAAATTCATAATTAATTATTTACTTGGAAAAAAATTATTAAAAAATATACATCACATTCAAACATGAGTCCTCTACTTATGTCTCAAATCTTATAAAAAAATATTATCATTTTATTGTGGTTAGGGTAGTCAGATAGACACCTAGTTCTTATCTTTTCCCTGAAATTTAAGTACTATTGCATTGAAATTTCAAATTTTCACCAAATAGATTTTTTTTAAAAAAAAAAACCTAGTAGTTTAGAAACTAAATTAAATTTTCTACAAATTCTATTCTTACATATTTTTGAAATAATATAGATAACTTATTCAAATTTTTATGTCAAGTTTCCTAACTCTGATTTTTCTAAATTTGTTGCCACTTAAGGGCTTGTTTTTTCCATGATGATCTTGCACATACCCTCCTATGACAACTTGCATGAGGAGGGAAGATATAGAGGGTCTCATCTGCATAACAAATTGTGACTGTGAGAAGTCCATTGAAAATTCATATTTTGATGAAAATCATGAGGATTTGCAATCAAGTGATTCTTGCAACTCTTATGGAGATCAAGAGGAAGAAGCAAGCTCATTTGATAGTGAACAAATAACACATCCAACTATAGTTGAATGCCATGGAAACACATTTGATGAAGAAGAGGTTTGTACACTTAAAAATGGTTTCCAATTTTTTTCAAATCCATTGTATGATGAAAAGATAGGTGAACATCAGATGATATTTTGCCAAGTTGTGCTAGAGCATGAATTTCAGGTTTTTTCAAATCCACTTTATGATGAGGAAGAAACATTTTCAAATAACTAGGAGAATATATCAACTTGTGGAACAAATGATTGTGTTGATAATTCATCTATTTTTTTCTATGATGATCTTGAGCCTCATTATGATGATGAAAAAGTGAAAAGTACATCAACAATGAAATGGAAATAGAGGCATGTTCATTCAGTAGTGAACAAATTTCAGATTTTCCGGCAGTGGAGTACCAAAAGTACACACATAAAAAAGATTCAAAAAAAAATTCCACAAAATTAGTTGGTTTGAATGTGTAAAATAATGATTGTATGAACCATGAGTTTGTGTCATTGCCAATTAGTGACATAAAAGAGAGAGAAAATTTCAGATCTGATTGTCTCAGAAGATGTGGATGAGATAGAATTTTTAGACTTTCAAGAGAAGCATTCAAATTTTTAGTTCTCAATACAGTTGGAAGATCATTTAACAATACATAATACTGAGCAAAATACTAAGAAAAGTTGCATTGAATGTGAAAACACTTTTGAAAATGAAAAGGATTTATCACATGATGATGGAAAATATGAACTACAGAATGGTAAAAGGAGCATGAGTCAGGATGAACACAATAGTTTTCTTAAAGTTTCCAATGGTAGTACATGTAGCAGGGCAGATTGCATGAATGTTTTCAAGAGGAATTTGATGAACTCAAGACAAAATAAGGTGTATGAAAAGGAAAGTAGGGGCATTTCTTTTGGTGGCCTTGTGCCATCAGTTGTGTTGTGGTTTTGTCAAACCATACTAGTTTAGGAGGAAGTTTAATTTGGTTGCTCAAAGCACTTGGTCTGCTCTCCCAGAGACTTGGATTCTTGCTATGCCCACAAGGTGCATACATCCCCAGATGGAGCCACTGTTGGAGCCTAAAATTCCATGCAAATTTTAGGATCCCATGTGCGAAAATTTGATTTTGGCACTCAGAAAACTTAGTTGTAAAATGAGCCCCTAGAGCACATCTTGAAAAATCGTAACTTTGGATATGTTCATTTTCATGCCAAACCAACTTGTAAACGTGTTTATCTACCATATGTGAGTCTGCACACTAGTTTTTAGCTTCATACGATCAGTTTTGATAGGGATTCAAAAGGCCAAGTTAAAGGGTTCTGCAAAGGTTTGTTGTCTACACAGTAAAATCTATTAAAATGGTCAACTTTGGAAGGCAATATTAAGTAACCAAGAGAGTTTCATCACAAACTATTTGGTGCCTTTGATTCTCTCCACCAAGATCTACCTGCATATCAATTTTCAAGGCTTTTGGACATCATTTGGTATTTTTTCAAAATTAAATTCAAATGAATTTTACCCAGTTTGACATCTGCATTTCCAAAAAATTGTCATAGAGATCATCTTTGGCGTTTAATATTTTGTAAAGGAGGAATATTGAAGAAAAACCCATTTGCCTACATACTCATGGAGCCTAAATAAATCATTCCTCAAAGTTACAACTTCTTTAGAGATGATGTGATATTTTTCCAAGGCAAGTTGGCATGTTTCAGATAGTTCTCACATGTGCAATTTTAGAAAGGGCTGATTGGAATACTTTGAAAATCAATATCTTTCAAATTTGATGGCTTTATACAAAACCGTTTGATACAACATACTCCCCTATCATAACTCAACTTGTTGCATTTTCATGACCCCAAGAGAGAGTTTGGTCAATTTTCCGTAGTGGTTTTGGAGGCTACTTGGCATGTTCTAATTATAATGCATAAATTGGGAAGTCTCAAGAAATAATAGTACCATTGCAAAGGCCACCAATGAGGACCTGATATTGTTGTAAGTGGCAATGATCCAAAGTAATTTCACACTCATAATAGAACATTTGAAAGTTAGATTATGAATAATAGCATTGTAGATCCATTAGAGGAAAAAATATCAAGTGCTACATTGAAAGAAGTCCCTAGAATCAGAGGTCTTGGGAATGTGGATAACCTAAAAGGATGCAAATACTGAATTGAAGAAGGATAAAAGGAGGGTTGATTGAAAGATATCTAACACCTTTAGAAATGAAAGAGCATCTTAATCTATTAAGTCTAATTTTTATAGGTTACAGTATATAGTGGGTCTCTCAGCTTAATAGCCTGGCCAAGAAAATAGCCTAAGGCATGCATTGATTGAAAGGGAAAATCAATCCTTATACTATACCCAATGACACAATTGTTGATTTTGTCATAATAAGGAGAAGCTAGCTATCTATGTTGAATTTGTACAAAAGAATAGAGTGCTTATGTTCCATATGTCAATATTGCCATTTCACAAAGGGTTCGAGCGCACCTTACCAATTCCCATCTTTGTTATCATAAGAGAAGTTTGTATATGCAAAAGAGTTCTTAGGGTGTCACACTGCACTCATTCTATGAAGGTTGCATTGGTTTGGGCATTATTTGTATTGAATTAATTCAACATTCATCATTGGCAGTATAAGTGTTACAAAATACTCTAATTATATTTTCTTAGAATGTGTGGTTTTATCAGCAGTACAAATAGGTTTCATCAAGGAGACAAAAACAAGTGAACGTTTTCCCATAAATTTGAAAATATTTTTCCACTGTTACTTCCAATGAAATTCAATGATATAATGAAAATGAGGTTCGGGTTTGTGAACTTTTTTTCCTTATATTGGTTTAAATAGCTTGAGCAATGTGGATGAAAAGGATTGGAATATGGAAAGCTCGATGGAGATAGTTTCATGAGCTCTTATTTTCCCAGGCATTCTATATGCTATGTAAAGAATACCTCGAGAAAGATGAATTTTAACCAAAGAAGCCTGTTAAGTGTGGATCATGCTTTTGGTTAAGTTGAGATAATACTTGAAACTAAATTAGTAGCAGAAGAAGGCAGGATATTTGCGTTTGATGTGTAATATCAAGGGCTATCAACTATATGAAATCCGTTGGTGTAGCAATATTGTAGGGATGTGCCATGCACTGAACATATCCACAAATACATTTCCCTTTCATCTCTACGTTTCTATTCTGATTTAGTGAAACTAAGTTAACATAAGAGACATCTATGGTAAAAAATCCAATAGGGAGGAGTCTATTGTATCTTGTAAAAGTTTAACCAATAATGCGAAGGGAATCGAAAGGAGAGGCCATGCAAATTCAAGGTATAAAGTGGATAGATTTACAGGCCAATGACAGATAAAAGAATGAGGTGTGATTTTTTTTGAAGAACTGTGTAAGAATGGTACAAAATGCAATCACCACAGGCATAGACCCTAAAATGGTATGATATGGCAAAGGAAATTTTCACACAGGTATAAAGAGCTACTACAGGAAACATGTGTTATTTTGCACAAGAATAGTTTGCACTTGCAATGAAAATATATCAATTGTTTGAGGGAATTCTATTTTGGAATTGACACCCAAACTTTATTATATATAGCTCGAACACATTATCAAGCAAAATGATGGCAAGATTGTAAACAAATATTATTAAGAGTAGAATGGGGGCAAGGAAGGTATTTGATAGGGCTAAAGGAGAGGTTGTATGGGTTGTTGATTTACTCAATGAAGTAGCAAAGTCTTCCAAAGGGCTTTAAGAAGAAAAACCATCTGATGGAATCCAAAAGGAAAGTTGACCCGCATCATCACCAATGCAAAGCAAAATATGTGCAGTGTTGCAATAAACCCCAAATGTTTCTTGTAGTCCCGCCAGCAAACCCTAATGCCTATGTGGGTGAGCAGTGAGCATTCCCATGTTCCCTCAAGGAGTCTCGAATCTATGTGCAGGAGTGCGGTGAAATTGAAGACCCTTCCTGCATTACCATGAATGCTCCCATGAAATAATGTGGGACAATGGTGGAAGTAGAAAATAATTAGACATAAAGTGCTTTGAGAAATAATTTGTTCGGGATAGCGGGAAATGAAATATGAAATATTTTAATATGGAAGCTCAAAATATATTTGCAAGCACATGGGAAAAGATAATTATTTTGAGGAGTATAATATTTCACCCAAAAATAAAAATGTTTGTACATGGAGGGTTAAACCAATGAATAATTATTTTACCTAACAAATGAATTTCCTAAATGGAAAATGGGTGAAATGAGAATTTTAAAAGAGAGATAAAATTATTGCAGTGGGTAATTCTTTCATCCAAATGAAATTTCAAGTAAAATATAAAGTGAGAAATTGCCAGCAAAGGAATTAAAATTAAAGTATTGTGGGAATGCAAAAGTCAAGAAGATTAAAATAAAAATATTTTAATCTATTAATTATTCAAATGAAGAGCTACAAAAAATGGGCATGTGAAGGGTCATAACCCTAAAATGTAATGTATATATGTAAGATGAAATCATCATCAGTAATGAGAATTGTGAATAAGCAGTAGGTAGCTAGTTGGGTAGGTTGATCAGTTGTTGGAAAAGAACATCATGCTATGTATTGCAAAATCTTTTGAAATAATATAATGGACAAGAAGGCTTAAATTGGTGATCCAATTACCCGATGTCAATTGTTTGTTAAATTAATTGAAAGTATTATTTGGTTGTCTCCAAGGTTGATATTTCCTTATTATTTAAATTGATGTATCAAGCATATCTTCAATTTATCAAGGCACATTTGTTGTTCTTGTGTGGTCTAGTTAACTGGCTCTTTCAAGGAAGGATTAAATTCTTTTAATTAATCATAGTAATCTAGAAAAGGTCATTTGGATCAATAAGAAAAACTTGATAGTTGCATTCTTGCATGTTTATACAAGGTATAAATAATCACAAATTCCAAGCAATTAGAATTGTAGCTAGTAAGTAAGTCACATATCTTTCACCTCTTGACTTCATTAACCCAATAGAAGTAGGCATTGGTCATACCAATTTCATTCTATAATTTCATAAAATTTTATTCAAAACATTCACATTTCAATTATTACATTAGGAGTAAAATAGTCAATAAGCCATCATCTATTACATTTTATGCCACTATGATAGATACATAGATTTAATTAAGTCACATTGTTTAAGTCTGCTTCATTTACATAGGTATACCCACCTAGGTCTAGTAGAGCCTAAAGAGAAGAAGGTTCAAATACATTGTTTGGCCTTGTTCATTAGCCTGAAACGTACCAAGAGCTTCGCAACATTTTGTGGTTTTTCACCCAACATTTTTGAGAACTAACACCTTTAATGGTATTTTTTTATTCTTTCCATAGATTTGGACATAAGGAAATGGAATGTAAAAGTAGAGTGATTTATAATGTTCCATCCTTTACTAGTCAATGCTTTACATGGAAGATATTTGGTCATAGAGCTAGTGAATGTAAAAGTCAAATAATGAATAGTTATAAAAATGGTAGAATGGTTCAATATTTCATTGGTTACTGTTATACATGCAATGGATTTAGACACAATGCTAATCAATACAAATCTATAATGAAGGGAAGGAATATTCATAAAAATATATATATATGCTACAATTGCAGTAGACCTGGATGCATTGCTAAGTTTTGTAGAAGTGAAAATATGAAGGATAAACTGATAAAGAGGAATGAGCTAATAAATATTGATTTGGAAAAAATGAAGGAGATGAATAATATTAAGAAGGATGACACATAGGTTGAGGATGAATCTGTACCACCATTTGATGTAGATGTTTCCTCTGAAAACTAGATTGAGAGCTTTGGCTTAGGGGGAGCTTTAATGAAAATATTTCCCCCCGAAAGAAGAGGTATTGATGCCTCAATACAAAGATATGTGGTGTAGATCAACATACTTGATCTATTGGAGAATATTGTGGAAGAAAATATGGCAATGCAGAATTTCACAGAGCATGTGAAGTCAATTGTGCATACAGAGAAGGGTTTGATAACTTTATTGTTTGAAGCATTCAATAAAAAATTAGGTCAGATCAAAGGGATATAAGTGATCTCACTTAGTCAAAATTATTTCATAAGAAGCATTGAGAAGGATCAGAGCAACAAAGAAGTGATTTGGAGTGATCAAAGTGATTTGCGATTTGGTACATTGAAACCCTAATTGATAAAGTGAAGAAAAGGTATTTATAATCTTTGTTTATACTATTTTTCATAGAAAATTTTGGTTTGAAACTAATTAGAATTCATTAACAATAGAAATGTCAAGGGTTATTGAGGTTACTATGAAGCCACAACCAAAATCTAAGAGATACCTAGCAAAATCAATAGAAGATGACCCGTTAGGTGCCTTCTCGCATGTTCTATATGGGTTTTTATGGATAGAAGATATAAAGATTTACATTCATGGTAAAATGGAAGAATATGATCATAGTAAGCTAGGGAATTTGTGGGTAAGTGAGCAAACTGGAGATAACTATTCCCTAAAACCTAAATATCAAAACCTAGTTGCAAAGAAATTGGATGTATGACAATGGTTTCCAAACTTCTGATATGATGACAAGTGGATTAGAATGGCATTAAGTAGAATACATGATAAGTTAGTTTAGAATGGCATGCCTGGGATGACAACAAAAAAGGTGATTAGAGAGGTTATAGGTCTATGCTCCACCATATCTATTCCTATATTGAAATCTATCAAAAATGAAATGGTAATGGAATGCACAAGTGCTACCTATGATAGAAGAGCTCTAACTGTTAAAACAATTAAAAATTCAGCTATGAGGTACGTAGCAATGGTAATTGGTTATAAAATTTATTTTATAAATAGAGAAAAATCAATGGTTGCCAAATTGCAATCAATGTGGCATATGAAATGGTTGAAAAATATGTGGAATATGATCTTTGTGAGTTTACAAGGAAATAATTGATGGAGAATTTGAAGCAAACCAAAGAGAAGAAATATGCATTCAAATATGGTACTTCGATTACGTTTTTGCTATTTTATTTCTTGAAGGAGATTCTCAAAATAAAAAGTATAACGTATATAGAAGGAAGAATAGTTTCCCATCACATTGTAGACTTTATGAGGAGTCTTGGTGACTTGAAAGAAAAAGATGAGGCTCTTACAACCTTCTTTGCAATTTTTTAGAAAAGGATGAATGCCAAAGAAATAATTTCAATAAAATTAGTTGAAAAATATAAGAATTACATTACATTTTTGGTGTCAATAGACCAATGCATCATGGTGGAAATTGAATTGATATCTATGATGATCCTTGAATTGGAACATGAGGTAACTGAAGAAGAAATTATTGCATTTGTGGATAACTTGTTGAAAATCCTAAAGGATACAACAAAGGCAAGGTATGGAACCTATGAAGAGAAATCCTTAGAGGTGCACATGGATCAAAAGAAACCATAGATACAAAAGAAGGTTGAAAATATGGTTGATAAGTACACAAAAGATATGGGTTTTACCAAGGAGCAAGTGGAATAGCTAAGAGAAAAAGCTAAGGGAGAATCAAGTGGTATAGGAGGATCTAAAACCATAAGAATATCTAGTAGGACTGTTACCACCCCTCCTACTATTTAGAAGTCCTCCAATATTGGAAAATTTTTGGAGAAAAGAGGAAAACTACAGATAGTCCTCTGATGAAGAAGAAATCCTCTCCAGTTGAGCATACAACAAGACCAGAGAAGAAGAAGGCTACTTTGATAGCACCACCTACAACCCTTTCCAAGAGAATAACCAAGAAAAAAGTATTTAGAGAGAAAAATGTGAGTGTAAATGTAGAAGAAGAAGAAGAAGAATAAGAAGAGGAAGAAGGACCCCAATTGGTCTAGAAGAGAATAAGTGAAGCTTCACAAAGTGATTCTTGTTCTAAAAGGAAGAAGGTGGATATAGTGGACACCTCTAAAGAAGAAGAAATTGAGAAAGAAAAAGAAGTCTTTTTTTAGTGCAAATGAGGAAAAAGAAGAAAGGGTCTCTGGAAAAGAAGAAGAAGGTAAAGACAAAGAAAAAGGCTCTAAATGAAAAGAAGAAGCAAAAAAAAGTAAGACCCCATTCTCCCATGAATTTGGATGCATTTTTCAACAATATTCTATAGAATGATATGTTAGCAGATATAACTGCCTTGTATAATGAAACATATGAGGTGGATAAGGCCACCATTGTTGGGAAAATTGAATTAAGTATATCATTTCTTTAGAGGTTGATATGAAGAACATTCAGAACTAAATTCCCATAGAGTTATGGAATGTATTGGTGAAAAGAAGACTAGAAACAATTAAAGAAGAAGGAAATATAAAGGAATATGCATTAGAGAAGGTCGGTGCTCCTCTTTCAAAGGAAGAAAAAGCCACATTGGTTGAATTATACAAAACCAAATCCAAAGTTAAGAAAAGGGTGACTACCCTTATGGGTAGAGACAAAGGTGAGTTTGAGAAGATTTGGAAGGAGATAGTGGACAAGACTACATACATTGCACAAAAATATGGCATGACTTTTGAAGAAACCACTTCAGAAGTGATGATAGACGAAGAAGTAGTGGAAATCGATGCTCAACACGAGCATGTTGTTGATGAAGAGCTTATACAAGATAATGCCCTATGAAAGTGGAAGAGTTGACACAAAAAGATGAAGAAGTGGAGAAAAATGTTGAAGGAGAGACTGTCACTAGGGAAGAAACAACAAAGCAAGACACTTCTCTTCCTTTGATGCTTGAAGAAAATATTGAGTCTCCTCCTCCGATTAACCCTAACCAACCTACAGAGGAAGAAAATATGAATAAAGATGTTGAAGAAGAGTGAGTTGAGGTAGAGAGGGAAGATGAGCAGGAGAAGGAAGATCAAGATAAGAATGAGAAGGCCTTGGGAGATGGAAAAATAGAAGATAAAAATCCAATAAACTATGATAATAAAGAGGAAAAGAACTTGAAAGAGAAAGCTATAGAGATGACAAAGAATTCTGGTGAATCCTTTGGCTACTCCAGATATTCGTTGAAGAATATACTAGGAATAAAGTTGAATTCCAAACCTGTTGTTTCTTCACAACTAGTACAACTTCTTATGCAATAGGGCAATGTGGGCCTAGACCAACTTTCCCCACTCCACAAGCTATAGCTGGGAGATGTATTTCATGCATCTACCCAAAAGTAGATGCATCAAAAGAGTGGAGAGTTAATGGAAGAAGCAGTAAATGCATTGCATGAGGCCATACCCAATGCCAACATGGATACTTCTCTCTTTGATATGAAAAAAATTAAGCTTTTAATTGATTCTTTTAAGGAGTATGCCTTCAGATTCAAAGGTGAAGTAGAGAAAGAAGCAGAAAAGAGAATAAATGATAGGAAAATGATGAAGATTATAGAGAAGTGTACAGTTGTGGGTGATCTCACAATACTGGTTTACAATTTTTGGCCAAATTGGACATTGAACTATTTTTTTCTTACTAAATCTTCACTTTCGGGCACCTATAGCGGCTAAACCGTGAGGAATTTGACTATGATGCAAACTAGTGATTTGTGAAATTTTGTCTATAGATTCTAAATTTTTTTTTTTCAAAATTTTTGGAGTCATATTGCACTTCTTTTTCCATCTCCTTTGAAAACTAGTTTTTTTCAATAAACACAATTTTTAAGGAGTGACACTCACTGCATACAACAACTTTTTTTCCATGAAGGATAAATTTTTTTTTTTTTCGAATTTAGATTTGTAACTACGATATCTAGTGCTTCCAATTGGTTTAATAGTTTTCTATTGAATATTTTTTCTTTAATCAAGTTTCAAAGTCAAACCAAATACAATTCAGATATAGGCGGACCGTATACAACATAAAAAAAATTATATGCATCGAAATTCAAATTTTTTTGTTGGATCAAGGACTTCAATATCTAGTGCACTAATATTTTTCATTTTTTTTTATAATTTGCTATTTTTCCACATGTGCAGAACAAAGAGCCTGATTTTTGGTGAAAAACCTATGTTTATTCAAACTAAAAAAACAAATACATAATAAAACCAAAACATATTAAAATTATATTTGTTGGATAGCTCGTTCCAAGGAATACCATCGTCCATTTGGGTCTATGAAGTCTCCTCCATTTTCATCCTCAACTCGAGCTTCGAAGGGAAAAATTCTAGACTTTTTTGGTGCCAAAGGGGGAGAAAGGGGGAAAAGGGGGGTTCAAGCGAACCCCCTTTCCACAACCTTTTCGCTTGCTTTTTTTCCTGGGAAATGTGGGACCCAACATTTAATGGGTTCACTTGAAGGGGGGTTCTAGTGAACCCCCTTTGGGTTCTCTCAAACCTGATGTTCGTTCAAACCCCCAAAAACCAATTTTTTTGCATGGAGGCATTTTTTGCAAATTTTCCTTCCTCACAGTGCTGGAATTGTAAACTAGTTTTGTGGGTTTACCCTTGCACACAAGAAGTTTTTTAAAAATTTGAAGGATGCACAAATTTGTGTAGATGAGGTGAAGGCTCTAAATCAATATTGCACAAAGTGGCCCTGTGCCACACAAAGAATTAAAAAGGATATAGACTCCATTGAGTCCCAGATCAACAATAACTTTGATGCATATGATCCAATATTAGAGTTGACTAGAAACACAAGGAACACCATTGAAGATTTGCGTAAGAGGTTCTTTCAAGTGTAGGCACAAAAATAAAACATCATTTTTCAGTTTGGAGAGATAAGGGATCTAGTAAATGAAAAATTTATCAATATCTCAAGTGCTCTTCTGAGCGCTAATAAAGCTTCATAGATGAATCTGGTACCTAGCACTCTAGAAAAAGGAAAAGAGATGTTGATGGAGTTTGAGACTCAATCTAGATTTCTTGGAGCTACAAAGAGGATGTGGGAAGATGTCAAGAAAGCATGGAAGATCCATTTGTAGAAGCTACAAGATTCAGCATCCTCTAATTGACACATTCTCTATTCTTTATGCATTTAAGTTTTAGTTTCAAATTCTTTGTACATATGTAGAGTATATAGAGTTGTTTCCAGTATAGTTTTTTTTTTGTTCTAGTACATGACTCAAAGGGAGTCAATTCAATTTTATAGTTTGTATATATATATATATATATATATATATATATATATATATATATATATATATATATATATATATATATATATATATATATATATATACATCTATTTCTTATGGGGAGATTTGGTATGAGTCAAATAAATTGGTGTATGAACACTTTGACCTTGATGTCAAAGGGGGGGAATGTTTTGCAGATATTTTGGCATCTTTCCATCAATGAGAAGGGGGAGATTGTTAGAAGAATTTTATTGATGTTATTTGGCAACATGAGCATGGAAGGAATACTATTATGCATTGTAGTGTTGTCATTGATGTCAACATTACATCTTGGTGTGAATAATTTTGATGCAAATCATTTTGATTGATTCCAAAAAGTTTTTGGATGATTATGGAAGAAATTTTTGAAAAGTGATTTGATCCGAAGAAGTTGGTTTTGTTAGAAATTGACTAAGTATCAATTATGCTAATCATGTGTAATAGAGCATACCATTTTTAGGCCCACATTGGTCCATGAATGAAGCTTTCCCTCTACACTTCTAAAGTTATTTTTTTGGTTGTTAGAGGCATCTAAATCCAAAATTTAATCATGTTTTGGATTTTGGTTTGTAAGTTATGAGTAACAAAATTTTGACCAGGTGACAAGTTACAATCATTTCTTGTACAGAGTATTTGAGTAGGAGAGTCTACACTTCTCTACGGATAAGTTTTTAGCTTTGTTATTTTGAGAAGATGTTAACAGATGGAAGTAGTGTGTGAATTCTAGTTGGCATTGAGTTTTGAGGTCCATGTGTCCAATTATGGATACATAGTTGAAGAATTTTTGGTGTTAGGTGTTTTGTGATGTCGACCTAAAATATTTGAAGATGTGTGAAGAATAAATATCTATTGTAGTGTTATGTGGGATCTATTATAGGTCCATGCCAACCTATTCTAATTGTTTTGAGATTTGAAACTTGGTGCAAGGAATATGTAAAATATTTGACCCAGAAAGTTATGTTTTGGATGTTATATCCAATTAGATTGATCTAATTGATGTTATCCTTGAAGCGGATATATAAGCAAGATATTTCTCTGTGTTCCTGTGTGTGTTGTGAATGTAATGAATGTTCTATGTGTGTGTGATGCAAATATTATCAAAGCAGTGAAAATTTAAGTTTTGAATGTTGAGTAGAAAAGATAAGGTGATGCGAATGTAGATGAAAGCAGAGTGTTAGATCAAAATCAGATGAAGTGTGCAAAGTCAGTGTATTGAGCTTCAATGGAACTATATTTCATGCATATGAAAGATGTAATTGTAACAATTCAATCTAAGCTATGAGCTACACAATCTCTTCTATCTCTTTTTTCTTAGTGGGAAGTGAGTCCACTTGGATAGTGCATCCACCTACAGTGAGCATTTATGTAAATATTTATAACCGACTAAATATATTGTGAGGTAATCCTCATAGTGGTTTTCCCATTTTGAGGTTTCTATGTAAAAGTCCTGGTGTTCATGTGTTGTGTGATGTTGATATTTCATGTTGTCTTTCTTTAATGCAGTTGAATATGCTATGGGGTTGGTTGTTTAAATGTTTAATGGTTTAAGAGAATAAATTTGATTCACCCCCCTTCTCAATAATCTGGGTGGTCAAAAATTGGTATTAGAGCTTGGTTCCTTGGAAGGGTCTTAACCACTTGGGGAAGGTGTTGGAGGTTGAACATATGGCTACTAGAAAACCTCCTACTCCTCTGGAAGAAATTCCACCGATTGGATTCATAGAAGAAGATTGCTTGCTTGATAAGGATGGAGAACTCAAAGTTGCTCTTGAAGATCTAGAGAGAACTTAAGGTGAAAAAAGAGATCTGAAAGAGAATATCAAAGAAGCAGATGAATGCATTAGAAAATTGACCTAGAGAAAATCAAGAAGTTCAGAGAAAGGCATAAGGAAGTTAGCGAGCAATTGAAGAAAGCAAATAAAACCATCACTGGTTTAAAAATTCAAGTTGAAGAAAATAAAATAGTTTAGGAATGTATGAATGCAATGGTGAAAAAAAAATATGAGGAATGAACAAGACTTGAACAAGAAGTGGTAAATCTAAGATCAGATATGGAGAAAGAAAATAATCATGAAGATAAATTCAAGATGAGTTCTGCAAGGCTTGAAAAAGTGATTACAAATCAGAAAGATTATAAATACAAAGGTGGAATAGGATTTGAGAAAGGTGAAAGATCAAAAGTAGATCAAACACCTAATGCAAGAAAGATGATCAATGAACCAAAGAACATTGAAGCTAAGAAGTGTGTGAGGGGGTAAATCTATGAGTGCAAACAAGATAATTGCAATGAATCAAAAACTAATCTAATTCAAAACATAAATCAAGATTCATTCCTTCACTCATGAAATGAAACTACAATATTAAGGAAATCAAGAATGTAATTGAAATGAAACGATGACAATGAAATCTAAAACAAAATAGTGTTACCATCCCGTGTCGAAGTGTATTCACGAAGATGTGGGTTGTTTGTACCAATGCGAAGCTTCCATGGTTGTGTTGAAAAAGCTTGAAGAACATAGGTTTTGATCGAAGATATGTGTGAAACTTCAAGGATTGATTATGGATTCTTGCATTACTTCGTTGTCTGAATGATGTTGATTCTTCAATCCTTTTTTGAGAGGAAATAGATTGATCAATCAGGAAATAGATTGGTCTATCGGGAAATAGATTGAGAAATCAATGATTAGTAATTTTCCCAAGTAGGAAAGTGGTTGAGAATGATTAATTAATTGATTTAATTAATTAATTATTTTTGGAGTTGAATGTGCAAATCAAGTTTTATTTGATTTTTTGATGATGTTAGTGAATAGTTTATTTATTCAAATTTTGGAGGGAAAGTGACATAATTAAATTATTATAATTTAATAATTCAATTAACTTAGAGCAATAGGGTTAATTAGTGATGTAATTAAATAATTGGTGTTATTTAATTAATCAGGAGGAATAAAGTTAGATTAGGACTTCATTAAATAAATGAAATTTATTTAATTGGTTGAAAATGGTGAAAAAGTGTATTAATTAAATAATGTTATATTATTCAATTAATAGAGGAATTTAGGGAGTTTCCTGATGTAAATTATGATTTGTGGATGAATTAATTAAGTAATGTTAAATAACTTAATTAATAATTAAATAATAATGTATTATTTAATTTGAAAAGTGAGAGTTAGTTAAATAGTGTTGTTTGCTAGTCATGACAATTTTAGGTGTCTACATTTTTCCCCTCTTTGATACAATGCAATTTTGAGCATTGTGGCAAAGAAAAATAAAAAATTCCTAGTGAAAAGTTTCCCTAGTATGCCCCAGAGTTGACTCACTATGCCCCAGATGGGATAGCATGGTGTCCCCTTGAGAAATTTGGTGAAGATTTTGAATAATGAACCAAATTTTTTGATAAGTTGATGTGATGCATTTAAGTGCAAGGAATGATAGAAGTAACAGTGACAAGAAAATGTTAATAAGAAGTGAATAATAGTTGATTTTTTTTAGTCATTGATGAGTTTGCTTTTTCTTTGCTTGGACGCTTTGTATCTTTAACAATCCTTATTGATGTAGAAAATAGAGATGATGCACCAGGGTATTGAGGACCAAGCTGAATTTGTATCCATTGTGTGGATTTTGACTCAGCATACAAAGAATATTCTTGCTCATACCAGACATACAAAAACTTTGTTTGAAATACATGGTTTGGTTGTGTTAAAACTTTTCGGACCAGTTACATAGAGAGATATGAAATATCTAGCATGCAACTGCTACATGAATTGTCTTAAAACAACTTCCATATACTCAATAAAGCAAGTATTCACCATGGTAGTATCACAAAAATATCTTACAAATAGAACTACAAAAAAATGTGCATAATTGCCCTCACTCCTTCCTCTCTGAATCCTTATGGATATCCTTGAGAGATCCTGGGAATGAGTCAATAAGACAAACTCAAAAGATAAGACTATAAAAATATAAAGAAATGTTGTTATATCACTTGCTATATCTGTTTGGGGTGTGGCTATTATCCAATGTTGATCATGTCTATCATAGGAATGGATCCGTTAAGACATATCTCAGGATGTTGTTGGTGAATTTTCTAAAGATATGTAGTTAATACTTTGGCATTGTTTTTGTCTCTTTTATGATCATTTTTTTTATTTTTTTGCTTGAAAGTTCTAGCTTGTGATGTTTTCTTTGTTCATTTGTCTATTTTGTCAAAGGATGGGGATGAGGATTTGTTTATTATGGGTGAAAAGTTTATTACAAATTATGATGAGGGAGTAGGTCTTTTTGATTTTCTAAATTTTATGATGTTTTTTATGTTGTTTTCAAGGGACTAACCTAGGGCCCCAAGGGCTCATCAAAGATAAGCCTTGCCTATGTTATACATGCAGAGGCTTGTAGTTCGCTTGGTTTGATAGGAACATGTTTTGGTCTTTTTATGTTTTGTGAATGTGTTTTTTTTTTGGATTTTGAATTTTTTTGACTAATTTGAAAGAAAGCATGATAAATACCTAAGGGGACTGACCTAAGGCCTTGGGGGTTGATAGGCCTTACCTACGTTGTACACATAGAGACCATGTAGTTTCACCCATTTTGATTCAAAGCATAAACTGGTTTCTTGGGATTTCAAACAAAATTGATAACTTGGATTGATATTCTACTTCTTTTTCTAGAGGATATGTTATAGGAAATCTACTTGAACTAGTTGTGGGGTTCAAGTAAATGTTGATATCTTAGACTTGTTGAGTGAAAGAATAATCCAAAGTTGTTATTTTGATTTTTGGTTGTTTTCTAGTTTTTTATTTTATTTTATTGTTTTTTGGATGTTTTTGATTTTGAATGTTTTGACCGTGATAGGATGCCTAAAGATCTAATCCATGACCAACTTCAAGAAGTTTCCCCTAGTTGCAGACAAGACTACTTTCCTAAATCAGTAACAAGCCATGGTTGTACACATGCTTTATTATGGAATGAATGAGTGATGCCTTAGATAGTACTGATAGATAACAATGCAAGTCTTATTCAAACATAGTGCATGTTTTCTAGGTTTTCACTATGGTACCTATTCTAGAAGTGCCACAAAGTGGTTTTCAATAAAATAACACTTTTATTTCTCTAGACTGTTTTGTTGCTTTTTGATTTTTTTTGCTTTTTATCTTTTTTTTTACCCTCTTACCTGGGGTATTTTGACATGCTTCATGTATAGAACTTCTTGAGGTGGATTTTGTTCAGTGGTTCAGCTAAAGGTTCCCCTCCAGGTGTAGCGAATTGATAGGCTCCTAAACTATAACTTATTGTAATGATAAATGGGCCTAAACAATTGGGTTCAAATTTTCCTTTTCATCCTGATTCAATTATACTTTTTGATTCTCCTCGAGTATTAAGTCACCCACCTAAAAATTTTAAGTCTTTGATTCTCTTGTCATAGCTTCATTTGAACCAATTTTGATAAACCTAAATATGGTTTAACACACTCAAATTCCTTTCATCTAGGAGTTCCAATTCATTTAATCGAGATACTAGATATTCTTCATTATTAACCATGCCTTTTATTGAGATTCATAATTAGGGGATTTATAATTTGATAGGAAATACTACTTCTAACCCATAGACCAAGGAGAAGGGTGTGGCACCTATTGGTGTTAAAATGTTTGTTTAGTAAGCCCATAGATTTGGGTTTAATTACAAATGTAAATCATGACTGGAATCATTGACAGTCTTCTTTAGTATTTTTAGGATTGTTTTGTTAGATGCCTCAGCCTGACTATTTCCTTGGGGATAGTAGGGCATGGAGAATCTATGCTAGATGGAGAATTTGGAGTAGAGTTCTTGGACACCTTGGTTCTTGAATGGTGTTCCATTGTCTATTATAATTGTTTAGGGAATCCCATACCTACAAATCAGATAGTTCAAAATGAACTTTTATATTTTTTTCTAGTGATGTAGGTCAATGGAATTGCTTCTATCCATTTAGTGAAATACACTGTTGCTATGATAATAAACTTGTGCCTGTTAGAGGAAGCAGGAGAAATCTTGCCTACCAAGTCTAATCCCCATTGCAAAAAATACCATGGTGTGGTGATAGGTCTCAACTCCTATGTTGGGGTGTGGAAAATATCATTGTGCTACTAGCATTGAAGGCATTTTCTAGAGAACTAAATACTCTCTTGTTCCATGGAGGGCCAATAGTACCATGTTCTCAACAACTTTTATACTAGGTTAGGTCTGCTATATTGGGACCCACAAACATTGTCGTATACTTCTTGTAAGGTCATTCACACTTCTTCTGCATTAAGACATCAAAGTAACAAACCATCTAGACTTCGACAATATAAAGTATCTCCTAGTATTGTGAATAAGGAAGTCCTACGGGTGAAGGTTTTCTTTTGGGTTGATGTTAGTGTAGACATCCAAATTTGGACACTTACATTCATCCAAATTTATCCCTTTTCGTCTAAATATCCTCTTACTTGCATTAATTAAGTAATATTACTATTATTTAATTAATACCCCTAAAGTCCTCTAAATCCCTAAGGTATCTAGTTAAACAATTAAATACCTTACCCTTTATTCCCCTTTTCCTCAAAAGTATTAAATAAATAATACATTTATTTAACCCCTCACATGTCACATCCTCCATCACTTTTCCCTAATCCTAATCCACTTCCTAATCCCATCATTAGGGATGTGCACATGCCTAATCCATGATTAGGATGTGTCACATCCTCCAACTTTTGCAAGTTGGCTCCTAATCTTCATTAGCCACTAATTGTCTTCTAATCATTGATTAGCTAGTCTAATCACCCCCCCTTTAGTTAACTCTCCCCATCCCCCAAGGAATTTTTAATTCCTTTTTCTCTTCTCCATGTGAATTTAAAATTAAATTTTATTCCTCCAAAGACTCTCCTCTTCCCCATGCAAGTTGTTAGGATCTCTAGAACTCCTCACTTATCACATCAATCACATGGGGTCAAGAACCTTCCATTATAAGGACCTTGTCTTATCTACAAGGTACTTTTCAGCTTCCTTCATAAGAACCTTGTCTTATCCACAAGGTGCTTCTCATGTGAATTTAAAATTCACATTTATTCTCTCAACCACTTTATCCCTTCCAATCATGTGAATTTAAAATTCACATTTAGTTCCCCAACAACTTCTCTCATCCCCATGATTCCTCACATGTCCTTCTCCACATCACATGTCATCTCGACATCTCATCTTCCACATGGCAAGATGTGAGGGCTTGTGAGTCCTCAACTCACCATAGCCCTTCATCTTGCCCATGTTGGAAAAATATTGACCATCCAAACCCCTAGAGGCCTTTCCCCTAAAATAGAAGATTTTTGGCTTCATTTTTTCAGAACACACATTCAAGCTCTCCAATTTCAACTCTCATACTCTCATACTCTCATCCACCATTATTACATCCTCAAGCTCTTGCACTCATCTCATCTAGATCATTTTGCATCCACTTTTAGCACTCTTGCCATCAAGGAGAACACATTTATGAACTATCAAAGGGCCAACCAAGGAGCAACTCACACAAGGCATAAATATGTTTTTCTTATCTTTATTTTGTTTGAGATAATGTAGCCCAATCTTTAGGTGTTGAAGTGTTATTTCCTTCTTTTGCATTCTGTTTTGCATCATTTAGGATAGGTAAAAAGAACTGATCACATTTTTGGCACACCCGGTGGGACCCACAAACGGGTCCCTTTATTTTATGTTTTCTGTTGTTTGACATTTTATAGGTTTGGGTTACATAGAGGCGACTTCGTAGAAAATAGAGGCAACCCTACCCCTAGTTGGGAGACCTTGCCCTAGAGAGGGAAAAACCTGCCCTAAGTTGGGTGACCCTGCCCCAACTTGGGTGAACCTACCCTCAACAGGGGTGACCCTGCCTTGTAGAGTTGCCTATCTAAGCAATAGATAGTTTTTGCCTTTGGTTTTCTAGAGGGGTGAACCTGCCCTTCAATAGGTGACCTTTCCTAAACTTGGGTGAACCTGCCCCTAACTTGGGTGACCCTACCCCAAGTTGGGTGACCCTGCCCCCCAAACAACTAGTTTCACCCTCTATTCAGTCATTCCAAGCATCTATCTCCTCGTTTCAATCATCTATTCACTCATTTTGAGTATTCGTTCATCCATTCCAAACATTCATTCATCCATTTTGAGCATCCTTCTCCTTGTTTTGAGCATTCATCTCCTTGTTTTGAGCATTCATCTCCTCATTCTGAGCATTCGTTCATCCATTCTAAGCTTTCATCTCCTCACTTCAAGCATCCTTCTCCTTGTTTTGAGCATCCATCTCCTCATTCTGAGCACTTGTTCATCCATTTTGAGCTTTCGTCTCCTCATTTTGAGCATCCTTCTCCTCATTTCGAGCATCCATCTCCTCGTTTTGAGCACTCATTCATCCATTCTAAGCTTTTTTCTCCTCATTTCGAGCATCCTTCTCCTCATTTCGAGCATTCATCTCCTCATTTTGAGCATTCATTCATCCATTTCAAGCTTTCATCTCCTCATTTTGAGCATCATTCTCCTTTTTTTGAGCATCCATCTCCTCATTCCAAGCATTCGTTCATCCATTCTAAGCTTTCGTCTCCTTGTTTTGAGCATTCTTCTCGTTTCGAGCATCCATCTCCTCATTTCGAGAACTTGTTCATCCATTTCAAGCTTTCATCTCCTCATTATGAGATTCTGTATCCCCTTATGAGCATCCATTTCCTCATTCCGACCATCCATTCCCTCATTTTTAGCATCTGTTTACTCATTTCAAGCACCCTTTCATCCATTCCGATCATCCGTTCACTTGTTCTAAGTATTCGTTCATCTGTTTCAAGCATTTGTCTCCTCATTCCAAGAGTCTATCTCCCCTTCCGAGCAATCTTTCACTTGTTCTGACCAATTGTTCATCCATTCCGAGCATCTGTCTTCTCATTCTAAGAGTCAGTCTCCCCTACTAAGCAATCTCGTTTCGAGTATTCGTTCATCTGTTTTGAGCATCCGTCTCCTTTTTCTAAGAATCCATCTCCCCTTCTGAGAAATCGTTTACTCATTTTGAGCATCTGTTCATCCATTCTAAGCATTCATCTCCTTGTTTCAAGAGCCCATCTCCCCATTCTAAGAATTCATCTACTCATTCTGAGAGTCTTTCTACCCATTTTGAGAGTCCTTTTCCCTATTCCAAGGGTTAGAAAGTAGATAGGTGACCTTTCCCTTCAATAGGCGACCCTACCCTCCAATAGGAAAACCTGCCCTTCCATATGGGACCTTGCCCTTCAATAGGTGAGCCTACCCTTCAATAGGTGACCCTACCCTTCAATAGGCAAACCTACCCTTTAATAGGCGAACCCGCCCTTCAATAGGTGAACCTGCCCTTCAATAGGTGAACCTTCCCTTCAATAGGTAAACCTGCCATTCAATAGGTGACCCTTCCGACCAATAGGTGAACCTGCCCTCCAGTTAGGTGATCTTGCCCACTAGTCCATCTATAGATCATTCATTCATCATCTGAAAGCATCTCTAGGTTACATATCCCTCATCGTTTTCTTAATCCAAATCCCTTGAACTTCGTTTCAGAAGTTATTATCCAAATTGACCTAGGTGTCTAAATTTGATCGTCATCATCAACATTTGCTTAGAATTTTCGTCCGTCTTGAGTTAGTCATCATCATTCAGCCCAATCAATCCATTTTCAATCTCAAGGTGGATTCAGTGTCGCAATCATCTATCTATCCTTTAATCCAATCAATCATCACCCTAATTCACCTAGGGTAATCTCTGAACTTGGTTTAGAATCCCTTTCATCATCCTATCTTATCCATCATTTGATATTATTAATCATTTCATCAATTGACCTTATCTAATCTAATCCAACCACATCCCTATCCAATCACCCAATCAATCTACTTCCATCTGGAGGTAGATTTGGGGTTGTAATCATCATGTGGTAAGCCAAACCCATCAAACCTCTAAACTTGGTTTAGAGTCAATCCCATCACATCATCCAATCATCTGAGTCTGAACTCCAAATCTAAGCTTTAATCCAATCTCGATTTGAGCTTGACCTAAATCTCGATTTGAGCTTTAGTCCATTTCCATCCAAGATCTCCTGATATCAAAACAAATCTCAGGATCCATTCCTCCATCTCTTTCCAATCAATCCTATTTATCCTTGCATCACCTTTTCTTTCCTTCTAATCATTCGTTCACATCTTTCAATCTCTATCCATCATGAATCCTTATCCTCCATCAATAGTAGTGAAGGGAAACTCTAATTACATTGATGATGATAACGAGAGTCTTGTTGATCAAGAAATATATGGCATAGATCCCTCAATGCTATCATTTCTAGTAAGATTTCCCCAACCACTTTCCACAATCCAATTACCACTCTGAGCTATCCTGTTACATCTTTATCCACACCTAATAATTCTCCTTATGATACTTTTGACAAGGGATATCCATTATCTTCCACATCCGCATATTCACATATTCTTCACCTACATCTTCCTCTTATCCCCCATCCACATCCTCCTATCCCAATCCATCATCCCAATATTCCTACCCTAATCTACCATCCCAATCTTCCCATCCTAATCTACCATCATAATACTCCTATTACAATCCCCCATCCATGTCCCCCTATCCTAATCCTCCTTACCAATTTAATCCTACATTCCCACCTTCTTATCTTAATCCAACATCCACATCTTCCTATACTAATCCAACATCCATGTCCTCTTATCTCAATCTACTATCTCAAGCTTCCCATCCTAACCCATCATCCCAATACATTTATTATAATCCACCACCCATATCCTCTTGTCCTATTCAACCATCCCAATATTCCTATCTTAATTCCCCATCTACTTCCTCTAACATCAATCCACCATCCACATCTTCCTATTCTAGTCCGCTATCATGATATCCCTACCTTAACCCTCCATCTACCCCTAGTCCTACATCCAATCCTAATCCACCAATCTGTAATCCCAATCCTCCACCAACCCATAATCCTTTGTCTACTCCTACCTATCCATCTAAGTCTAGAGTATGCACAATTCTCACTCTGGAAGTTCTCCAAGGACTTATGACAAAGAAGACATCCCCAACTCCACACCTTGAAGTCGTGGAACCATGCCATCCCAATCCATCATCCATGGTCACTAGTGATGGGACCCTTCTCCATACCACACCTACCATTGATGTTACCGCCCCTAGCACCACTCAAACTGTTGAAACCATCACACCCACCAAATCCATTAAACTCCCATCTCCTACTCCGAAAGCCACCGAACCCATCGAAGATAATCAAACCCAATCACCCTCTTCTACTCCTAGGTCCACCCAATCTAGTTAAGACACCCAAATCCAATCCACTCCTCCCACTCCTAGTATCACCAAAATCCATTCCCATGAACTTCATGAATCCTCCATCCTTCCATCTCCCCCACTTGAAGAGTCTCTCCAACACTACATTATCATACCACCCACACATGATGAGACATGCCAAGAGCTTGATCCAAAGCATACCAGCATATCCCCTTCTCCAAATCAAGACCCTACCATCCCATCTAGTCCACCTCAAGATCACAGTCCCCCATCTATTCCATCCCATGATCCCCTTGTCACTCAAGATCCAATCACTCCAATACATGAGCCCTTATCACCCATTGCCACAAATCCAGATCCTATAATCTCACCTAATCCCTCTCTTGATCCTTTACCGCTCACTCCTCCCGATCAAGATGTTGTTATCCCATCATCTCCATCCCATGATCTTCCATCGTCGCCTAAACCCACTATCCCCACACCACTTTTATATCCCCTTGGTACTCTCACATTCTTCCATGGTGGTCTCCTTGCAGAAGAAAAGCAAAGCATATATACCACCCATCATCCTTCGCCTGATAATGGACTCACATCATTCTTCTAGAATAACAAAAATCCTATCATGGATTGAATGCTCAAGAACATGAACTATTAAGGAAAAGGTTTAGGCCTTCATGAGCAAGGTATTTTAGAGCCCATCCAGGTAAAAGAACACTCCTATATGCTAGGTCTCAGATGTACTGCTTGCGAATCAAAATCCAAAAATGTTGGTGCAACTTCTATTTGTCCTCAACGAGCCTCCTATAGGCTCTTCCCGTCACTCCACAAAGTCATTTGTTGCTATCCCCCCTCCATCGCATCACCTCGAAACATCCATCCATATTCCTCCTCCAACTTCCAAATCCATTTTGGGTCCTTACATCCATTTTGGGTCCTTACATCCCTCCATCCATCATCTACTCCATCCATTTTGGGTCTTTATGTCCCTCCACGCACTACGTCTATTTTGGGCACTTATATCCCAAAATCACCTCCTCCATCTCGCACTATTCATCCTTTCATCCATCCATCACCTATCCATGTCACCCACCATAAATATCCCACTCTCATGTCCCCGAATCAAGATCAACAAAGGCATGTACCTACACATCCTTCATCCACATATCATTCTCAAAATCCTACCTCCACCACTCCATTCATATTTCCTCCACATCATCCATCTCCTTGCACCCATCCCATTGCTATTAAAAGCACTTTGGATGCTGAAGTAAAAATGCATAAATCTAAACATCCACATGAATCTAAAGCTCCTCATGTCCCCTCTAAAAGACATGTTGAAGAAAAGAAAAATCAAATCCAAAATCCAAATCAAACCCATAGGCCACAAAGACCCACCAAAGTAAAGATTAAAACCATGTGGATCCCAAAGAAAAAAGATGCAATGCCTTCAAATGAAAAATCTATAACAACATCCAAAGTTGCTAATACAAAAGCTAATCATTCTCATCCACCATCTCCTAAATCTGTTTTGGGTCCTTATGTCCCAAAATTCACTATCCCATCTCCTCCATTATCCCCACATCATCCATCCACTAATCCTCCTATCCTTTCACATCCACAACCATATGTGCAAAGGTTGATCCTGAAAACATCTCCCCATCACATCCACCCTATCATTCCATCCATACACTTTCCAACATCCCATCCATTATCCCATATATCTCCACCATCAAATCCCTTTAATCCATTCTCTTGCATAATCCATTTATCCTAATAAGGTTGTACCAACATCTAATGATCACTTCACACATGGGCTCTTAATACCTTGTATGGAACTTGATGCTTGAGTCCTTCATCCATCTCTTTATCACATATCTTCTAAACCCCCTTATCCACATCCCTATCCTTATCCATCTCCTTCAACATTCTATCCAAAAATCTGCCAAATCAGAAAAATCCAAAAATTCAAACAAGTCAAAAAATCCAAAAAAGTCCAAAAAGTCAAAAATTCAAAAAAAGTTAAAAAAGTCAAAAAATCCAAAAAAGTCCAAAAGTCCAAAAACCAAAAAGAGTCAAAAAGTCAAAAAAAAAGTAAAGAGAAATAATTCGTCCAATGGTGAAAACTTGGTAAACAAGCACCTTGGATAAGTACCATGATGAAAACCTAGTAAATAGGAGTCATGCATAAATCCCCCATCCAGCTTGCTTCCGCACTTGGGGGAAACTGTATCCCCTTCACCCATCTCCTCCATCCCACTTATCTTACACATCCTACCTATCATATCTCATTTATCTCCAATTCCTCCATCCTCCCTGTGATCTTGATATAGACAGGGAAAACATATACACATGCTTTGGACACCTCTTGGCATACATCCCCCTTACCTATACACTATCCTAATCCTTATCCACATCCATCTATCTTCCTTCTCCACCCGTCATGCTACCATCAATCTCCCTTCCTTATCCATGCATCCTATTCATATCCATCTCACCCCCTTATTTTCCCATCCTTCTATCTTCCATCTCCCCTACCTCATCATGGATGACATATCTAGAGTGGGGGCATCTACTTCCTTTGTGACATAGTCCTTGGAGACACCCTTCATCTATCATAGCATCCCTTCTATCCCTCATCCTTATCCCTCCACCCATCCATCATAGTGTACCTTTCTTCTCTCCATCCTTATCTCCTTACCCATCAAAAAATGTTTGTCATCTCCAATCCTTATCCCTTTATCTTCCCAATCCCTGGCCCAACCAAGGTCTTCACGACTTTGGGAAGATAGGGATGGAAAGATAAGGGTGGGGAGATAGAAAAGGATTTTGTGTTTGTGGTTATCCCAATGCCTGGCCTGACCAAGGTCTTCATGACTTTGGGGTGTTGGGATAGCCTTCTTGTCTATTGTGTTTGTTTTGTGCATTAGACACTGATCTACCTTGGTTTCACATACCCTGGCACCTGGTGTCTTATGCCATAGAAAAAATCAGTGCTCTGAAATGGAAAATTGCATTAGGATGGCATTTCATGATCAATTTCATTGGATTTCATGATCTTTTCCTGCATCATTTTCATTCTTCTCATCCATCACACATCTCAATCCAATCCTCATCCATTCAATCTAGCACACATCATCTAATCACATCCTTTTTTTATTCCTAGCCTTGCTACAAGCCTTGATCCAATCATCATCATCTTTGGGATGTATCCTTCCCTATCCTTTGGTTTTGTTTTGGGATGTATCCTTCTTTCATCAACAACACTTTCATCATCATCATCGGGATGTCTCCTTCCTTATCCTCATGTTTTTTCGAGATATACCATTCCCTCATCTACAATACTCCATCCATCATCAACCCATCTTGGCTTGTAGCTTGACTGGGGTAACATAACCTTTGTCCTTACATTCATTTGTGCTTCCCAATCTCCTATCGCTTATCATCCTCTCCTATCCATCATTTTGCATTATCTTCCCCAACTCCCCTTGCATCACCTCATCCATTTCGAGGGCACACCCATGTCCTCTTGAACCTGCATGTCCTCTCAAGGGGGCATCCTCAATCCCTAATCTTCATCTTCACTCCCATCATCCTTCTTCCTAGTCACTCCTTTGATGACTAGGGAATCCTTCCCAATCTAATCATCTTCTTCCTAGTGCTATCTTTTAATCTTCTTTGAAATTATGCTACTTCGTAACACCATCTCAAAGAGGGGAAAGATGTAGACATCCAAATTTATCCCTTTTTGTCTAAATATCATCTTAGTTGCATTAATTAAGTAATATTACTATTATTTAATTAATACCCCTAAAGTCCTCTAAATCCCTAAGGTATCTAGTTAAATAATTAAATACCTTACCCTGTATTCCCCTTTTCCTCAAAAAAATTAAATAAATAATACATTTATTTAATCCCTCACATGTCACATCCTCCATCGCTTTTCCTTAATCCTAATCCACTTCCTAATCCCATCATTAGGGATGTACGCATTCCTAATCTATGATTAGAATGTGTCACATCCTCCAACTTTTGCAAGTTGGCTCCTAATCTTCATTAGCCACTAATTGTCTTCTAATCATTGATTAGCTAGTCTAATAAGCCCCCCTTTAGTCAACTTATCCAATCCCCCAAGAAATTTTTAATTCCTTTTTGTTTTCCCCATGTGATTTTAAAATTCACTTTTATTCCTCCAAAGACTCTCCTCTTCTCCATGTAAGTTGTTAGGAGTTCTAGAACTCCTCACTTGTCACATCAGTCACATGGGGTCAAAAACCTTCCATTATAAGGACCTTGTCGTATCCACAAGGTACTTTTCAGCTTCCTTCATAAGAACCTTGTCTTATCCACAAGGTGCTTCTCATGTGAATTTAAAATTCACATTTATTCTCCCAACCACCTTATCCCTTCCAATCATGCGAATTTAAAATTCACATTTATTTCCCCAACAACTTCTCTCATCCCCATGATTCCTCACATGTCCTTTTCCACATCACTTGTCATCTTGACATCTCATCTTCCACATGGAAAGATGTGAGGGCTTGTGAGTCCTCAACTCACCATAGCCTTTCATCTTGCCCATGTTGGAAAAATATTGACCGTCCAAACCCCTAGAGGCCTTTCCCCTAAAATAGAGGATTTTAGGCTTCATTTTTTCAGAACACACATTCAAGCTCTCCAACTTCAACTCTCATACTCTCATCCACCATTATTGCATCCTCAAGCTCTTACACTCATTTTTTTCATCCATGAAAATACCCACATCTCTCATTTGAATCCTCATCTCATCTAGATCGTTTTGCATCCACTTTTAGCACTCTTTCCATTAAGGAGCACACATTTATCAACTATCAAAGGGCCAACCAAGGAGAAACTCACACAAGGTATAAATCTTCTTTTCTTATCTTTATTTTGTTTCAGTTAACGTAGCCCAATCTTGAGGTGTTTAAGTGTTCTTTCCTTCTTTTGCATTCTATTTTGCATCATTTAGGATAGGTAAAAAGCACTAATCACAGTTAGGTCAAGTGGTATGATACCATGCTAGATGTAATCAAATGTGTCTTCATACTAGGGTGAATCGGGACCAAAAACAACACATACCAATCAAATTTTGGGATATCGAATGTTGGAACAAGTAATTGTTCCACCAGAAATTCATACCTAGGAAGGTTTTGTAGAATATCAAGAAGTGAACCTATTGTTTCCATGGCATCGACTACTTTGTTGTTGGTCTTAGGGATTTGTTCAAATGTTATGTTTACAAAAAATTACATGAAGCTATCCACCATCCTTTTGTATGGCATCAACTTGTCATCTTTTGTTTGGTATTCATTATTCACTTGTTTGATTACTAGTTGAGAGTCTCCAAATACCTACAATTATTTTATCCTCCTTTCAATAGCCATCTTAAGTCCTGTGATTAGAGCTTCATACTCTAAAATACTATTGGTGCAAGGGAAATAAATTTTGTATGCCTTGGGTATGTACTATCTCCCTATGGTTTGAGAAATAGGATACCTACTCCAAAGCCATGTTGAGTGTGGGACTCATCAAAGTATAAGGTCCAATGGCTTGTTTGTTCTATCAATAATATACTTTGACCAGGAAGTCTACTATGAGAGGTTGATGATCTTCTATTGGTAACTCTTTCAACTGATCTGCTATTATTTTTCCTTTGATTTCTCTCCTATCGACATACTATATGTCAAACTCACTTAGGATCATTACCCACTTACTAATTCTACCTATTAGAGTCACTTTTGCCAATAGGTATTTCAGTGGATCTACTTTTGAAATAAACTTTACTTGTATTTTTAAGATATAGTGTCTTAGTTTTTGTGTCACAAATATGACTAAGAGACACACTCTTTCTATGGGTGAGTAATTCAACTTTTAGCCCGCCAATGTTTAACTGATGTAGTAGACCGCTTTTTCTTTGTTATTTTCATCTAACAATGCTAGGAGAGCTTCCAATGCTACTTGTGTGGTAGACACATAAAGGATCATTTATTTTTCTAGAATGGGTGGCATTAGGATTGGAGGAGTAAGTAAGTATTATTTGACTTGTTGAAAGGATTGGTCACATCTCCCATCTCATTTGAATAAGATATCTTTGTGTAATAGATGGGTGAATGGATGACATTTGTCTGCCAGTTGTGTGTTAAATCGCCTGATGGATTGCAACTTCCCTTGTAAACTTCTTAGTTGCTTTAAGGTCTTTGGTGGAGGCATCTCTTGTATGGATTTCACTTTCATAGGGTACACTTTAATACCCCTACTTGACACTATGTATCCGAGCAGTTTTCCAGATTTTACTCCGAATACACACTTTTTTGGAATTAGTCTCAAGTTGTATAGCTCAAGCCAATCAAACACCTTAGCTAGGTTGGTCAGATGGTCTTCCCTCTTGATGTTCTTTTGTATAATTTCATCTACATAACTTTTCATAATTGTATGCAACATGTCATGAGATTTTATTGTCATCACCTGCTAATAGATCACTCCAGCATTTTATAAACCGAAGGAAATAACTTTCTAACAAAAAGTCCCCCAAGAACAAGTGAATACGGTTTTATCCTAATCATCAGGAGATATTTTTTATTTGATTATACCTTGAGAAACCATCCATTAATGATAGAATATCATTCCTTGCTATTAGATCCACAATCATGTCTATGCTTGGAAGAGGAAAGTCATCCTTCGGACAAGCTTTGTAGGATTTGACATTGGTACTAGATTTGATATCCATTTCGAATAATCGATGGGTCTAATGAAACCCACATCTAGTAACTTCTTTAGTTCTACCTTTACCAATAATGCTATATGAGGATGCATTTTCCTTAGTTTTTGCTTAATAGGCTTCACTCCTAGAAATATAGACAAATGATTTATGTGAAGTTTTTTTTCTCTTCAGGATCAAGCGATTTCATATGGTATGTGATTTTTGGATTCTCTGTCATGCCAACATTTATGAATTCTGCTTCTTCTACTAGGAGCATTGACTTTTCTTGACATTTAGATATGGGGAGATTGAACCCTCCATCCTTGGGTTCCTCGAAGAGGTTTTCACCTTCAGATGCATCCTTTATTTTCTTCTTTTTAGGATTCAATAGAGCCACATTGTGGTCTTCTCTAGGGGATTGCCTTTTTATTTTTATGTTTTTTTTCATTTTTGCGACTAGAAGATTCAATCTCTCCACCAAAGTATGCATCCTATTTGAGCTCCATGACAAACCCTACTTTGTGATCTCCTGCTTGTATGTCTGTTCGAAGTCCCATGAACTTTGTGATTGCCTCATCATTCTGAAATTGATCTAGAATAGGTGTATGTTGTTCTCGGTCCCAATCTATCAATTGTGGGTCGTAGAGGGGTAGGTTGTCATCATTATCTACAAATCTTATGGAGGTTGTTGAAATGGTTAGTATGGCTCTGGTATCTTTTTC
The DNA here is from genome assembly GCA_007258455.2 of Sequoia sempervirens. Lineage (NCBI taxonomy): Eukaryota > Viridiplantae > Streptophyta > Pinopsida > Cupressales > Cupressaceae > Sequoia > Sequoia sempervirens. The sequence goes on from VDFB02000003.1 coordinate 253,836,684, forward strand.
CCATTTGGTTTCTAGGTCATCATTACTAGAAGTGGGGGAACCATATCAAGTGATAAATGAAGGAGAATCCCATTTGTATTTGTTAAAGTCCATTCTAAAATAATAATAGATATTGGGAATAGTTTTGATGAATTGGAGAGGGAACCTATCAATGTTAAAGTTGTTGAATATTCCTTTGATGGGTAAATCATTTTCCATTATGTGGTAGATATCCAATGCCTTAATGCTAGCAGAAGTTTCTCATTTCTTAAAAGAGGTATGTCCAATTTTTGGAGTAACCACATCTTTTGGCTCATAACCTAGTCCCATATTTTTCTTTCTTTGTTCCACTATGATAGGCTCCCATCGGCCTTTATTTTGTGTCCCAAGGAAGCTTATTGCTAGATATCCCATTTGTTTAACTAATTGATAACCTCTACATTTAGATCAATTAGAATGGGTTGTGGCTTTTCTAGTTCCTTTGGGTTCTCCAGAAGAAGCAAAAACCACCTTACAAGAGGTACATGAAGGTGTTTGTGGGTTTCACTCTAGTGGACCTAACCTAGCACAAAAGTTACTAAGAATAGGATACTATTGGCCCTCTATGGAATAAGAAGCTATTGCCTACACCAGAAAATGTCACCAATGTCAGTAGTACAGTGACCTCATTCATGCACTAGCATAGGAGCTGAGACCTATCATGACACCATGAACTTTTTCACAATGGGGATTAGACTTGGTAGGTAAGATCTCTCCCACTTCCTCAAATTGACATAAGTTTATTATTACCACAACTAAATACTTCACGAAATAGATAGAAGCAATTTCATTAACCTCCATCACCGATAAATAGATATCAAAGTTCAACTTGAATTATCTAATATGTCAATATGGAATTCCCTAAACCATCATAATGGATAATGGGACCTTGTTCAAGAACCAAGATGTCAAAGAGATTTGTTCCAAGTTCTCTATCCAACACAGATTCTCCATACCCTACTGCCCTCAAGGAAACGATTAGGCTAAAGTGTCTAACAAGACCATCCTAAAGATACTAAAAAAGACTGTTAATGAAACTGGTTGTGATTGGAATCTGCAACTAAAACCATCCTTATGGGCTTACCGAACCAGTATCCATACCCCTGTAGGTGCCACACCATTTTCCTTGGTCTATGGATTAGAAGCTATTTTACCTATAGAAGTTGAAATCCCCTCACTATGAATATCACTAAAAGGCATGGTCAACAATGAAGAGTATCAACTATCTAGATTAAATGAGTTGGAACTCTTAGATGAAAGGTGTTTGAATGCATTAAATCATCTTCAGGTTTATCAAAATTGACTCAAACAAAGCTACAATAAAAGGATAAAAAACAAAACATTTCAGATTGGTGATTTGGTACTCAAAGAGAATTATAAGGTACAAATGAATCAAGATGGAAAAGGTAAGTTTGAACCCAACTGGTTAGGTCCCTTCATCATCACAACAAGCTATGGCTCTGGAGCTTATTAATTGGCTACTCCTAAAGGAGAACCTTTAGCCAAACCACTAAGCAGAAGCCACCTTAAAATGTTCTATACATGAAGCACGTCAGAATACCCTAAGGAAAAAGGGTAAAAATAAAAAAATTGAAAAGAAAGAAAAACAATAATGAGAAATAAAAACGTTCTTTAAGTTTAAACCACTTTGTGGTGCTTCTAGAATTGGTACCATAGTGAAAACCTAGCAAACAGGCACTATGTTTGAATAAAATTTGCATCATTATCTATTAGTGATATATATGAGGCATCCACCCATTTGTCCCATCATAAAACATGTGTCCAACCATGGCTTGATGACTGATTCAATATTGAACCTTGCTACATCATCAACATCTATCTCTCCTAATGAAAGTAGTCTTGTCTCAAACTGAGGGAAAATTCCCAAAACTGGTCCTGAATAAGGTCCTTGTGTGTCCCATCATGGTCAAAAATATCAAAATAAAAAAAAATCCAAAAAAAACCAAAATAAAAACAAATTCATAAAACATCAAAATCCCAAAAACATTTTATGCTTTGAGTCAAACTAGTCAAACTACGTGGTTTTTGTGTGTACAATGGAGGAAAGGCTTATTAGCCCTTGAGGCCATAGGTCAGTCCACTTAGGTGTCTATCATGTTTTCTTTCAACTTAGTCAAAAAATACAAAATCCAAAAACATTCACAAAACAGAAAAGATCAAAAACATGTCATTATCAAACCAAGCGAACTACGAGCCTCTACGTGTACAACATAGGCAAGGCTTATCTTTGATGAGCCCCCGAGGCCCTAGGTTAGTCCCTTGAAAACAGCAAAAACAACATCATAAAAATCAAAAAAATCAAAAAGGTTCTAACTCCATCATCACAATTCGCAATAAACTTGTTACCCATAATAAACAAATCGTCACAATCACCCTTTGACAAGGAAAACAACAAATAGGACAAAACACAAAAATCATAAATTCCATTGAAGTGATTATCAAAACAATTATACAACTATCAAGTGGAAACAATGCCAAAGTGTTAACTACCTATCTATTGAAAATCCACCAACAACATCTTGAGATATGCATTAATGGATTTGTTTCTACAATAGACATCATCAACAACGGATAATAGCCTAAAACCTCAAAATAGTTATGGCAAGTGATACTACAACATTGTTTTATTTTTTTGTGATCTTATCTTTTCGATTTATATTATTGACTCATTCCCAGGATCTCTCCAGGATGTCCATAAGGATTTAGAGAGGAAGGAATGGGGGAAATTGAGCATCATTTATGTTTTCTCTGGTTGTTGGATATTTTTGTGATACTACCATGGTGAATACTTACTTTATTTTGTGTGTGGAATTTGTTATGAAGCATTTGATGTAGCAGTGGCATGTTAGGTTCTTAATACCTCTTGTGTTATTGGTCCAACATGTTTTAAAGCTTCTCACCCATGCACTCTAACAAGGTTTTTGTATGCTTGGTATGAACAAGAATACTCCTTGTTTGTCGAGTCAAAGTCCACACAATGGATACAAAAGCCACCTTGGTTATCAATACCCTGGTGCATCATATTTGTTTGCTACATCAAAAAAGGATTGTTAAAGATACAAAGCCTCTATGCAAAGAAAAAGAAAACTCATCAATAACTAACAACATCAAATATTCTATCCATCATCCAACATTTATTCTAACTCACATCCATCCTGCATCACAATATCATTAGTACCAAATCCATCTTGCATCCACAATGTTGTCAATGCCTATCATGATGATAATAAAGCAATAAAAATGTCATGTATCTTGTATTGTCAACATCCATCATTTATAAAAATTCATCATATACATAATAAAACATCATATATCATATAGATATATCAATCATCCATCCATCCACATCATATGCATACATCAGAAAAAATACAAAAACATGTATATAATTATACATCATCATCCATAATCATCACATAGTACATAATAAAGTCAAATTAAAACATGATATTTCTCATATATCATAAAAATGAGAATGTCAAGTACATCATAAGGTAACTAAGTGATATAATATACAAAAAATACATATATATGAGGCCTCAATTGGGCCAATGAATACATTTACAAAAATTCATGTCTACAACATAGGTCTCTAATCAAGTACAAATAGTCCTACTGCCCAGATAGAGGAGGTGATCTCTGATGATCATGACCCTAGTTTGGTGAGGTGAACATTTGAACTATTAATGAGGGTCCTATAAGCTTAATTTTTCATTCTCTATGCATCTGAATTGAAATGAAGCATTGTCACGAGCCTAAACCAAAAAATGGCTTTTTTTGGCCAACCTCTCAAGGGGGCAGCCTAGCGTCCTACGATCATTTCATTGACTGCCAGGGCATAGTGGGGCATATAAAAATTTTCAAATCTTGATCTTAACATCAAATTCTTTAAAACAAAGCAACCAGTACTTTGTCTCAAAGAGGGGAAAAATGTAGACATGTAAAAATGACCTAACACTTATCACACATCCTAAATGACATTTTCTCCATCGGCATCATTATCACTAAATATCACTACATTTCACATCAAATACATCAAAAACCCTAATTTTCTCTATTAATTGAATAATATTACATTATTTAATTAATTCACCTTTTCATCACTTTTGACTAATCAAATAAATTTCATTTATTTAATAAAGTCCTAATCTAATGTTATTCCTCCTGATTAATTAAATAACATCAATTATTTAACTATGTCATTAATTCGCCCTATTCCACTAAGACAATTAAATTATTACCACTTAATATTTTAATTAAATTGCTTTCCCCTAAACTTGAATAATTCAATAAATTATTTAAACATCATTCAAAAAGGTCAAAACAAACAAATAAAACTTTGTTTGTAAAAGTCAAACATGATTTGTGCATTCAAATCAAAAGGCTTAATTAATTAAATCAATTAATTAATTATCCTCACCCACTTTTTATGATTGAGCAAATTACAATCCCTCAATTGCTCGATCTAATTGGCTGACTGATTCATCTATTTTCTGACTAATTCATCTATTCTTCAATCCCACTGAAGGCTCAAACATGATTTCTTCAATCCCACTAAAAGCTCAATATATTTCCTCAATTCCACTAAACACTCAAATTGATTTCTTCAATCAAATTGATTATGTAATCAAAATCCACTAATTATTCCCATCTAATTCCTCTCAACGGTTTTGAATTGTTGATTAGGATATTATACTACACAGTCTTGAGAATTCATTTCAAAACCAAAAATCTATATAACAATCATCTTCTTCCTCAAAAATGATCGGAGAATCAACATATTTTGCACAACGAAGTAATGCTGAAATCATAATCAATCTTTTGACAAGCTTTACACATATCATTGATCAACAACATCACACTTTGAAGCTTTTGATATGCACAAAAAGAGGCTTCACATTGATGCAATGAATAATCTGACATCATTGTGAACACACATTAACATAAGATGGGTAACTTTACATTGTATTGAATTTGCTGTTCTTGTTTTGTTTCAATTATGTTCTTAAATTCATTGTTCTTGTATTGTTCATTTCGTGAGTAATGGGCATGAGTCATGATCTTTGTTTGAATTAGATTACTTTCAATTCATTCATATTTGATCTGTTGCACACTTGATTTCCCCCTTACACAATCATATACCACTCTAATATCCTTCAAAGTTTGCTTCATCCACAACACCTGTGTGTAGCATGATGCTTCAACAATGTATTCTACTTATGTAGTAGATAATTACACTAAATCCTACTTCATGCTTGGCCAAGACACCAACCTGCTTCGAAGAAAGAATGTGCCACCACTTGTACTTTTTTTTGAAATCCACACAACCTACTTAGTTTGTATATGTATAAGAACTTGGAAAAAAATTAGTATCCTTTGGATACCACAAGCCATGTTTTAGAGTTCCCTTCAAGTATTTGAATATCCTCTTCACTGTTGCCACATGTGACTCTCTAGGATCTTGAAATCTATCCACAAGACAAATTGCATGCATGATATCCGGTCTAGTAGCAATTAGATATAAAAGTCCTCCAATCATTGATCTATACTTTCTCTAATGAGCCTTAGGAGATTTATCATTCTTACTCAGCTTGCAATCAATAACCAGAGGGGTACATACTGGTGTAGAGTCTTCCATTCCAAACTTCTTCAATATTTCTTTGACATATTTGATTATGAAATGAATATACTTTTTTCTGTTTGATTGATTTGTAGTCCAAGGAAGAAATTCATCTCCCCAAACATATACATTTCAAACTCTTTATGCATCTCTTCTGCAAATCTCTTGCACATTGCTTCATTACCTCCAAAGATTATGTCATCAACATACACAACCATAATCAAGATTTGATCTTTCTCAACCTTAAATTAAAGATTACTATCTACGATACCTTTTTTTAATCCTTGTTGCATCAAGTACCTATCCAATCTTGCATACCAATCTCTAGGAGCTTGCTTGAGTCCATATAATGCCTTCTTCAATCTATAGACCATATCAGGATTATCTGATAACTGAGATCTTTTCGTTTGTTCAATGTATACTTCTTATTCCAACTCACCATTCAAGAATGTAGACTTCACATCCATCTAATAAAATTTGAAATCCTCGTGTGCTACAAAAGTCAAAAACATCCTAATAGCTTCCATCCTTGTCACCAAAGAAAATATCTCTTCAAATTATATTCCTTCTACTTGTGAGTAACCATTACACACTAGTCTTGCCTTATTCCTAACAACTTCTCCACTCTCATTCAATTTATTTTGGAACACCCACTTAGTTCTAATCATATTCTTGTTCACTTGACTTGGGATAAGTTCCCAAGTCTGATTCGATAGACTCAATCCAAAATTCTTCTTTGCATGCCTTAGTCATTGTTTTAGGTTCAACTTTTGACAATAAACATAAGTTTACTTATTCTTCTATCATAGCAAATTTTCTCCTTTTCATTACACATTTTCTTTTGTCACTAATGATTTGATCTTCAAAATGATTCTTTTGCACATACTTAGGGGTTTTAGGGATCCTTTCTGGAGCTTCTTCTTCTTTAATATGCACTTATTTTTCCTTACCTTCATCATTTTCTTCTTCTCTGCAAGAGGACTCATCTGATTCATATCCATCTATCAGTACTGATATTTTATGTGTCTTCATCCACTTTACCACTTGCACTTTCAACAATCTTTTTTAGCCTCTTGTTGTAACACCAATAAGCTTTGTTTTTATAGAATATTCAAGGAAGATTCCTTCATTATATCTAGCCTCAAAATTTCCTAAGTTTTCTTCATTTCTTCTGATATAGCATTTGCTTTGTAATACTAAAATATTTGATAAGAGGAGTCCTTCCATACCATAACTCATATGGAATCATTGAACTATTTGTCCTTGCTTGTTCTCTATTAAGTATATAGACTGCAATATGAATTGCTTCTTTCCAATAGACTTTCAATAGATTTTCTTATTTCATCAATGTTGTCCTTGATACTTCTTGAATAGTTCTATTCTTCCTTTCAAGCACTCCATTCTACTAAGGAGTCCTAGGAGTTGAAAAATGCCTCTTTATTCCTTAATCTTCACAAAAACTATTAAACTCATTGGAGGTGAACTCTCCATGTCTAACAGATCTCAAACATTTTATTTTCATATCCATTTCATTCTCAACCATAGCTTTGAATGCCATAAAATTATCTAGAGCTTTTGATTTTTCTTTGAGAAAAGTAACCCAAGTCATTCTAGAATAATCATCAATCAACAACATGAAATACCTGTCACCTTAAAAACTTCTTGTTAGATTGTAGGTCTAAAAAGGTTTGTATGCACCAAATCCAAAGGTCTGGTAGTAGATTGTTATTTGAATTTGAAACTCTTTCTAGCTTGCTTCCCAATATGATCCTCACTAAGCTATCAAAATTGATGTGGCACATTCTTCTATGCCATAGCCAAATTTCATTAATTTTAGTCATAAAGCACATACCATTATTACCCTTGAGCTAATAAACATTTCCATTTGTCCTTCCTACAACAACCAGAGTTTGAAAGTATTTTATGATCTCACAACCACCATCTTGAAATGAAAGATTGTATCCTTTGACACACATTTATCCTACACTTAGAAGATTATGTCAGAGCCCCTTAACATAAAGAACATAATCTATATTATGCTTTCCATCAAAACTGATCAAACATTTTCCACATATCTTAGTAGATGTATCATCACCAAACTTAACAAGAACTCCTTCAAACTTTTCAATTTTAACAAACTTACTTTAATCACCTATCATGTGATTTGAGCATCCACTATCAACAATCCAATAGTTCTTGTCCTCTCTAGCATGAAAAGTAGTCACCATAGTTCCATTATGACCTTCTTCTAGAGAAACTTCCTTCATACATATCTTGGAGTTAGTATAATTAGTTCCAACATTTAGATCCATGAACATGCATTCATTATCCTCATCATCAGGATAATTAGATTCGTCATTAGATATGTTGGCATCTTCTTTAACATAATAACTTTTCTTAATTGGTTTACCTTTATTCTCCTTAAATATGTCATTTGAATCTTTAAAAGGACATCTTGAAGTATAATGACCTATCTTTCCACATTTGAAAGGTAACTTACCTCTGTATTTTCTAGTTCCCTTTTTCAATTTCCTCACAAAGTTTGCTTCTAGCTCATCAAAATCATGTAGATCAGATTCCTCATTCTTCTCTACTTTTCCAACTTTAAAATTAGTCTCTTTTCTTGCATCACTTGGACCAAACTCAATTCAAAAGTAGTTTAAGCACCAAACAACTGATCTCTAAAATAATTATTTAAATCCTAAGCTTCTTCAATCGTAGAAACCTTATGACTATAAGCTTTAGTAAGAGTTCTTAGTACCTTCTTTATCACCTCACCTTCATCAAGTTTTCCACCAAGACCTGTGATGGAATTGAAAACTTTTCCCACTCTATGCATGTAGCTTGTAATATCTTCATCTTCTGACATCCACAGGGTTTCAAACTTGGTCTTCAGATTCTGCATCATTGCTTTCTTTCCTTTATCATCTCCTTCATAGATACTTTCCAACTTCTTCCAGATCTTACTAGAAATTTTAAGACTCATAACTTTCACAAGTTTTGAATTAGAAAGACCACTTAAAAGAGCATACCTTGATTTTCCATTGTTCTCATATCCCTTGATCTCATCATCAATACTCATACCATTTGTAGGCGTTGTATGTCCAGTTTCAATAGAATTTCAGACTCCAAACCTTGGAGATAAAAAGAAACCTCCCATCCTAGTCTTTTAGAATGCATAATCAGATCCACCAAATAGAGGAGCCTCCTTCTTGTGCACCATCCTAGATCTACCTCAAGTGGTTAAGCCTTCTTCCAAGGAACCTTGCTCTGATACCAATTGTTGAATGCACCAAGACAACTGAGGGGGGGTGAATCAGTTGTATATTAAAACATCAAACCCTCATTAGATCTACATTAATCTTTAAATCCTTAACAACCATTAAACCCTTATCATGCATTAATAGAACATAAACATGACAAACACTAATGCAAATACATTCAAACCCATGAGAACACTAGATTTACGTGGAAAACCTAAGAAGGGAAAAACCATGATGAGGATTAGCTCACAATATAAAGTAATTACAAAACCAATTACAATAGGCTCACTTCCAAAATATAATGAAGAATAAAGAAGATTGTTACAATGAGAAATCCATCCCAAAGCAATAGAAAAGTTCTACTCACTACTTTTAGTAGTCTTAGTCATTAAGACTCATACTACACTTCGTACTTTCACACTTCACATAATAATACACATCATCTTATCATCCTCCATCAACTAAACACACAAATATATCATCCTCAACCTTGAAAATAATCTACAAGGTCAACTATGCACCTCAAATGCACAAATTCAAATTAAGTTACCACCAAAATATTCCTATAGTGGAAAGGAATGAAGGTGGACCACATCACACCTTAACTTGGACCTAAATCCACTCACACACACCACACCATGCTTCCACAAACACCGAAGCACATTTGTAATTAGTTTAAACACCCAAGGTCGACTAAACCTATGCTAACACCATTAAACAATTAAATACATGCTTCCTTTGATCCAAAGATGACTCACATACCACACACAACACTTGAACACAATATGGAATATTCCATCAACACCCTGCAATCCAACAACTCCTTTGCAACATCATACACCAAAAGAACATATTCATTTTGCACAACCAGCTAACCTTCAACACACTGCAACACCTAAATCTAATCTTGTAGAGCACCAAAATTCAAACTCAGACTGGAGATAGATATGAGCATTGCAAGTATACTCCCAGATCTACAAGACTAGAAACCAAACTATGGAGAAATGAGAAGCAAAGCCATTTCTCCCAAACAATATAACAACATAGTTCACACACTGGTGAATGCAACTTTCTCTGCACAATGATCCAAAACTTGAGACTCTAGATGTGTCACTTTTAAACACCTCTAAACAACATATTTGAACTGCACAAGAAAATATTCAATCATCAAGAAATGTGGAGCAAAAACTAGAACACTACTCTAATACACTGAACACCGTCTACCACACTATTTCTTCTTTTATTCAAATTTTCTCAAGAGCACTTGGAAACCAAGCACCATAAACACATTCTCATCATCTTCAACACTTCCTCATTACCACCAATTGCACACATGCTTATCAAGGCAACACTAGAGATTGGCACCAGTGAGACTACTAATGACAACATAATGCAACAAATCAAAGCATCATCATAATTCCAACAATCTCCCCATAGACCTATTGACATCAATGCAACAACAAATATCTATTGACATCAATGACAACACAAACTACTCACTTCCAACAACTATTTCTTAAGAAATTCTCAAATTTTACATGTGACACAATTGAGTCCTTCAAATTGCTTTGAATGGTGCAACTAGTCATGTAGGCCACTAGCCTTCACATGTCCAAGGATAGATCCTTCTTTAACTCCCATGCCTCTATAGTTGTTGTGTTCATGTGCACAAGAGAAAAGTGCTTTTTTTTTAAGCTTTGGTCTCAACAAAATTGAAGATGACAATTAGCAAATTTTCTTTGATTTGATTTGTATAATTAGCTCTAAAATTGAGTTGGGGTTGACATAATGGGTATAATGTGTATTTCCTTATCACTATCCTCTTGATCTACTTGAGCATCTATGGGTCATTTAAATTGTTTAATACACAATATTTGACCACCATTTCAATGACAACATCAAATAAACTTTAGATTATATGTACAAATTTGTTGGCCTTGAAAGTTGTGTTGCATCACCTTTTCCATTGCTCCCTTTAATTCTAAGATATACATGTTCATTGTTGACACTCAAAATAATTTAACAATTGGAATGGGAGAGGCATTAAATGGGCTAGAGAAAAAATGGTTCATTTTTGTATTTTTTATGTAGGGTTAAACAATTTTGTATATTTGTTTTGGTTAATGAATTATGAGGGCTTGCCTTTGTCCTTGTTCTTGTTCTTAATTTTCCCTCTGCCATATTTAAAAATGGCAAGAGTTCACATGACGAATATTAGAAGCTTGTAGTTTGCATGAATACTCCCATATATGTTGTTTTCTAATAATTTATTACACAGATAATTAAATTCTATTTAGTTTTTTATTAGAGTTGTAATGCATAAGATCATCATTTAACAAATTCTCATTATTCATAAAATCATTACTTGTAATAAATACAATAAATTATTTCATAAAGTCATTATTTGTAGTAAATACTTTTTGTATGAATACAACAAAAAAGTTGAAGTTATAATAAATATGAAAACAATAGTACTTTCTATCATAATAAATACTATTTAATGATAATGCAAGCAAAAAATAATAATATTATATAAAAAATATTAGACAAATTTTTTAACTAACCATAAAATTTTACAACAAATTAATAATTAAATGATATTTTTACAATATAATATATCAAATTATACGGTATTCTATAAGTCAATAAAAATCGATCAAAAATTCAATTAAATTCCAAATAAAAATAATTACGAAACTTGATCATTTTATCTCTTATAGATCGTCATTATACTTACCACACGGGGACTAATAATAAATATAACATGGCTGCAATAATTTCTTTTGTCCCCGAGAATTAAAGGTGATAATGAACATAGAAAGGGATTTCGATGTGGGAAAAGGACAATTACTAGACCCTTCCCAAAGCTACTCTCACAAAATTTTCACATCATAAACTATTCAAATTAACTAACTGCTCTCTCACGCGTGGTGGACACCTCCACTTTCTCACGTATTTAAAATATCTTTTGAACCAAAGCAAAAAGCAAAAAGCTGCATAAATTTTATAAATAAATTTAGTAATATTGAGATAATGGCATAAGGGCGTAATAATCCTAACACCGAATTTTTATTGGTGCATAAGCTACCCATGCTAGACATAACAACTAATTTAAAAAAAAATTGAATGGGATGTTTTGTTTACAAAAGTTCATCTCAAACTTTTACCTGAGTGGTTTTTATTTCAAAAAGAAATTTTTTATACTGAACATTTAGATACATTTTTTAGCTGATAAGTTACATATAGTGTGAGATTTGATCTTGAAACAAATCTCACATTGCAAATCATTAAAGAGTTGTCTCAAAATAAGTTTCAGCTGCAATTTAATGGTGAAAGCCTTAAAAATATCAGGTAAAAGACTCCAAACTCTCACTGATCACAGAAAACCCAGATAAATATTGATTTGACAACTAGATGGGAACATTTCTATTTCCATTTGTAGTATTTTATGTCAATTTGATGGCAACTTTCTTTTTTCATTGCTTTGCTTTATGTATTTAATCTCTATGCAAATATTTCATAATCAAATAATACTTAAATTTTTTTTGGAATTTTTTTTGATTTGTTTAAGTTTTTATTTTATTTCATTATTATTATTAATTGTTTAATCCAGCCACATGCGGTTAGAATTTGTAGCGCATCCATGCACACACATACTCTCTAACATATTAACATATATATAATCTTCTATCATCTAATCCTTGAACCTACTTTAAATACAAGTATTAGTAAAAAATAATAATTTATTTAATTATTTTAATATTGAACAAATAATTTAAGATTGGCATACCCAGCTCACACTTCAAAACTTTCTACTTTAGAATGTGTTGATAAGAACACGATGCTCTCGCCCATATCGAACAGATAGACAATTAGCATATCTGGAATGCGTTGGGAGCATATCCGGAAAGACTATTGACCGCCTTGCATTTCTCGTGTAAAAGAATGATATCATAACCTCTGTGACGTAGAAGGGACAAGCGACATTTAGCCTTTGGGATTTAGGCATTCTTTTAGAGATTTTTTAGTTTTGATCTACCGACCATGATATAGATGACGGACATGTGTGGGTCGATGTGGACCGCTAGTGAACTGTCACGGGCCCCCGAATGGGCGGGAATGGGATAGGTAAGGAAATGGCCGGTGGGGCGGCACCGGCTACCGAGGCGACCGGTGTGCCGCCCACTCGTAATATAAGCCTCACGGGATACCACTGCCTCAAAGAAGACGCCTGGGAGCGAAGAGCTGAGGAAGCGAGCTTGAATCAGGATCAGGATCAGGATAATCTTTCGTTGCTGAGAAAAATGCCTTTCAGAGAAATTGCACTGGGGGGGCCACAGGAGGCCACACACCCCACAGCCCTGAAAGCTGCGCTCGCGGAGTTTATTTCCACTCTCATCTTTGTCTTTGCAGGGGAAGGCTCCGGCATGGCTTTCGGTACTGTGCTTAACCAATTTTCCCTATTGTTTACTGATGCTTAATCGTGGCTTAACTCGTGTGATTGTGCATGCGCAGCCAAGCTTACGGACGACGCATCGACCACGCCTGCGGGGCTTGTTGCCGTGGCCCTTGCGCACGCATTCGGGCTATTCGTCGCCGTTGCCATAGGCGCTAACATCTCCGGAGGCCACGTCAACCCGGCTGTTACGTTCGGCGCCTTCGTTGGCGGTCACATCTCTCTTCTTAAGGGAATTCTCTACTGGATTGCGCAACTGCTGGGCGCCACCGTGGCTTGCGGGCTCTTGAAGTTCACAACTGGTGGCCTGGTAAATGTCCAGCTCACCCAATCTTTGTTTCTGGCTTTTTTGGGTTGATTTTAGTTTTTTTTCCCTGACGAGGTAACTTGTGCAGAGCACGTCAGCATTCTCGTTGTCGTCCGGCGTGGGGACATGGAACGCGGTGGTGTTCGAGATCGTGATGACGTTTGGCCTTGTGTACACGGTGTATGCCACGGCTGTCGACCCCAAGAAGGGAAACATTGGAATTCTTGCCCCGATTTGTATTGGTTTCATCGTGGGCGCCAACATTTTGGCCGGAGGGGCCTTCGATGGGGCGTCCATGAACCCCGCTAGAGCTTTCGGGCCTGCGCTCGTGAGCTGGTCTTGGGCGGGGCACTGGATTTACTGGGTCGGACCCCTTATTGGCGGTGGCCTTGCTGGTATTGTCTATGAATTGTTCTTTTTAGAGGAGCCAACTCACCAGCCTCTGGCTTCTCAGGAATACTAATGGTGCTTCTGACAATAAAGTGGCTGCACATTCTTAGTTCTTGTGTACCATATCCTTCATTGAGAAAGAATGCCACGGGGATGTTGGGGTGTGCGCAGGGTCAGAGTTTGCGGTGATTGTGTAGTTCGTGTAGAAAGTTGTGAGTCATTGGACTATTGTGAAGATTGTATTAATTTGAGCTAATGTAAGAAATTTAATGGGTTAATGGTTTTGTCCTCTTGCGACTTAATTTCTCGTACATCTTATCTGATATTATTCTCGATGTAAAAGCACTTTCTAGCAGGTGCTGGTTACTGAGATTAGACAGGCATTATTACCAAATTTACTTTTACAAATTCCGCTATTTCTTCATTATTAAAGCTTATCATTTCAGTTAAAAAGGGTAGACGGAATTTGCTTTGACTAAATAACCATGCTTATCCCTAATTTTCTACTGTGTTAGGTAATAGATATACTTAGAAACACAACTCAATCTAGATGGTCGACACGTATGACATTCAGATAAAACTTAATGATGAAGTCTGGTGTTTTATCTAAAATTAATAATAATCACCGGAAAGATTTAAAATTAATAGTGTATTTTATTTGCATTCATTAAATAAAAATAAAAAAATTAATAATCTTTTCAAATTAGTAATCATTGAATAGATAGATTAAAATTAGTAATGGATTGCCGGTATTGGCATGGTGTGATGGTTTATAGGTGGCATTGTTGTTCTTGCCACCAAGGTTCAAACCCCGTTGGGGTGGTATTGTTGAATGGTTGTATCCGGTTCATAGCTCCGGTCAAAAGCGTTTACTCCTTGAATTAAAAAAAATTAGTAGTGGATTGAAAATAAATGTTAAATTAATAATCATTGAATAGATAGATTAAAATTAATAGTGGATTGAAAATAAATGTTTTTGATTTTTATATAGAATAAAAGGTTTTTGGTTAACAACATAGTATGATGTAATTATGGTTATAAGTTAATGAGAGTATTGTTTAAACTTTAATAATAAAGATGTGCAAATTAATGATGGTATTGTTTGAACTTTAATAATGAACATATATATTTTACAAAATATTCAAACACACGAAGATGTTACAAAAGATTTCGAATTAAGAATTAGTTATGTGATTTCTTGTGTCCACAACATATGGACACATAGTAACTGAGAATCTAAAGCCTCATGGTTTGAGCTCATCTCTTTTTTGCTTGTTATATTAGTTGAGAATCTAAAGTCCATAGTTTGGCCTTATCTCATACATGTTCTACCCTTCCTAAAGAATTTGTTATCTTATTTGTAGGATACCCCTCGAAGAATGTGGTGTTGTTGATTGGATGTTCATGAATCTTATTCTATAACCTTTTTTGGGATTAACTTATAGCATTCTAGTTGATGTAATGCTTAAAATTTCACATGAAAGCCAAAATGCCAACACATTACAATCCTTTAATCAAGAGTAGACACACATGGTGCATCTTGTGTGCTTTGAGATTGCATAAAAAACTTGATGTAATTGTTGGCACAACCTCCTTGGGACCAATAAGTTTGAATGCGTATTCAAATGTTGACTCGAGGCTATAATGTTTACCACATAGTTGAATAGGTATTTATTGAGGAGTCGAACAAGTCAAAAATTTTAACCGAACTAACACTAATATATTAGTATAGAATTAGCATCAAAAAATTTAACTGAACTAACACTAATATATTAGTATAGAATTAGCATCAAAAAATTTAATTGAACTAACACTAATATATTAGTATAGAATTAGCATAAATTTTTTTAACCGAACTAACACTAATATATTGGTGTGGAATTAACAGTTGTGCCCTTAGGAGGTGTAATGGACAAGTGATAGGAAAATTAGGGGCATGTGGACATTTATGTTCTTGGACATAATTTTTATTCAAACTAGCAAAACAAAGTCTCAAATAATGAATATCAAATTATTGACAGATGGGTTATTCATTAGCAAAGATAAAGTGGAAGAAGAGCAAAGGGACACCAAAAAATGCCATAAAACTTTTGATGTTGAGCACTAATGTGGTGTGAAAATATTTCACTATTATAAACTCATAGGCCAAACTCATTGCAACATAAAGAGGCACCACTATATTGAGTACACTATAAAGATTTGTTCTATTAATCATTGTATTTTCTTTTGGACGCATCTTGTAGACATTGCCACCCCTAGTTGTGACACATGGGAACCACATAGGTGGGGTGTGACCCATGGGAGTTATGACTGCATTTTCAACAACTCCTTGAAAGGGGCTTGGCCCATTACTTGGTCTTGCACCTATTAAAACAAATCAACACCTACATCTTACTCTATACATGTCATTAACTATTTTTATTTTTCCTATGTTGCATTTTTTATCCATTAGAATATTATAATTGAATATATTTTTGGAATAACCCACCTCTTCCATTTCAACAAATGTTCCATATCGAAGTTTCAACTTGTTGCCTCTACAAAGTCCCAACATCAATGTGTTAAACATTTGAGGACTAGTTACAATGTTGTAATATAGCTATAGGAAAATGATCAAGCTAATGAGCACATGGTATGGAAGGAATAATACCCCCAATATAAAAGGATGGCACTCAAAATGTGATAGGAAATGAAAGAAGAATATAAAATAGGGAAGACATGATACCCTCAATATAATATGGTAGTTTTTAGGAACATGATAGGTTGGTGAAAGCACATATAAGGTCATGTAATATAAACAATTTGAGAATAGGATCAAACTAAGCATGAGCTAAGGATATGATTAGGCTCATAGGTATCAAGACAACATAAGCATCATGGGCTTGCAAAAGACATCATAAGACATGGATATATAGTTATAAGTAGATGAGCATGAAAAGCATAAGCAAATAAAGATCAAGCATATGAATGTATTAGGTAAATTAGGAAATAATAGGGAGATTCTCAACTAAAGTGGTAAACATAAACAATACAAGAGTAAGGCATGGAGATTCTCAACTAAAGTGGTAAGCATAAGCAATACAAGAGTAAGGCATGCAAGGACATAGCATTAGGAAAGGAATATGTGAACAACCATAAGAGAAAATGTGTCTAGTAAAAGAAATAAAAATGCCCCCCAAGTGAGAGGGAAATTGCAAATATGAAACACGTTGATTATACCTTATTAGTTAAATATATATAGTCATTGGAGATGCTTATGAACCATCAAAATAATCTAGAGGGTTATCATCATCCTTCCAAAGATATTCATTGTCCCAACATATAGCATCATGTGCTTCTCTTCATTAATTTTTGTATTATGTTTTTTGGGACTTTCATTTTCTCTTACATGTGTTTCTTCTTGATAATCCTTTGTACTTTTCATAGGAATTATCAATTGGTGGAAATTAGACATTTCTTTTTTGACCCAAATTTCTTATTTCCTTGATTATGGAAGTGGATCAATATTTGGAATTTGATGCACAACAACACTTTTCTTTGATATCCATGTAGTCTTTTGTACATAAATGTTATTTTTTGTATCACTTTTGTAGTTGTTTATGTTTATTTGATGCATGAGTGCTTTGTTCATTGACCTTAAATTGTGTAATTTGAGGCTCTTCATAATTTAGAGGATATACTTGTTGTCTCAACCTCTTTTGTATTCTTTCTCATTCATCTTGTTGGGATTTACTCGCAGGATGGAGCAATTAAATAACCAGTTATAAATGAAAATAACTTAAATACATATTCTTCAAAGGAGCATTCAAAGGAACCTAAAACCTCAACACCAAATAAAGAAATGTTAAATATTCCAAAAGATAATTTGGAAAGGCTATTTTTAGAGGCTGCCAATGAACCATCCACCTCGTCATCTTTGGAGAAACTTCTAAATTTAGATAAAGAAAAGGAAAATAAGGGAACAACTTCACCTCCAATATCTCAGGAAGAACAAAAAATGAAGCCGAAGAGGAAGAGGAAATTATAAGCCAAAAGGAACAACTTTTGACTCCAACTCAGGACCACCATGAACCAATTTTGGAGGAGCGAATGTCACAAAGCAAAGATGAGAAAGGATGGATAAACACTAAATCACGAAAAAAGAAAAAACAAGATGTGGGAGGAAATAGCAAAGTAGGCAGACCCCAATCAAAAGAAACAAGAGTCAAATAAATAGTAAAAGATGTGGTAGTAGGGAAACAGAGGACCCTAGATTCACTGGCAGGGAACAAACTGAAAAGGAAGTAAGGGAGGTCAACCTCCCACTTGGGGTAGTGTCAACTTGATGCTTCTCCTCAACTCTTTGAAATTATGAAGATTTTGTCTTGGAATGTAAGGGGTCTTAATGACCCATATAAACAACATGTGCTAAAGGCGTGCTTAGCTAAAGCGAAACTTGATATTCTATTGATCTAGGAAACAAAAATGAAAAAGGAAAGTTTTGAGAAAACCCTAAAGTGGCTTTGTCCTAGTGCTGGTTTTGAAGCCAGTGATGCGAAGGGGGCCTCTAGAGGGATTTCTACCTGCTGGAATTCTTCTCAGTTTAGTGGTAAGTTGAAATTTAAGAATAAGAACAAACTCTTGATTTGTATGAGGATGAAGATACTTCCATTAAATGGAATATGGGTAACATATATGGCCCCAATTCAAGGTTGGATAGGCTGGATTTATGGAATTCGCTGGATGGAATTGTGACTATCAACAAAGATGAACTATGGATGCTTGGAGGTGATTTTAATTCCCCACTGTACCCATCTGAGAAAAAAGGAGGTCTAACTGACTAATCTGAGAGTATGATGGATCTTTCAAGCTTTCTTGACTCGATGGGACTAATGGATATCCCTTACTGGCTCCCACTTTACTTGGACTAATAGAAGGAAAGGAAATCAACTCATCCAAGTTAAGCTGGATAGGTTTATGATCTCTAACTGGAACATTATGCAGAATATCTCTCTTCCTTTCCTAGAATGGGTTCTGACCATAATGCTTTTCTTCTAGAATGGGATGATAGGGTGATTAAAAAACCTTACCCCTTTAGGTATGAAATCATGTGGTCCCTTCACCTGGACTTTAAATCTCTAATTGAGGAATGTTGGAACCTACCTTGTATTGGCAACCTGATGTTTAGGCTAACACAGAAATTAAAAAGAATTAAGGAAAAGGTTAAAGGACATGGAACAAATACACTTTTGGGAACATCTTTACTACTAAGAGGGACCTGAATTTGAAAATTAAGGAAGTCCAAGATCAAATGGGGGCAGAAAATTGTAATGATGAGATCTGCATCATATAAAGGGAGCTCAGAGCCCAATGTCACAAAATAAGTAAGGAGGAAATCTTCTAGAAATAGAAATCAAGGATTCAATGGCTTAAGGAAGGAGATAGGAATACTAAGTTTTTCCACCAATCTACTATGAAGCATAGAGGAAGAAATAGGAGCAAATCTCTTACCATCTCTAATGGCATCAAACTTGAAAGGGAAGATGAAATAGCAAATAAGGTTGTTTCCTTCTTTTCAAATTATCTAAAGCCTTCAAGGGTTGACAATCTAGAATTGGGGGAGTTCTTGTAGGTTATACCTAATGTTATCACGAAGGAAGACCTGAAAGAATTAACTAAGACTGTCATTATGAAAGAGGTGAGGGAGGCTGCTTTCTCTTTTAGAGATTTCAAAGCTCCTGGACCTAATGGATTCCCTCCCAGCTTCTTCTAAGTCTATAGGGAGATTGTGTCTACTGATCTCTTTGTTGCTGTTAAATACTTTTTTAGATTGGGTAGACTCTTGAATCAGATGAATACTACCCTTTTGGCCCTTGTTCCTAAGTCCAATGAAGCCGCTTCAATGAATGATTATAGGCCAATAAGTCTATGCAACACAACTTATAAGATTTTCTCTAAAGTCAGTGTCAACAGGTTGAAATTGGTCTTGGGAAAATTAATTGCTATTAATCAAAAGGGTTTTGTTCAGGGGAGACAAATTCTAGATGCTGCAATCTACACTCATGAAATCCTACACTTTATGGATTACAGTAAAAATCCAAGTATGGTTTTGAAATTAGACATCTCCAAAGCTTATGATAGGGTTTCCTAAAAAAATTTATTTGTTGTTTTGGAAAAAATTGGATTCACTGGTAAATTCCTCAATTTGATAAAAGCCTGTGTCACTACCTTGAAGTACTTGGTCTTGGTTAATGGTATTGCCCATGGTTTTTTCTCACCTGGTAGAGTGCTGAGATAGGGAGATCCCTTATCTTCCTACCTTTTTGTCATTGTGGAAGAGGCTCTTGGACGCAACATACATAAACAACTTAATAATAAGTCTCTAAAGGGTTTTTGTGTTGTTTCTTTATCCCTGGCCTCACATCAATAATTTATTGATGATACCATTCATATGGGGGAGGCTTCGATGGTTGAAGCTAAACAATGGAAAACTATTCTGGACAAATATGCTGAAATATCAGGATAGTGTATAAATTACCAAGAAAGCAATTTTTTTTTTTCAATACTAGTCTGCTTGTGAAAAATAAAGTGATAAGGATTTTGGGGTGTTAGGAAGTGGAGTTACCTGCTACTTACCTTGGCCTACCTCTTTTCTCTCGAAATCCAAACAACTACTGGAACTATATTGTGGAGAAAGTCCAGAAAAAAATGGCTGGTTGGAAAGGCAAATTGTTGAGCTTGGTAGGAAAAATTCAACTTTTAAAGACTTCTCTTCAGAACATTCTAGTCTATTATCTTTTAATGTTTAATATACCAGTATATATTGCTAAGAGAATTGAAAAATTAAAAGAATGTTTTTATGGTCAGGAGTGGAGGAAAGGAAAAGAATGGCTCTCATCAAATGAGATAAGGTGTGTGCCTCAAAGAAAGGAGGGCTAGGAATCAAAAGATTAAAATTGTTCAATAAGGCTCTGGTGGCGAGAATGGGTTGGTTTCTCCTGGAAAATGAAAAAGATTGAGCTACAATCTTAAGGGAAAAGTATCTTAAAAATAAGGATGCTATTTTTTTTCTAAGGAAGAAGGAGCTTATGCATGGGTTTGTGTTTTGGAATAATCTCCTTAAAACTAGAGGAGTTCTAATAAGAGGTGCAAAAAAGAGGAATTGTAATGGGCTAAACACTGATTTTTGGGATGACCCCTGGTCCACACTGGCCCCACTGTTGGCCTCTAGTGATCTCCAACAAATCATAATTAGAATAAAAAGAGAAATTGGAAAAAATGTTTCTAATTATCTAGTGTGGGAAGGATTGCAGCCCAGGTGGAAAAGCTTCAAACACTACCTAAATAATGTTATTCTCAGGGGAAGTAGACAATAGAATTGGGATGTTGCTATTGACCTACTTATGAAACAAATTGGAAATCTTGACCTCTTTTCAAGAAAGAGAAAGGATGAATGGATCTAAACAAAAAATGCTACTAGTAGGTTCTCGGTTAAATCAGAGTATGACTCAATGATGCAACAAACTATGGTTTTAGGTTCTTTTGACTGGCTCAAGGTCTAGAAGAAGAATCTAATCCCAAAAATCAACTACTTTTGGTGGATGGTTATACATGGTAAGATCCTCACTATAGACAACCTAAAGAAAAGAGGTTGGTACCTTGTCAATAGATGCAACCTTTGCAATGAAGATGAGGAAACTATCATGCATCTGTTTTTCAATGTTCTTATGCCCAAAAAGTCTGGATTTTTTTTCTCAATGCTCTTAAGGTGGAGTGGGTTTTTCCAACCAATATCCAAATGTTTGTGGAAGGATGGAGCTTTTTTCCTTATTCCCACAATATAATTAGTGATTTGTGGGGACAGATTCCCTCATTTTTGGCTTGGGGATTGTGGAAAGAGAGAAATAATAGGGTGTTTAGGGAGACTACAAGAACTAGTAAGGAGCTATGTTTAATTTTTAAAAGAAAAATTTAGGAAAATGTGGAAAGTTGCAGGTACATTCAGGCTAAGAATAAGCCAACAACAAGAGCTAAGCATAAAACAACAATGGGAGCTTTCCCATGACTTAAATAATGTTAACTAGCTAAAACAACTTATTAGAAGGAGTAATGTCTAGATTCCCTCAGATCCAGGATGAGTGAAATGCAACTTTGATGGTTGCTCAAAGGGGAATCCTAGACAGGCTGTTGTTGGTGGAGTAATAAGGGATGATAAGGGTTCCTATTTGATTGGATACAACAAAGGCTTAGGAACAACAATGAACAACTTCTTTGAGGTGTCTGCTATTTGGATATGAGTTAGACTTCTCAAAGAGGGGGGGAACAACAAGGTAATTATAGAAGGAGACTCAAAGTTGATAATAGATTATCTCAACAATAGGGAAAATATTCCTTGGGAAATCAAAGATCTTTGGAAGATTGCAAAATTATATTGCAAGAGATTCAATGTGTTAAAAATTTTCACTCTTTAAGGGAAGGAAATAAGGCAGTGGATGCGATGGCCAACCTTGGTGTAAATTAGGAAATTTTAATAAATTGGGACTTCTCTAATCTGCCTTATCAAATTAAAGAAGTCTTAGCGGTGGATAGACGTAGAGAAAAATACTCAAGTAAGGGATTATGAGGATGGGATTTTTAATTATTAAAAGGAGTGGTGGGATGAGAAGGCTTATGAGGATGTGGACCCCATAGGTGCAAGTTGTCAAGATGATTAGATGTCATTGGAGGAACATTGTAAACGGATTGCCAAATCCTAATAAAAGAAAATGCCAACGAGGGAAAAGATGATCGAACGACAATCCTTTGTACCTTGAAATGAAATATTTAAATAAGGGAATAAATTGCATGAGGAATAATCTTAAGTTCGATCCTCAATGTGACAGATGGTGTTACATCTGTAAGAATAATAAAAGAAAGAATAAAATAAGTGTTATCATTGCAAGAAAGGGAGGCAGAGTTGTCACAAGCAATAATGATGATAGGAGAAAAGGTGGTAATCGAGGAGTGAGCTCTTTTATGAATCATAGAAAAAAACCCTCAGCCGACTGCATTTCAAATGAATGGTCATAGAATCACCATTAGAACTGAGAGTGTGGAATTACCTGTTGTGAATGTTGAGGACACTGTAGGTAATAGAAGTGATTTCCTTCTCATTCCCAAAAATTTCCATAGCCCAAATAGCACAATGGGAGGCCCAAGGAAGCATACCAAACCTCACAAATATGATTTGCTCTGCAACAATGAGGAGATCTGGGGTCTTTTTGAGTAGGCAGGTTTCACTCCGTATTTTGAAACAATGGAGGGATACAACAAAAAACTTAGCTACAAGTTTGCTAATGCATGGAGAGATGGAGATGTTAATTTGGGTAGGCTCCAGTTTAAGGTGGATGAAAAATTGATAGCAGAAGCAACAAGTTTGTCTTATGAAGAAATGAAGGTTGCTAAAGTCAGCAATGGTAAGTATCAAGACTATTTTGAAAAGTTTTTTGAAGGAAAAGAAAAACCTGAAAGATTTCAGAATGGTTACTTTAGGGTTAAATTACCTCTATATCATAATTTTTGTTTTATTGTAATGAAATAATTTACCCTTGAAGGGTGCTACCAGTCCATCCATGGATACCACTTTCCCATCCTCATTTCCACATTAGACACTAGGAAAAAATTAATCTTCCTTTCTTTTTTATTTTCCTCCCTAAGCTAGAGTCTTACTCATGGGACCAATCCATCATTACACCAAGGCCTCATAAGAGCCATATGAAAATTTGTACTATCTAGGACCCCACAGAAAAACCCTATTCTCAAGTTGATGGAAGACCCAAAACCCCAAAGCTCAGTGAAAATTGAGCTTCTTGAAGACCATCCTCACCCCATGCCAAAAAAATATAGTAAGAAATCCCAAAGCCCTGAGAAATCTAGTAAGAAATCCCAAAGCCCTAATACTGCTATGTGGAAGGATTTTCTTATGATCACACCTGAGAAAAGAAAGGGAATTTTGATGGAGATGGGGGCTAAAATGAGGAGGAAATTGATTCTGCATGAACTGGGGGAATATGTGGACACAATTACCATACCTGATGATAATGAGATGGAAGGTTTAAACCCTGGTGGAAGGAGGTCTAAAAGACTAGCTATGGTGGTGTCGAAGGGACAAGAAAGTAATAAAATTTCATAAAGCCATGAGGAGAAAAGTATCAACGGATTGCCAAAAAGTGTAGAAAAGAAAGATGAAGAGGAGAAATGACTCCTCAATTGAAGAGATTCCTGCTAGGTGGTGACTCAATAGAGGATGAGGAATCAGAAGAAAAAAGTGAGGATGGTAATGGTGACAAAGAAAAGGCGAAGGAGTCGTGCAACATGAGATGGCTTGGGAGGAGGAGGAAGGAAATGTTATGGAAAATCAAGAGAGGGACGAAAAAACTAGCAAAGAGGAAGACAAGGTTGAGGATGATGGGAACATGAGGATTAAAATACTGGAGGAGAGGATGCAAGTATTAGAAAAAATGATACATGAGAAGGTGGAGGATAACAAACTTCAAGCCCTTGAAAATATGGTGACGAGTATAATTGAGGAAAGGCTACATGTCCTAGAGAAAGGTATGCAAGAACAAGGAAATGGAAATAGAATTCAAACCCTAGAAGAAGCAGTAAAGAGTGTGTGCTTGGTGGTCGATGTGTCATGAAGAAGGCTATTATGGCTACTATTCTTGGCATGGGAAAAATAAAAAAGCAGCAAGTGATGGCGAGGATTTGGAAGGCAAGATGGAGTTGAAGGCAACAATGAATGACACTGTTGAAGATCTGATAAATGCATGGAAGTTGATCGTGAAGCATAACATGGTTGCTTCGCTGTGTTTTTTCTTTTTGTTATGATGGTTATTTCAGTTGTGTTTTCTAGGACTGTTATTACTGGTTATGGCCGTCGATGCTAGAACTTAAATATTTGTAATGTTGTTTATATTTTAAGTAGGGACTCTATGATCGATGTTAATAAATATTTTAGATGGATCTAGGGAAGGATGGTATTGATGCTAGGTTAAGGTATTTTGATTCCTATGATAGAACTGGTATGTTTAATCGTATGGGAATTGGTTAAGAATTTTGTTTGTGGGAGGGGGGAAGTTTGGTGGGCTTCCTATTTTTGTTATTTCTTACCACCTACTATTCTTATCATGATGTACTAATTTGTTCGGGTCAGGGCCCTTTTCCCTACTTAACCAATCAAAAACATAAATACATAAAATAATGAATTATATAGAGACACATACATTTTAACATGGTTCACCTAATGTGGGATAAATAAAATAAAACAATCATCCAAATTATTTAATTATCCAACAAAATACAAGTTACATTAACTCAAAAAAAAATCCACAATTGTGTGCACTCTCAAATTCCTTCAAAACTACAATCAACAATCCATGTTGTTACGTGCTCATTTACGCAACACCTAATCTCTCATCAATGCACTGTTGCATGCTCTTTCACATTCTCATGCCCAAGAATCTTAGCAGGTTCCACACTTGCAACAAATAAACTACTCAGCTAAAAATTTTCCCTTATTAAAATTCCTCCGTTGAACTCCCTCAATAATTAATTTGAGGGGAAATGTGGTTGCCAAAGTCATCAAAACTTAACACAAAGCATGATCAAGCTCCGTAGACCAACAATCTCCCACTTAGCAACTGATCTTGTAACACTACTGGCTATGTAGCTCTCACTGGATTTACAGACATGGGCATAGTTGTTTCTTATTTCCATCATTATCATTCTTGGAGACCAACAAAAAATGATGAGGAAATCTACTTCTCCCATGTTCCTGCCTTCATAAACATATCTACAAGATCTTGTATGAATTTTCTCTAGCTTCAAATGACCATCCTCCAAAACTAATTAAATGAAGTTGTACCTAAGTTGTATGTGTTTTGTCTTGGGAAAATGTGTCTTAACCTTGCAATTACATAAGGTTCTTTTTTCTATTTTATTATTATAAATTTGGACTGTTGATCATTAGATCTCATATTTGATGGTAGATATTTTGTTGCTTTAATTTCCCTAGAAGGAAACCCTATTTTATGAGGGAATTATATTATGGATGTGTATTGTGATGTATTCTGAGAGTTTCATAATAGTTGTGTTGCCTCTAGATATCTGGTTGGTGGTACTCCTGTGAGAAGCTTGCTCTGCAAGTATAGATTGTAATCTTCGTGATTTTTGAATACTGTGTTGTGGTATGCATGATATTTATGTTTATTTTTGTTTAAGTTTTTGTAACTGTTGAAAACATTTGTAGTTTTGCATTATCCTCCTCTCAATATTAGTGTAGGAAGTTTTTATGCGACCTTAGCTTCCTTACATTTTGTTTCAAAATGAAGTGCAAAATTCTTGGCAAGATGAATGACACTCAAGTTGTCCATATATACAAATTTAGCAGCTTGTTGCTTTCCCAATTCCTCTAGAAAATTTTGTAGCCAAATCATCTCTTTGCTAGCTTTAGTTGTAGCTATGCACTCCGCCTCTATGGTTGACAAAGCAATAATCTTCCACAGCCTTGGAATCCAACTAACTATTGTCCCTCCTATAGTAAACACATAATCTATAGTATTGCACTTGCTATCAATGTCACTTGCTAGATTAGAGCCAAGATATCCTTGTAGAGTAGTGTTTGATCCTCCATTTAAACATAAATGTTTGGTAGTTGTACCTCTCAAATACTTGAGAATCCATTTCACAACGTTTCAATTTTCCAATCTTGGATTACTCATATGCCTACTCACAACTCGAACATGTGCAATATCTAGCCTTGTGCATACCATGGTGTACATTAAACTACCGATAGTTGAAGAATATGTAACTTTAGAAATTTTTCCTTCGTCCTCTTGTGTCTTTGGAAACATCTCCTTTGTTTGTGTAAATATGTATTTTACCTAACTAATTCATTAGTAGGTCCTATTAACATGTTTACTTAGGTCCTAAAATCTTTCTAGAATTCTTAGGTGTCATGTGATCTTATCTTATCTTATCATGTCATTTAATGCTTATTTCCTAGGTCATTTAATAATGTTGAGGTAGTTGTCACAGGATTAAGACACAAGTCAAGATCTTGTCTAATCCTATCTCACATTTTTTCCTTTATAAGCAAGGCATCATATGCACATTCCAATTTCAATCCAATATCATTACAATCTTGAGTATTGCATATTGGCCATTATCTTTCATCCATTATTTCAAATTCATGTTCTTTCTTTCCCCTCTTGTAGAAGGTTGTTTTTGGTTTTTGCAGGTGATCTTGGAGGATTGAGTTCATGAGTGACTATAACATGGTATCAAATCTTTAGATTTTAGGGCATTTTTAAGGGTTTGACTAATTGAATAGAAAATCAATCTATATGGTATAGATCTATATGATTTGTATGCATCATATAATCATCGTAGGCAAGACATTCAATTGGAAAAATCTGGGTAGTGAATATTCTCTACAACATCGGGTACTCTGTATTAAAATTCTAATTTTAATTTGTGTTCAGTATTTTTACTTCCAATTTAAATTTTCTATCCCTTGGTTCCCATTTTGTTTACATGGGGACCTACTAGGGCTTATAGCCTATAGGGAGCATATGATAACTACCACCCCCACCTCTGATCAGAGATCCACTCTCGCCAACAGAGCTCCACACACCCACCACTCTCTACAACAATTGTTTTCTAAAAATATTTTAGTTCTTTTGTCATATGGTGACCAAAAAATTAGCCATCTAAGAACCCATGTGCTCAATTTTTTTCCCCCAAGCCCTAGAAGGACAATTTTTGTTCAAAATGCCTGAACTTTTTTGTCAAGGTATTAAAATTTTGTAAACGAGATATCAATGAAAAGTTGGTTCTGAGCACTTCACAATGGTGCAAGCCATTTTTTAAAGATTTTGTTTCAAGTGAATTTTATTTTTGATTCAAGTTATATTTTTCTTTTTGGACCTCTAAGATCATAATTTTTTGCCAGATTATTCAATTTTTGTGGTTTTTACGGTATTGAAAAGGTATTTGAGGAGCTCAGCATTTATATCCATGCAATTTTTCTAGATTCAACCCCAAATATTTTTTTATTTACATTTGTGCATATTTAAATTTTAGTTGATCACTTGGGAATTCTGACACCTGGAGAAGATCTATCCTTTTGGGAAGGCTTAATTTTCAATCTAGATCATATTGGGAAAGTGTACTTTTAGTTTGAGGATCTCATTCTGAGATATTGTTGTAATTTTCCATCTTTGATTCATCTTGGCATTGAAAACTATGGAAAACACTTTTGGCACTATAATCACACTACATATAAAATGCTAAAATTTTATATTTTGGAGGGGGGGTCTCATGATTGAATAGTTGTGGGGTAATCTTGTGCTATATTGGTTTGAGTGTCTTGATTGGTCTATTGTGTGACTAAATTTGAGAAGTTTATCATGTCTATCACAATATATCCATCAATAGTTGACTTGAATAGAGAGAACTATAAGGCTTGGTGATATGGTATGATGAAGCATTTGGAATAGTTAACCTCTTTCCCTACTTCTATGAAGTGGTTCCTAAGCCACCAAATGCTTGGGAGAATAGAGAGTGGAATTTTAAGACTAGTTATATTCTTGGAACTATATGTATTAATATTGATAGCAAAACAAGGGAGATCCTCTCATATTCTAAGTCTCCTATTTATTCTTGGATGAAAATTTGGTTCATGTATGGAGATCCAAATGATAACCCACTCCTAGATGATCCCATTTTGGATGAAAACTCCCGTAGAAAATTATGATAATATTTTATATGATGAAGATACATTAAAAGTGCTCATCTATTGGAAAAAGTATTAAACATCAAAGAGCCATCATATCTTCTAATTCTCCATGAAAGGATTCATGTACTCCAACATCAACTAATACAGATGTTCACACTCAAGAATCTTGTGTGGAAACATCATTTGGGGATAAAAAATATAATCTTATGACATGCATTGAGATATCATCTCCTCCATCTTCTATTGCACTTGATTATTCTTATGTTGTCATAATTTGGCATCTTGTGATTTAGTATAGTAGGATATACATTGTCTTCCAAATGCATATACTTGGGATGAGTACTTGATAGCCATTTTTGGTTTGTTTGTTGAGTCCCACATTTTAGATTTGGGAGAACCTATTGATTGCATACATCTTCTCTTTAATGGAGATGATCCTTCTTTAATTGTCGAGAAGGAATACTCTAACCCTCTTGTTCATTCTCTACATGATCATTCTTCACTATTTGATGTGAGTGTGGATACTCTTGGACAACATTTGGAGGATGCTTCTTTGTCTTTAGAGGAGATATTTGTTGGCAAGTTGATTGTCATTGATGTCAAAAGGATATTTGAGTGATATCAAATTGGGATTTTGTTGATTGATGTCGAAATGACATCATAGGATGTCAAAAGGAGAAGATCATTAGCATTATGGATATCAGTGAAGTAAGGTGGATTAGTCTCAGAAAGAATGGTGAAGTATGATGGAGAGAAGGAAATATTTTGCAAAGTTGCAAATTTGCTCAAAATGTTGCTATATTGTCATGTAAAGTTGTCATGAAGTTACAAAGGCTATTTTCAATGGTTTGCATTGAAAACTAATGGTAGATCTAATATGGGTTTTTTAAGCACATTCTAGAAGTGTGATTTGTAAGTTCAGATGATAAATGGAGAGCTCAAAATTGAATTATTTTTTCTCTCATCCATTTCTAGGGTTTCCTAGTATAACCTTAAAGGTTCCAGTCATAGAGTTCAAACAATATTTCTAATTAATCATTGAATAGCGATAGATGGTTATCATTAGCTTAAGTTATGACTCAAGCCTTTAAAGTCATTGAGTTATAGGACCCTTGTCCTAAGCGATTATTGGATCGATGAGGTATTGAAGACTTTATTATTCCCTAAGTCCATTGCTTTTCCCTAGCTTGATCAATGATAGTGATCAGGCTTGTAATATCAGACAGATGTTGTATTGCAACATCCCTTCGCATCACATTTCCACTTTCATTGGTGCATGGCTAGTTTGCAATGAGCGATAAGGAATCAAAGGGTACATGTCAACCTCTTAGTGTAGCACGTTGTTTCTTTACATTGCATTTTCTATTCTCAAGCATGAAGAAAAAAATCATTGCAAAATGGTGAGTGGGGTTGGATGTGTGGGAGTTCCTTATTTGAGTGCAAAAGCTCTTCACATTGCATTTTTTAAATTACTTTGCTTTGAGTAATTTGTGATGTGTGATATGTTGTTTTAGAAGATCAACGGTCTAAGGGCTATCTATCCAACAATCGAGGTTATATCACAAATGTTCTTTGCATCACATTTGTATTTTCATGAGCACATATGTATATTGCGTTATGCGATGAGGATTAGGTAGCCATGTGTCAACAGTTGATTGTAGTGCAAGGTTTATATGCATCACATTTTCGTTCCTTCAAACACAAAGCTAAAATTTGCTAGGCATATGGTATGTGATATGGATCGATGAAGCTAATTTAAAGGAAATCTCATCTAACGGTTGTGTTTTAAAGGTGAGGAGGTTAAACGATAATCATAAAATTGTGGTGTGAAACAGAAAGATCGATGGCCATAATTTAAAGTTGTATTCTTTTAATGACTAAGTGGTGGAATGCAAGTTAAACAGTGAAATCAATGTAACCAACACAAAGAGTGAAATTTGATTCCCTATAATAACTCAAGCTAGATTTTGTTTGGTGACGGGATGAGTGGATGACAACATCAAATCTTAGGTAGCTAGAAAATATGATACTAAGCTTCATCTTGCAAGGAAAGGAATTAAATGTAAATCAAATCTATGGTTTTCTATATGCTAAAATAGAAAAAATTCATTGAATTAGGTTGGTGGTGCATGGATCGAGGTAGAGAAGTCTCGTCAATGAAGAAAGAGTGTGTCAGAGTCTAGCAAATGATGCGTGCTAAAGAATGACTAAGGGTATGTATATGATGTAAGAAGGAGACCTAGACTGAGTTACAAGAAATATCATCTAGGATATGCACTCTATGTGTAGTGTAGCAAGATAGTGTGTGAGGAGAAGAGAGAAGAGAGGAGAGGAAATTCTTGAAGATTAGAGAAAAATATGAGTAGTTGAAGAATAGGTTTTTGATAGAGAATTGGATTCATTTGAATCATTTGTAATCAAGAGTTTTTGCTCCATAATTTCATTGTAAATTTCATTGGTTGGTGCCATCAGAAAAATTGAGTTGATGCTCAAAGTAGGGAGTAGGTGCTTCTTTAGAGTTGGTGAGCTCTTAAATTAGGGAATTGGTGTCTCCTTAGGGTTGGTGCCCTTAAACTTTGTAACCAGTGAGGTTCTATTATGAGGCTAGATTAGTATAGTAGATCTTAGTACTTATTTTCACTATGGTTTTTCCCATATTGGGTTTTGCACATACATCTGGTGTTATGTGTGCATGTGTGTATGTTTATCTCTCTACATATACTTTTATCTTGGTTTAAAAGTATTAATAAACTAGTTTTAATTGATCTACTAATTCACCCCCCCTCTTAGTAGATAGTTGTGTTCCAACAATTGGTATTAGAGCCCTGGTTCCTTTGGAGAACCTTAATCAACTCAGGTAGATCTTGGATAGTGAACAAAATATGGCTAGTCATGAAGGTTCTTCCTCAAAAAAAGCACCTCTCTTTGATGGATCAAACTATGCGCTCTAGAGCATTAGAATGGAAGCATATTTATCTTCTTTAGGGTTTTTTTTTTTATACATATTATAAAAGGATATACAATTCCTGCTACTCCTCCTACTGATCAGTTTGATAAGAAAGCATATGAAAATAATGCTAAGGAAAAGAATACTATTCTTTGTAGACTGTCTAATTTAGAGCTTTTCAAAAAGTGATGCACTATCAAACAACTATTGAGATTTGGGGAAAGTTAAAGAATGTCTATGAAAGTGATGATAAAGTAAAGTAGGCCAAGATACAAACATACAAAAGAAAGTTTAAAAGTCTTAAGATAAGTGAAGAAGAGAAAATTGTAGACTACCTCATTAAGGTAGATGAAATAGTTAATGCAATCAGAGGTCTTGGAGAAGAAGTGAAAGAATTTGTCATTGTCAAGAAGGTTCTAAGATCCTTACCATCCAGGTATGACTAAATTTTTTGCAATAGAAGAAGCAAGAGATTTGGATAAACTCACTATTGATAAGTTACATGAAACCTTTACTACTTATGTGATGAGAATGGGAGATGCATAAACTAGCAAGAGAGAAGTCACATTGAAAAAGGATAAAGAATAGATTGACAAAGGTTTGAAGCTGAAAGGAAGCTCAAAGATTTTTGAAGAGGTTATTAAATCACAAAAGCCTTCAAAAGAGAAATTTGGCTTGGGTTTTGAGAAAGGAAAGAGTCCTACTACTAGTGCATCCGCAAATTTATATGATAAGTTTAAAGATGAAGAAAAGCATAGTACTAAAATGAAAAAGCTTGCAAAAATAATGCCTCTGAGAATGAAAAATCAAACAAAAGCATTGGCGAGATGAAGAAAGTTGATGGACAAAAGAAGCCTACAGAAGATAAGAAGAATAACAAGCCTATCCCTGAAATTTTGGAGAAGAAGCATAACACAAAGGGAGCTAATGCAGATGGTTTCACTAGGGTGAGATATTTGAAGAAGTCAAAGCAAAGAAGACATCCTCATCCAACACATAGAAATTTTATGACCAGGTATTCCTCATTTTTATATGGTTACTGCTATACATGCAATTAGTTTGTTCATAGGGCTAGTGAATGTAGATTTGTACCTACAAAGAGAACAAAGTTTGTAAGTAGAAATACATTTGATGCTTTGGTAGACATAAATGTGATATGCTATAATTGCAATAACTTTGGTCACATAGCTAAGAAATGTAGATCAAACTTTGTAAGAAACAAATTATTGAGAAAAAGGAAAATCATACCTCCCAGTGTGAACAAAGGATCACAAGACCCTAAAAAGGAGAAGGATAAGACAAAAAATAAACCTAAGAAGGTTTGGAAGGAAAAAAAGCAGAAGCCTGCAAAATCAAGCATTACACAAACTACACTTCATGCCAAAAAGCATAATTTGTGGGTGATAGACAATGGTTGTTCAAAGCACATGACTAGTGATAAGAGTAGGTTCATCAAAATGAGAAAATGTAAAGAAGGATATGCGATTTTGGGAGATAACATTGTAGTAAAGATCTATGGTAAAGGAACTCTAAACATAGATGGAAGATTTCCTACACGTGATGTCCTTTATGTTGACCTAATTGAAGCACAATATGCTAAGTGTTAGCCAGATGTGTGACAATGGATATAAAATATCATTTAATGCAGATGGATGCAAGATACTGAAATCAAGGAGATTAGTTGTAGAAGGTAAAAGAATTGAAAGCAATATTTACAATCTCTATGAAGTGAATGGTCAAAGTTGTTTGATAGCACAAGTTGATGAAAGTTGGTTATGGCATAGGAGAATGGGCCATGTAAATTTTGATAATTTGGTAAAAGTAAGTTCAAAAGGGCTGGTGAGACACATGCCTAAGATTACCAAACCTATAAACACCACTTGCAAGGAGTGTCAGCATGGAAAGAAAACATGGGTCAAATTTCAAACAAAAGAGTATGCAACTACAAAGCTTTTGGAGTTGGTTCATACTAATCTTTGGGGCCCCAAAAGAACAAAATTATTGAAAGGAGAAATATATTTCATGTTGTCGATTGATGATTACTCAAGAATGACATGGGTGACCTTCTTGAAGGACAAGTCTCAAGCATTTGAAAGGTTCAAATTTTTTAGAGCAATGGTTGAGAAGGAGATTGGTAGAAGAATCAAATGCTTAAGATATGATAGAGGTGGATAATCACATCAAATGAGTTCATAGAGTATCGTGAGAAGCATGGAATTAAAAGGAAATACTCTGCAACAAGGACTCCATAACAAAATGGAGCAGTTGAGAGAAAGAACATAATAGTCAAAGAAATGGCTAGGACTATAGACATCAAAAATATACTGATTGACATCGTGCATCTGATCCTGACTTACTAACATCGTTTCTTCCTAAATCATTCCTCGGTCTAACCATTTAATCAAATTCCCCTATCTGATTAAATTCATCAATATTTGTCCCTTAATTAAATAAATCGTTTTGTCTAATTAAGTCACTTTCTCTTGTTAATTAAATCAATCCATCTGATCTAATTATCCCTATTTAATTAAATAATCAATTTATTTGATTAAATCTCTAAAGTATATTCATTAAATTAAATAAATTAAAACCTTATTTGATTTAATCTAACACCATCCCTTTTAATTAAATAAATCAAAATCTTTATTTAATTAGCCTCTTATCATATTCCTCTCTTCTCTGATTTAAATAAATCCATAAATCGAAGTCAAATAAGTCACATCATCTAATCTCCTATTAAATTAATTAAACCCTTGATTAATTTAACCTCATTTCATGTCACATCCTCTAGATAATGCAAGTTGCACATGAAAATAGATTTAACTCATTTATTAAATCTCTATTTTCCTCACAAGGCATCTTTTGGAATATTCTCTCAATTTGAATTCAAAAATTCCAAGTCAACATGTACATCCAACAAGGCAATAACTTCCTCTTACATGTCCTTTTCCTTGAGCCAAGTGGCATTTATTGCATTTTCCCTTCCCTCTTGCATGTCATTTCAACAAATTTGAATTTCAAATATTTGCATTTATTGGCACAAACCCCAAATCTTGCAAATCCATCATCCATTCATAGCTTGACAAGTGGCACCATATCATTGGATGAATGTTAGTCCCACATTGCTTAAATTTGGACATTCATCCATCTTGAAATCCTATAAATGAAGAGCTCCTCTCCTCATTTTATCCATCCACAAACATTGCAAAGTTACCATGCTAAAATACTTAGCCATTTTCATCCATCATTTGAATTCTGAGCTAGGATTTTTGCAGATTTGGCTTGGAGTTCCCATCTTTTCATCGAAGTGGATCACTCTTCATCATCAATCAACAAAGCTTGCATCTTAGGGATTGGGAAAGGGACATTTTTCACATCAAATTGGCACCAATTCCCCCATGGGGTCATGAGTTTTCACATCTAATTAGGATTTCATCTTGTTTTTGGCATTTGCCTTGTATTCTTCACTATTTTCATTCCTAGTTTGATTTGTAAATCGATTTCATGGGGAATCCTTCTTTTGGCTTGTAATTCCTTGTCTAACTCGTTTATTCATGTTGTTTTGCAGGTACTAGGAAAAGGGTTTGCACAAGGACAGTGCTAAATGAGGCCAAGCTACCTTATGTGTATTGGATAGAGGAAATACATACAATAGTATATACATTGAATAGAGTTCAATTGAGACCTAACAGTGAAAATACCCCCTATGAATTGTGGTATGACAAGCTTGCATTTTTTAAGTACTTCAAAGTATTTGGTGGCAAGTGCTACATCAAAAGAGAAGATAACCTGGGAAACTTTGACTCAAGATGTGATGAAAAAATATTTCTTGGATATTACACTCAAAGCAAGGCCTATAAATGTTACAAAAAACGTATACACAAAATTGTGGAGAGCATAAATGTCAAGGTTGATAAAGATTTGAAGTATAATAAACTTGAAAAAGACATGTATGAAGTTGAATCAAAGTATGAAGAAGTAGAAGTTGTTGATGAAGAGCTTGAATGAAAAAGGCACCTGCAAGATATGTTCAAAAGGACCATCTTGCAAAATAGATCATTCGCAATATAGATGAAGGAGTTTAGAAAAGAAGAGCTATACAGAATAAGGAACAAGTAAATTTTGCTTTGTTGTCTCAAATAAAGCCCAAGAGCTATGTTGAAGCCATGAAAGATAAGAGCTAGATAAAATATATGAAAGAAGAAGTGAGCCAAATTGAAAAGAACAAAACTTGGGAGTTAGTTCCAAGACCCCTAAATAAGAATGTCATAGTTACAAAATGGGTCTTTAGAAATGAGCTTACTAAGGATGGAGGTGTAGTAAGGAATAAGGATATATTGGTGTGCAAAGGGTATGCAAAAGTTAAAGGTATAGATTTTGAAGAAAAATTTGCACCAGTTGCTAGATTGGAAGCCATAAGACTATTCCTAGCATTCTCTGTTTATAAGAATTTCAAAGTCTATCAAATGGATGTCAAGTTTGTTTTCCTAAATGGAAACCTAGAAGAAGTTTACATAGAATAACCTAAAGGTTTTTAGCTATTAAAAGAAGACAATTTTATTTGCAAACTAAAGAAAGCACTGTATGGTCTAAAATAGGAACCTAGAGGATAGTATTCAAGATTAGACTAGTACTTGCAACAACAAGAATTCAAGAAAGACAACAATTTTTACTTCAAATAAAAAGATGAGCATATGAAAATTGTTGTTGTGTATGTAGATGACATCATTTTTGGTGGCAACAATCTAAGAATGTGTAAAGAGTTTGCTAACCAAATGCAAAATGAATTTGAGATGTCAATTCTTGGAGAACTCTCTTCCTTGGTTTATAGATAGTACAAAATGATAAAGGGATATTTATATCTCAAACCAAGTATGCTAAGGAAATGCTCAAGAAATTTGGGATGGAAGATAGCAAGCTAGTTGGTACCCCCATGATAACTAGATACAAGTTGAGCAAAATGGATGAGTCCCCAAATGAAAATCAAACCATCTATAGATCAATGATAGGTAGCCTACTATATCTAGAAACATCAAGACCTGATAGATCAATGAATCCAAAGTAGCTATGTCTAGAAGATGTATGTCCTATTGCATTGAATCAATAAGGTCCAAGGATGTGGCGATACTAAACTAATAAAGAATAATAGAAGATGATGTTGTAGTTTTGATCTAAAGAGTGCGAACATGAAGACAAGTCTTTGAACCATTAGAACATGCAAGACCTATGATATACTCAAGCTCCTCTAAATTATCATCATCAAAGGGTATGAAATCTACATTTGCAAGAGGGATGAGACAATATGCAACAAGATCCTCTAGGTATGGAGAGATATGAGGGTCTCCACAAATATCCCAAATTTGTGTCCAAATTGTGTGGGGACATTAAATATCCGATGCAACACACATAGTGTCAAGATCAACAATAGAACATATAACCCCTAAAATATGATCCATGATGACACCTCATGCCGATAAACTCCCTGGTGTGTCTAGTGTAGGTATGAGTCCATATAAATAAGGCAAAAGATCAAGTTGCCTGAGATATGTCAAGATACCATTTTTCCAAGACTCATAGTTATCCTTTCCCAAGTTGATCACATAAGGATGAATAGAAAAACCCATGATACTTCCTCAAATGAAAATATTATAGATTAATAACCTTAGTGCATATAAAGAAGATCAAATGATTTCATTCAATGAAAAAAATCCTTTCCAACTGCCAATACGTCCAACTAATTGACATAAATGTGAAATCACAAAAAAAAAATATATATACTTGAGGTAGATTCTAGAAAAAGTGCATGAATGGATCTAAAGAGCTTTGAAATACCTCTCCAACACCACTAGAATCACAAAAATAAGAGATATGGGAAAAAATTATGATCTCAAACGAACAAAATGAAGATCTAACTTTGACTAAGAATAATAGAAACTAACAACAAAATTTGATAATGCTACCTACACCACTGGAAAGTAAATGAATTTTTTTTTTGATGATATCTCATTTGCCCAATTTTTACATTGTATTCCAAGTTATGGCTAAAAGAAAAAAACTACTCTTTTAGGTCAAAAGAGGAATAGAAGGGGGCAAAGGGGCTACTGTACGACTAATGTCAATAGGAATATTCTCAAAATATTCTTTGTTGATGGAAAAAGTGCCAATTGCCTAAAAAATTCACCAATAATGAAATATTCACTGTTTGATGCTAGAGCTACCGAAGATTTTGTCAAATTTTTGTGGTCATGCTAAGGAATCTTTGAAGATTTTGTTTGATGTTGCTAAAATATAGGATATTGGTGGAATGTTTTTCTATCCTTTGGTAGTGTCAGATTTTTGGTTTTCCACTACCGATGATGTTTTGGAGCCATTGAGTAGCTTACTCAAGGTCATTGGTAGGCACCTCTTGCCATCGACGGTCAAGGATGTGATTACTGTAGTATGCAACAACAAGTCTACATAGGGGTATGACCCCTACCAAACCCTTTAATTTTTTTTTTTAATTTTTGATTTTACATAAAGCTAACCTTTTTTTTATTAGAGGAAAAAATATTTTAAAAACTTTTTTTTTTTGCAAAACTTGTGATGTCGAGAGTAGTGATAATGGCACTAGAGACTATACAACTGCTACGATCTATATGGATTTGTACAGATGTACAAATTTTTGTGCATAGGTCTCTAGTGTCTAAAAAAATGCCTTTTTTGCAACTACCTAGAATTTGACAAAATGATAGGCACTCTTTAGGTTTTTAGCCATTTTGGATGTGACAATGATGGCCGTTTTACCTTAGGATGAGCTAATTTTTCTCTTAGGGCTGAATCTCTCAAAATTCAGATAGGAAGTCACAAATCATCGACTTTGATACCATGTTGAGTTGGTAGTGAACCCCAACCTCCAATGAATCTCTATAACCAAAATTCCTATCACAAATAAGAGATCAAAGCAACTGATTTGCTATGTAACCAAGAGAGAAAAGAGATTGATCTAGAAAAGTAACTAATATGTGCAATGTATTAATTTGAATTAATGATTACATTATATAATGAATTTCTATAAAATCATTAAAAAAAAACTCTAGATGAGGATTGCATTAGATTGTGACAAGTACTTTAATCTCATGCAATGAGACAACTTGACCTATAATTAGCTCAATCTAATAATAAAAATTCACTCCTAAGTTTAGCTTAAGTAATTAAAGCAATAAGGAACTTAATAATTAATTATTAAGTGACTATCCTAATTACTCCAACATTTTTCATTTATGAATTAGGAGGGAATTTTACATGTACTTATGGGTCTACTTTTTCCTAAGGGAAGAAATATTATTTAGGAAGAATCAATCTTGTGAAGTGAGCTACATTATCCCTCTCATTTTTTTCTCTCCTTGGGATAGAGCTTTTCCAATGGGTTTTTTCCTTCTCTTCTTTTGGGGGAAACATATTGCACACAAGTGCATAACACATGGCTAAAAATTTATTGATACCTATTTCTTATTTCTACTAAGTGGTAGTAATGGGGGGTGTTAGTGTAATATTCATAATTTACCTTATATAGGTCTTTATCCTAGGTTTGTTACTACATCTATTTAATAAGTTTACTTATGATATTAGGACTATTTAAGTTCCTTTATTTGGCTAACTAACAATTTCATGTATACACTTTGACTTGAGGTACATGAGTGTTATAACTACCTCACCAATCATTAAATAATGGTAGTTTAGTGCCACCTCTATCTTAGTTTTGTAGTTAATATCTTTACCTTTTAGTTAAGCTAGGTTAATTGATACAGTGATTAATGGTTAAACTCATGACCTCTGCACATGCCATCTCCTTTAGTCATGGATATAGGAGGCCTATTTATATGTACTTCATCCATCCATTTTGTGGTTGATTCTAATTATTGATTTTCTCTTCATTGGAATAACATCTATTATTTTCATATTACAACCCTCATGTTTTCATACTTTTGTTGTTGTAACTATTTTTATTCACTTAGATCTAGACATGTTCATTGGATTCCCATTAAATATTACACTTTCAATTCATCTTTAATAATTTTTGCAAGATGGGGGAAAACACGCTAGCCTAGTTTATAGTGACATCCAAACACTTCTAAGCTATAAACCTCATCTATAATAAGAGAATACAATCACAAATGAAGAATAAACTAAAAGCATTCAAATAAAACACTCCCCATTGAAGTTGCTTCACTTCTCTTATCTCTCCTATTTCTCATTTTTCAAACATTTCCCTCATATTTGAAGTAGAACTTGTGCAATAACCTCCAAATAGTAAGTAGAAAGTTGGAGATAAAATGGCTATTAAGGAAAAAATGGAGGAGGAAGGCTGCTTTTATAGATAGCCATTCAAACGGACATTCAAGATCAAGCTTCTAGAAAGATGCCAAGATCAACGATGAAGGATTGATGCACCAAGGATATTATATTCATGGGAGGGTTATGACGCCAATGGTTATGATGAAGACGACTATGACAGAGATGACTATGATAGATATTAATGAGCAAGTGGGAGGAAATGGATGAATTAAAAATTGAAAAATAATTAATTCATGAGAAAGGAATATTTGACCAAGTGGAAAATAAATAATTCATTTGAATTATTTATTTGAGAAAAAAAGGAAATGGACAAGTGGAAATTCAATTAAAATAATTTGCGTAATTACTTTAATTAAATGAGAGGAAATATGAAAAGAGCCATTAAATAATTAAATTGATTTAATTATTTAATACAAGAGACACATGGAGGATGATTAAATTATTTTGAAAATTATTTAATAAATGGAAGAATTAAAAGAGGGAGTGAATAGTTAAATAACTAACAATAATTATTTAAAGATAGATGAAAGGTGACAAGTGAAACAATTAAATAAATATTAATTTATTTAATTATTGAAGAAAAGGGAATATTAGCGATGCAATTAATTTATTTAATTGATCAGGACAAAATAAAGATTAGAAAGTGAATTAATTAAATAATTAAAATTATTCAATTATCGGAGGATGACAACCAAGAAAAATGGCGCTCACAGACTTAGGATATTTTCAATGTCTACATTTTCCCCCTCTTTGACATAATGCAGTTCATCACGTTGTGTTAAAGAAATTCAGTCAAAGGATCCCCTAGTGAAGTCAGGGTACAGGTAAGCCCCCTTGAGAAAATTTTACAAATTTTTAAAAGGTTTCAAAAAATTTGGAAAATTGTCCCGATAAGACAAGATGATGGCCAAGAATCTAATGGTGAAGACAAAAATGATTTTCGAGGTCGATAAAGAGGTCAAATTCAGGTTCAAAGTTAGCAAAAAGTGCACCCAATAGACAAGTCAAGTCAAAACCCTAATTTTGGACCTATAAATAGAAGTTTGAGTTTGAAAAAGGGTCATTTGTGCATACCTAATTTAGAAATTTTTAGAGCTTAGAGTGATTTTCTAGTGAAGATGTCACATATTCTAGAGGTTACCCACCACACATACCACATCTAGAGATACCGCCAACCTGAGGGAGCACTCGCCCTAGTATGTGCTACTATCATGCTTTGTAATTTTTTTAATTTCTACGCATTTAGATATAGGGAAAAATTTTAGCAGGCAATTTCATCACAAAATTTTGCGATGCAATTGCGTGTGCATTCAATGCAGATGATAAGCGGTTTGCCGCAATCATCTTGTTGCAACATAATTGCAGTAGGGTTAGGGCAGGACTGTTTGCATGGTGACACACAAAATGATGTGACACAAGTGACTTTATAAGCCACATATGCAAACAAGAGTGACCAAAATGACTAGTTGCGACGCATATGTGGTACAGAGTGATGCATGTGAAAGGCGAGCAACACAATCACAGTTGTGAGCCAGTTAAAAATGGGCATGACACATTTGAAAAAATTGTGACGCAATTGCCTGGTTAAAAATTTACCCCATATTATGAAATTTTGATTTGGTCAACGTAGGTCTGATAGGTCAACTGAAGGTCTTGGATTGACATGATGGTTTTTGTGATGATTTTAGGAGTGTCTACCTCCTATTTATACATAGGAGTTGAGACTAGATTTTTTTTGACTACAAGACTAGTTAGGCAAGGAGGAGAGACAAACATTACTAGGCCTGGGGTTGTTCTATGTGACCTATATGCCCATGATTAGGGAAAACAAAAGGATGTTAACAACATTGGTAGAGCAGTGTCACTCTGAGATGAGCAACTTCCATTTGCTGATAGGGGAGGTGATGGTCACCTTGGAGGACGTGTACAAGATATTGTGGCTACCGATTCATGACAAGTGGGTACGCTATGACCTTGCTCGAGGACTATAGGCATTGCATGAGTACTATGAATGTGATAATGACACATAGCTTGGTATCCAAGGGTACAAGATCAAATGGGAGACCCTGGTAGAGACATATGATAGATATGATTGTGGTCTATGCACATTGATAGTAGAATTGATGATTCCCAACTATAGGGGTCATGGTTTCTCAATAGGCTAGGGGGAGATGCTTGGATTGATGGTTCATTTCAGGATAGTGTAGGCATGGGGGCCATGTCTATTGGCCATGACTTATTTCCAGTTGCACAATATCGCTTATAGGGGAGGATAGAAGTTGAGCCGTGGAGTTAATTTATTGATAGTGTGGGCTTGGGAGCACATAGCAGTGTTCCAACCTCTAGTGGTTTGAAATTGGCAACATGCACTCCATATTCTTATATGTACTAGGGGACCCTGACACAGACACATGTCGGGGATGTGGGTTACTAGAGGCATGGTTTAGACACATTGGTTAGCTTCATTTGGAGGCCCTACAAGACTTTCAATTTAAGGATCAATGAGGATGATCATATGCCATGGTGTTGACAACCTAGGTACCTCATCGGATGCACAGTGTAGAGCTAGCATATTATTGAGATGTATCTCCCAGAGAAGGTTCAGATACAGTTCAGGGAGAGACAGGGTGTTCCAGTTGGCACTGCAAATTATGGACGGTCCTCCCAAGAGGTGCATCTATGGGGGCCTCAGATTGTGGTTACGACAATAGAGAAAGAGACCGATGCCATGTAGACATTGGATTGGGAGTGGAGAGGCAGGGATACTGATGTAGAGATGACACTAAAGTATGATGCTTGGTGGTTGATACACATACCCATTCCACTTACAAATCCACAACAACCAGTTCCAGTAGAGTGCAGAGGTAGGGACTTGAGAGGTCAGAGAGGGGACAAAGGTTGGAGGGGTGGAGCGAGAGGAGATGGTGTGTGAGGGGACGAAGGAGGGATGGAGGATGGCGGGTGGCTAGACAACTACCACCTATCAGGGAGGAGGAGGAGATGGAGGAGGATCAACTAGAGGTGAGGGCAGTGGTAGAGGTGGAAGGGAAGGAGGGAGAGTAGCATGCAAAGATGCTTGCTCTAGAGGTGGCGCAACTAGAGGCAGTGATGATGGAGGTTGAGGTAGGCGGAGAGGGAGGACAAGAGGAGCATGTAGAGGAGGAGGCAGGAGGAGAGGAGGATATGGATGAGGCAGAGAGGGTCCTCCATGAGAGGATCATCATGGGGATGGATGGGGTGTCTGAGGAGTTGGGGGCTGGAGGGGAGGATGGATCCATTGAGCAGAGGATAGCCATGCTGTAGGATTTATAGGTTGAGCTAAGGATAGTGATTACAGAGAGAGATGACCTTAAGGCTGAGAGGGATGCCTTTTAGGTGTAGAGAGACCTTGTTGTGATTAGGAAACAATAGATAGATCAATGAATGATAAATTTTACAACTAAATGCAATGGATTTGTCATGGAGGTTGCACGAG
The DNA here is from genome assembly GCA_007258455.2 of Sequoia sempervirens. Lineage (NCBI taxonomy): Eukaryota > Viridiplantae > Streptophyta > Pinopsida > Cupressales > Cupressaceae > Sequoia > Sequoia sempervirens. Next base: position 253,880,276 of record VDFB02000003.1, read on the forward strand.
AGTATGCCAGAGTGAGTAGAGCCAACCATTATTACAAAGATCTATATGAGAGAGTGGTACCTCTAGAGAGGAGGGAGCCCTCCTTTTCAAAGATTGAAAGGTCTTGAGAGTCATCGTGCAAGGAGGACAAGGATGCCCCAGGGATAGGAGAGTAGGGAAGTTCAAGCTAGGGCCTCTTTTTTATGCATTATGTTATATGGAAATTGATATTCTTATTATCGAGCCTACAAGCTCCACTTTTATTGGTTACATCTTGACATTGTACTTATGACACTTTTTTTTAGCGATATATATGATATGATTTTTGGTGGCAGTTGATGATATGCATTTTTATGTGATTATGCGTTCATGTTTAAGATGATTGACATTCTATGGATGTTCATGCAGTGATGGTGATGTTTATTGATGCATTCTATATGGTTATGTGATGGTTTAATATTCTTTATGATTATGCTTTTATGATTATGTTATGGATGTTCATGCCCCGTATGATATGTGTGGATGATAAATGTAGTGTGGATGACTTAATTTGATGAATGCAATGTGATATGATGATGTAATACATTTATGATCATGTATTTTGTAAATTTTTATGCTTTTTATGATGTCTATGGATACATTTTATATGATAGTGTGATGCATATATGATGATGCATGTTTATTGTGATATGTATGAATGATGAATGTGATAGAAATAACCTTATTTTATAAATGCAATGACATGGAAATGTATTGAATGTTGATGCAATGGAATTTTTATATGATAATGCAAGATGTAATGATTGAAGATATTAAATGCAAGATGTGATGATTTAAAATGTCTAATATAGATGCAGGATGTGATGTGTAATGTGATGTGAAATGCTATGCAATGTGATACAATGGATCCTAATGCAATATGATATGGAATATAATGTTATGATAATATGCACAATGCAATAAAATACTACTATGATGATGCTAATATGATGACAAAATGTTAATTCTATATGGATGATCTCTATGTTTTTGTATTTTCTTATGCAAATATATGTGACTTAATATGATAATGCTATCCATGATGATAATTCCTTTTATTATGTTGCCTAATGTGATTATGTATGTAATATTTTTTTTGTGTCACAAGACTCTATCAAGATGTAGACAAAAGGAATGTTAGTGTAGAAGAGATGGAAGTTAGCGCGAAAGAGGAAAGGAAGATGGAGATGGAAAGTTAGACAAAAAATGACAAGGGACAAACTTTCATGATTTTACATTTATCATCTTTGGGCATCAAAAATGTCACAAAGGGAACACAAACACCATAGTATGACATAGACCAAGGTGTACAAGGTGACCATTTGTGAGAGATAAGTAGTTAAAAGAAAAGGAATGCCTTGGATCATACTAAGGACCCAATTATCCTAGTCTTTTTTCCAAGACAAACCAAAAACAACAAGCAAATAAAAGAGGTCATGATCCATCATCATCCCTCTAAATCCCTTAATAGGACATACTTGAGGTAACTAGTAACATGACCGAAGACCCATCAAAAATATAAGACAAATCTAGACCAACAAGGTGTTTTCCAAAGAGATAGTGTTTTCCAATGATATTGATGAGATTGTTTGAGTTGATTGATTAAGTTTCCCAAGAGGACCAAATTGATCGATAGGTTGACAAGGATTGATTGATAAGTTTGAAAAAGATTGACTAGTTGAATTGATTGACTGTGCCAATTTCCAAGGACACATCTCGATGAAGGAAAGATTGATTGAAAAGGTTGACAAGATTGATTGATAAGTTTGACAAGGTTGATTGATAATGATAACGCCTGGTTTTAGGAAGGACACATCTTGATTAAGGAAAGATTGATTGAAAAGATTGATAATATTGATTGATTGTTCAACAAAGGTTGATTAATATGACCAAGCAATGTGATGATACCTGATTTTAGGAAAGACATGTCCTATTTATGGAAAGGAGCAAATTTGATAAATTTGACCAAGTGACAAGTGTTGACAAGGCACCTAACTGTAAGAAAGACACATCCTGCTTAAGGTAAATGACCAGATTGACCAAAGAGAAAGTATAATATCAGGAAGGACACATCCTAATAAAAGAAAAGAGATAGGACCCAATGAGAGAAATGACATAATGCCCCATTCCAGTTATAGGATCAATGACTAGATCAGCTGATTGGCGATAAAATGATTAACTGATTGATGATAAAAGATTTTGTTGGTTGTGTTTGTCTATTGATTCATGATTTAGTTTAAGTGATGATTGCTTGTGGACCAAGAATATGACCAGACTCGACAAACCCTAAAGGATTGACCTAGGTGGCCTCGGGGGCTCATGACCTAAATTTGTTTTATTTGACAAAAGATAGAGTCATGATTTTATTTGGACAACCTAAAAGGACTGAAGTAATGTCTCGGGGGATGATTTAAGATGATCCTTGCCCACGTAGCAAATGTGTAGAAATAACATAGTTTGACCCTATTAATACAAACTAACTCAAACACAAAAACAAACTCTGTTTTTGGAGTTTTCAAAATTTTCTGATGTTTTTGGGATTTTGATGTTTTCTATTTTTTTGGATTTTTGATTTTTGATTTTTTGGATTTCTAATGTTATTTGATTTATTTTGGATTTTGGTGGTTTTATGATTTTTTTTTTGGATTTTGATAGTTTTATGATTTTTTTTAAAAATTTTGATGGTTTTAAAAGGTTGATGCCATGTGTTATTTTCCCATGAAGACGTAAGTCAAGGAATTTCCCCCAGTCAGGTATGGGAAAAATTTATTATGCACAAGGGGAAGCGATAAATGCAAAGGATGATCATGAAGGCAAAGGATGCCAAATGTGGGTAGTTCTTAGGCCATGCAAGGAATGGCAGTGCTTTATTATGAGCGAGTGACATGTGTGAATGGATGAGTGGAAGGATGAAAAGACCATATGGAGTGACAGTAGATGGAGGAGCATAGATTGATTACACATGGTGTTTGTTTGCCAGGTTTTCACCGTGGTACTTATCCAAAGCACCACTAAAGTGGTTTTCACTTTTGGACAAATTATTTCTATTTACTCTTTTTTTTTTTAAAATATATTTTGTTGTGACCAAGACACCTATTTTCTAGGTTTTCATCAGGGTGACTATTTTTTTGTATTTTTTTGTATTTTTGACTTTTTGTATTTATAGTCTTCTTTAAGATTTTTAGGATAATCTTATTAGATGCCTTAGATTGGCCATTACCTTGGGGGTAATATGGAGTAGAAAAATTGTGTTGGATATGGAATTTTTCACAAAGTTCACAGACATCCTAATTCTTAAAAGGGCAACCATTATCTGTAATGATGGATTGCGGGATACCATAGCGGAAAATGATGTAATTTAGGATGAACTTGGCTATCTGATTTCTAGTAATGTAAGTCAGTGGGATGGCTTCAATCCATTTTGTAAAGTACTCAGTAGGAACAAGGATAAACTTATGTCCATTAGCAGAGGTGGGATGGATCTTTCCTACAAGGTCGAGTCCCTATTGAGAAAATGTCCAGGGTGAAGTAAGCAGCTGTAGTTCCTGAGCTAGCGCATGTATAAGTTCTCCATGAATTTGAAGTTGGTGACATTTCTTCATAAAGTGATAGGAATCACATTCCATTTGTAGGCCAATAATATCCCATTCTCATGAGATTTATAGCTAAGGTCAAACCAGTAGAGCGAGCTCCACATATATCATGGTGTACCTCTTGTAAGATTGTTTGTGTTTCATTTGAGTCAAGACATCAGAGTAGGGTACTATCTAAGCTACGACGATAAAGGGTATCTCCGATGATGACATATTTGAATGCTTGTCAGATAAAGACTTTGCATTGGTTGAGGGACAAGTTTGGAGAGATAATTTGGTCATGCAAATAACTGTAGATGTCCTTGTACCAAGGAGATTCAAGACCAACAAGTTCAAACACAAGTTCAATTTCAAGGACATTGAACATAGGGATCGACATTTTCTCTACCAAGAACTCATATTGTGATGCATTGTTGTGAATGTCCAAGAGAGATCTGATTGTATCCATTACATCTGTTGCTTTGCTATGGATTCTTAATATCTGCTCAAATGTAATATTATCAAAGTATAGACCAAAGCTTTCCACCATGCACTTATAGGGCATCAGTTTCTCATCCTTGGTGTCATAATCATCATTAACTTTCTTAATCACTAATTGAGAGTCACCATAGACTTGAAGTTCCTTAATTTTCCATTTTATTTCCATTCAAAGTCCTTTCACTAATGCTTTGTACTCATCCATGTTGTTTGTGCATGGAAATGCTATTTAGAATGACTTGGGAATGGCATCTCCTTGAGTTGTGATGAATATAATTCTAGCTCCTGAACCATGTGTAAGATCCATCAAGATACAACTTCCAAGTTGTTGGTGTCTCTATGACAAAGATTGATTCATCTAGGAAATCAAATATCAAAGGATGGCCTGCCTTTATTAGTGCATCTGCAAGTTAATCAACTATCACTTGTTCTTTTATTTCTTTTCAATCAATGTACTCAATGTCATACTCACTTAGGATCATAACCCACTTAGCTAGCCTTCTTGCTAGAGCTACTTTGCTAAGAAGGTATTTTTGAGTATCAATTTTGGCAATTAGTTTTGTCTTGTGATTTAGCATGTAGTGTCTTAATTTTTGTGTTGCAAATATCACTACTAGACATGCTTGTTCAATGGGACTATAGTTCAATTCATATCCAACTAAGGTGTGACTGATATAATGAATTGCTCGTTATTTTCCATCATTGTCATTTTGTGCTAACAATGCCCCCAGTGTTGATGTAGTTGCGGTCACATATAATATTAGATGTCTTCCATCAATCAGAGACATAAGAACTGGTGGAGTCAATAGATACTATTTGATCTGATTGAATGCTTCTTGAAATTTCTCTATCGAATTAAAGGGAATTCCTTTCCATAACAAATGTTGAAATGGATGGATCTTTTCTGCTAGCTGAGTAATGAACTTGTGGATTGATTGTAGTCTTCCATAGGGGTATGTTTGACATTTTTTGTGATGAGGGCATGCCAAGTACAAATGGGTTTTCAATTTCTTCTTCTCCAATAGTTGATACGTCAAAGCCTTGAGGTAATTTGGCACCCCTTTTAGCTAGTGCGTAGAAGAATCTATTAGGGTCAACACTAATGAGTTCATTAACTATGCTTAAAATTTTTGGGTCTTGATAAGCTTCTTCAATTTCTTCAGGAGTCAATTGTTTGTTGAATTCTTCTAGGCTTATGTTTTCCCGTGTGTTGGTTTGATCTCCTTGTGGTGTGTTTCTTAAAGGTGTATAATGATTTGAATCTATTCCAAGGGTAGTGTCATAAAAAATTCATGTCCTTTCTTTTGGCTTGTGACCTTGTTTCACCCATGTGAGACTTTTGCAAGTTGAAGGATAATGCAAGATGGTGATGAAACTAAACTATGTTTTAGATTTTTCTTGGATTTTTGAATATGAGGATGCAAGGTGATTATGCAAGGATGATAATGACCAAAGGATGGATCTAATGAATGTTAAAGAATGCTAAAGGTTGATTGATGGTCAAGGATGATGCTGCTAAATTAATGTTCATAGTGGTGTAGGGGCACGCAAGTTGTCATACCTCTAAGAGGGGTCAAATGTTGATGCTTTGTTTTGTTTGATTCAATAACATGTAATAAGGTCTTAGATGACCATTTCATGTTTGTTTGGTTTGGTATTGATTCATTAGATGTGATTTAGGGGATAGGTGCAAAATGTTGACATGTTGCATAAATGTTGTCAATGCAACTTTTGCAATTTTGTGGCATAACATGGTCTAATGATGTTTTGTTGAGTTTTAATTTTAAAATTGGCTACAAACCATTTGGGGATGGTTGGAGAAGGTATATAATTCCTTATATTTTCGAAGTCAAGGTTGGAATGCTAAAGTTAGAAGTTTGAATCAATAAAAAACTCTATTTTCTACATTTTGGAACACAATTTTGCTGCTATAGTTGGTTGTATGGTTTTGTATGGCCTTCTCATGGCTTGAAACTAATTGGGATTGTACAATAGTGAACCCACTTTCCATTTCATTTGGTTTTGTTCATTTTCATTAAGATTTATTCAAGTTAGAGGTATTTTAATTTGGACTGGTTGAAACCCTAGTTAGGGTTGCCAGTGATTGAAAACATGTAATAAGTTCCATTCCACTTGGTGAAAACTCTTGAAACTTGGTGGAATGGAAGAGGTAGGCATGTTCTTGGTTTTCACAAACTTGTAGATGTAGGGGGAGGTGTTTGGCACATGCAATATCACTATCCTAGTATAATATCACCTTGTATTAGGCTTAGGAATTGTTGAAAATATTTTGGGAGATTATTTTGATTGATGGGAATTCATGGTACATACCGTGCATGACATGTTTGAGGAACTATTGTGGAGATTTAAAGATTGGAGTTCAAGAACCTTATTGCTACCTAGCCTATTCTAGCAATTAGGCCTAATTGGAACAAGGACAATTAATTTTTGAAAGTTTTTGTACAAAGTAACCTACCTTGGTTATGAGATATGTTGAATAAAGTCCAAATGGGTATCTATAACTATGTTTACATTTGTGATACCATTCCTACCATGAAAGTTATGCTAGGAAAACCATTTTTGGAAGGATACTAGAAAATTGAAGGAATTTGAGAAAAAACCAACCTTAGGATGTTTATGAGATTGAAATCTTGATTGATTGAAGTTGTTTAGGATTTTTCCACCCCTACTCTACATAAAATTGGTATCATAGCATAGGTTTGATCTGAAGAAGAAAAATTGAGTTGAAGAAAGAACAAAATGCCTCCAAAAGGGAATACCATTGCCAGAGAAGTGAATGAGTTGAAGGAAAAGAATGCTAGAGAGATGAGAGAGTTGAAGGAGAGGTTTTATGTCCTAGAAAAAAGTAAGAAAAGAGGAGTGGTCATAGGATACTTGAGTGACCAAGAATAAGGGGGAGAGGAAATTTCCCAAGGGTTTGAGGAAGAGATGGACCTTGATGACTTGAGGATGGAAAAGCTCTTGAAAACAGTTAAGGGAGATGGTCATAAGATCAAGATGGATTTACCCATGTATGGAGGAAAGATGGATAATGAGGAACTCCTAGATTGGATAGGAGCATTGGATAACTACTTTGACTATGAAGATGTGCCAAAAGATCAAAGGGTGAAGTTGTCCAAGACAAAGTTGAAGGGCCATGCCTTGCTTTGGTGAGATTATGTACAAAGTTAAAGGAGAAAGAAGGGGAAGTCTAAAATCAATTCTTGGGATAGCACGGTGGATAAAATCAAGGGAAAATTCCTTCCCGATGACTACACTATTTAGTTGTTCAAGAGGTTTCAAAATCTCAAGCAAAAGGAGATGGATGTGCAAACCTATACAAAGGAGTTCTACAAGTTGAGCATGAGGGTAGGCCATGTAGAAGATGATGAAGAGCTAGTGTAAATATACATTAATGGTTTGCGATACAATCTTCAAGATGAGTTGAGCCTCACCACTCTAAGAATGGTGGAAGAGTGTTACCAATTGGCCATCAAGGCTAGAGATAAGTTGAGGAGAAGGAAAGAAAATCAAAGTAGGGGTAGAGGAAGGATTTCTAGAGGAACAGGTACATTTTCTAATTTAGGATAGTCATATGAGAGATAAGGAGAGGCCAGTAATACCCAAGAACAAGTTGCAAATTCAAGAGGTGGCTTTAGGGGAAGAAGATTAGATTCTAGGGGTAGATTTGGAGGCCAAAGAGGAGGTTCAAGTGGCTTTATAGGGAAATTTTATAAATGCAACAAATTTGCAGGCCACTAAGCATGGAAATGTACTAAGGAGCAACCATCTACTTCTATTGGAAGAGAAAGAAGAAATAAGATTGCACACGGTGGAGATGATGCTAAAAATGTCCATTCTTCACCACATGTTGAAGAGCCAAAGATTGGAGAGTTTTTTTTATGAGAATGACTCTACTGAAAGGGCTAATGGAGAAGGAACCACCACGAAGGAAGTCTCTTTTCATAACTACATGTAAAATCCAAGATAAGTGTTGAAAAGTAGTGATTGATTCTGGTAGTATAGACAATTTGGTTTCTCTTTACATGGTTGAAAAATTGAAATTGCAAAGGATTCCTCATGCTACTCCTTACAAGGTTTCTTGGCTTAACAAAGGGAAACAAGTAGTTGTAAATGAACAAAGTTGGGTTGATTTTCATATAGGAGGATACAAGGATAGGGTTTTGTGTGATATAATACCAATGGATGTTTGCCATTTTCTCTTAAGGAGACCTTGGAAATATGATAGGAATGTCAAGCATGATGGTAGGAAAAATATATGTCATAGAGAAAGAGGGAGTTTCCTACACCCTTACACCATTGAAAGAGGAAGGTCATGAATCAGAAATGGGTTCTAGTGCTATGTTGGTGAGTGAAAAGGAGTATGTACAAGCCATAGAAAAGGAGGAAAAGGGATTTACAAATATACATATACCTAGGACTGTTATGACAACAAGGATTGATCAATTGCCATTAGAGGTTTAAGACTTGTTGCAAGATCATGTTAATTTGATAATAGATGACACTCCAAGGAAAGGTACTAGTCCTCATGCAAGGTTTCTAGGATGAGAATAAAAACCCTTCAATTTGATTCTAGACATTCAACATTGGTAGATGAGATATGAGGATGTAGCCCAATGTATATTTGCATTTCTTAGGTAGTTTGAGGAAGGTAACCCTATACAAGATAAAGTTGAGAGGTTTAATTTCAAGCAAGAGGTTCCATTTTCTATTTTACAAACTAAAATGAACAAAGAAAAGGAAAGGTTTATTTATTGTGTAGACATCAAGGAGAGAGCAACATTGGATATTATAGGTTTGGGTGATAAGAATTGTGTTGTTGATTTTCAATACAAGCCCCTTCCAAACCTAAGAATTGATGGCGTTGAAAAGGAAAGTACAACTCAATATTTTCTCTTTCCCATTGAAGGTAAAGGATATACACTTTCATTGCAAGAATTTCACAAGGGAATATTGGAGGTTAGATACGATTTTCTTCTTGTAGTAGAGGGCAGTGAAATTGATCAAGGAACCATGTTTGGTGTCCTATTGGTTAAAGATAAAGAAATAATACACAATGCTCTTGTTAAAATTGCAAACTTGATGGGTAAGCAGCCTAAGGTGAAAATGAAGCAAGATATGCAAGTGGAGAAAGGTGATATGGCACTGTATGCAATCTATCAAGAAGAAAGGAAGCAACTATAGATGGGAGATAACAAATGCATGCAAGGGGCAGATGTGGATAGAAGAGCACTTGATTTCAAGTCTATATGTTTAGTTTTTGAATTGTACTCTTTATAAGTGATTGATTTTGTAGGTAATGCTGTAGGTTCTCAAGTATTTATAGATGATGAGTGGGTCCAAGACTTCCCACCAAGGTTGGAGTGCATCTTAGACACTAAGGACCTCAAAACCCCAAGGAACAAAGCCTATTTTTCAGTATTTGAATGAATGGAAGGGTCTTCCTTATGAAGAGTCTACTTGGATGATTGAGGATCATTTCATCATGCAAGGATACATTGTTGTAGATATGTACTCAAGTTGAAATTGAGTTTTCTTTGTCCGGGGAGTATGGTGCAAGGGCACCCAGGTTGTCATACCTCCAAGAGGGGTCAAATGTTGATACTTTATTTTGTTTGATTCAATAACATGTAATAAGGTCTTGGATGACCATTTCATATCTGTTTGGGTCGGTCTTGAGTCATTATAGGTGATTTAGGGGATAGGTGCAAAATGTTGTCATGTTGCATAAATGTTGTCAGTGCAACTTTTGCAATTTTGTGGCATAATAGGGTCTAATGATGTTTGTTGGGTTTTAATTTGAAAATTGGTTATGAAAAATTTGAGGATGGTTGGAGAAGGTATATAATGCCATGTTTGGTTGAAGGAAAAGTTGGAATGTTGAAGTTAGAAGTTTGAATCAATAAAAAACTTTGTTTTCTACATTTTGGAACACAATTTTGTTGCTACAGTTGGTTGTATGGTTTTGTACAGTCTTCTCATGTCTTGAAACTGATTGAGATTTTTAGAGCAGTGAACCCTCTTTCCATTGCATTTAGTTTTATTCATTTTCATTAAGATTTTTTTAAGTTAGAGGCATTTTAATCTGGATTGGTTGAAACCCTGGTTAGGGTTGCTAGTGATTGAAAAAATGTAATAAGTTCCATTCCACCCAGTGAGAACTCTTGAAACTTGGTGGAATGGAAGAGCTAGGAATTTTATTAGTTTTTACAAACTTGTAGATGTAGGGGAAGGTGTTTGGACCATGCAAGATCGTTACCCTAGCATAATATCACCATGTATTAGGCTTAGGAACCCTATAGGCTTAGGGTTTGTTGAAAATATTTTGGGAGATTATTTTGATTGATGGGAATTGATGGTATAGAACCTGCATGACATGTTTGAGGCACTAGTGTGGAGATTTAAACCCTAGAGTTCAAGAACATTATTGCTACCTAATCTATTCTAGCAATTAGGCCTAATTGGAACAAGGAAAAACAATTTTTGAAGTTTTCTATACAAAGTAACATACCTTGGTTCTGAGATATGTTGAACAAATTCCAAATGGGTATTTGGAAATATGTTTACATTTGTGATACCATGCCTACTCTATAGGTTATGCTAGGAAATCCAATTTTGGAAGGCTACTAGAAAATTGAAGGCATTTGAGGAAAAACCAACCTTAGGATGTTTACGAGATTGAAAGCTCGATTGATTGAAGTTGTTTAGGAGTTGTCCACCCTTGCTCTACATCACATAGTGAAACTAAGGTTAACATAAAAGTATGCTATGTTTTTGTATTTTTGGGGTGTAAGGATGCAAGGATAATGAGACTAATGGATGACAAAGGATATGAAAGGTTGAATAATTGATAATGATATGATGCTAAGGTTAAGGTGAAAATGAACTATTTTTTATTTATTTTTGGGATAAGGATGTAAAATGTAATCTAGTTTAAAGATCAAGGATTGGAAAGATGGTGATAAAAGCTATGATCAAAGGGATGTAATATGAGTCTAAATGAGGTCAAGTTACTACAATGGTACCCTAAAATTCAAACAAAGGATGACAATCAAGATATTGTGAACCCAAGGTAACAATCCCAAGTGTCATTGACCTTTATGATAATCAAGAGGATAATGTTGACAAGGTTGAGTCAAGGCTAGGACACAAGCTTAAGACTCAAATTTGATAAAGGTGATAAAGGTTGATAATATGAGGGATTAAGGTCAATGAAAAATAGAATATGCAACCAAGGATTTTCCAAAAACTTAATGGTTTACCAAAGTATGAAATTTTAAAAGGGAGATGCAACCTAAGGTTTAATATTGATTATGCAAGGTAAGGATGCAACCTAAAATATGAGGTAACCCTAAATGGAAATGTTGGAAATGATTGGTAAAGGCTTGCAAGTCTTTGGCTTAGCAGGAAGGGTCATTGTGAAAATGGTTTGATCAAATTTTGAAAAAGGATTTTGGCAGTTTCTATTTGTTAGACGACAGCGGCTCTATTTTCTACAATGCGGTCTAGTATGATAGTTGCAGCTTTGTTTTCTACAAATGCATTTTAGGAAGATAGATGTTGTTTTCTAGTTATTAGATGTGACTCAAAATATTAGTTGTGGGTCTTCTTTTTGGAAGTGTATTTCAGAATGTCAATTGTGGTTTTCCAATTATCAAATGTAGTTTAAAGTATTTGTTGTGGCTCTATATTTAACAGTTCAGTTCATAGAATGTTGTTTTTGACAGTTTGATGGTTTCTAATATGGTTTTGAACTAATTTTGACTATTTTTTGATAAAATCTAATTGGTAAACATAGAATATAGTATCAAGCACTTGTTTTTGGTCTGGTTTTGGATGTGAAAATGTTTGAAAAATAAAATACACATAGAAAACAATGCAGAAGCCCTATGGTTGGCAAGGAAACCATAGGTTGATATCCCCACTTGGATTTCTCCAGCCACTTGAACAAGGTGGACAACTAGAGAATTGTTGGCACTCGTTCCCCTCCATGACACTCACATCTCAGGCACACCAAGTCTCATTCCCCCAAGGAGTAATTCCTATCTATACACATGCTCAGTGAAGATGTGGGGCACCTTTAAAGGTCCGACCTCCTGTTATCAATGAGCATATAAAAGGGTTTTTGGCAACTAACACAAATTGTATCTTAGTAAGAGAATCCATTGAGAGTGACCATACATGCGACAAGATTAGCTCAAGACTATGGTGAGTCAAGAGGCCTTCCAATCCTTTGCACATAAAGGACTTTCACGTAGCTCATGGGGCTATTGAGGGTGAAACTTTTCAGTATGACACATCTGCACCCATTGCTAATTGACTTTCATCAAGAAGCACATTTATTTATAGTGGCTTGGAAGAGCTTGGCCTTAGCTTTGTTACCACTTGGGTTGTTCCCACCTTTCGAAGCAGGGTGGCAAGCCCTCTAATAAAAGGTAAACAACAATGAGGAAGTATAATTATTTTTTGATCATCCCAGATCACACAGAGTGCAAGGAGAGAGCATATTTTCATGCATTTGCCTCACACTCACATGGGGTTCATTTTAAGCACCAAATCCAAATATGTGGTGTGATTATAAAAATTCCAAAGAGGTGCTTTTGGTCACTCAAAATCACTAGATGATGTGAGAGGAGAGCATACAAACTTTCTAAGATAGTTGCAAATCACCAAACGCGAAAGACAATTGTTGATTTTAACCAATGCTTATTATTTGAAGATAGTTGTAAATTTTAAACCAATGATGTTTTATGCATGTTAGTTTTAAAGCCCATTAGTAAAATATGCAGATTGTTATTCTTTTTAATCCTTATGAGTGAAAAATGCATATTCTTTTTATCCTTATGATCCTAATGCAAGTTGTGGAAAACAAACAAAAGAGAAATTATTTAAAACTAAAATAAAAGAGCGCATTTTTTTTGTTGTTTCAAAAGAAATAGTTTTTGGGAGCTCCGATCCAAAGCCACGCATTAAAATAGAGAGTTAGCAACCAAAAACCCTACTCTACTTGAAAACCCAAAGGAAAAGTTGAAAGCAAACTGAAAACTGAAAGTTTATACCAGCCAGACGATTGCATCATTCTTTTCAGCAAATGCATCATTGTGTTGCGTTACACTAGAATGATTGCATCATGATTTTGAATTCAAATTTCCTGCCCACTATTGCCTTCCAAAAATGTGTGGTTCTTTTCAAAAAATGCATCATTCCGTACTAGAAATCTGCAAAACAAAAAGAAATCCGTACAAAATCTTGCAAGACTTTTCCTTCACTTCGGGTTCACCAATGTATGCTTGGGGAAAACATGCTAGCCTAGATTATAGTGATATCCAAACACTTCTAAGCTATAAACCTCATCTAAAACAAGAGAATACAATCACAAATGGAGAATAAACTAAAAGTATTCAAATAAAACACTCCCCATTGAAGTTGCTTCGCTTCTCTTGTCTCTCCTATTTCTCCTTTTGCAAAATTTTCCCTCAGATTTGAAGTAGAACTTGTGCAATAACTTGCAAATAGTATGTAGAAAGTTGGAGATAAAATGGTTGTTAGGGAAAAAATGGAGGAGGAAGGCTACTTTTATAGATAGGCATTTGAACAGATGGTTTGGATTGAGCTTCTAGAAAGATGCCAAGATGAACGGTGGAGGATTGATGCACCAAGTATATTCTATTCATTGGAGGGCTATGACACCAACGACTATGATGAAGACGACTATGAAAGAGATGGCTATGACAAATATTAATGAGCAAGTGGGAGGAAATGGATGAATTAAAAATTGAAAAATAATTAATTCATGAGAAAGGAATATTTGACGAAATGGAAAATAAATAATTCACTCAAATTATTTATTTGAGAAAAAGAGGAAATGGACAAGTGGAAATTCAATTGAAATAATTTGTGTAATTACTTTAATTAAATGAGATGAAATATGAAAAGAGGCATTAAATAATTGAAATGATCTAATTATTTAATACAAGAGACACATGGAGGATTATTAAATAATTTTGACAATCATTTAATAAATGGAAGAATTAAAAGAGGGAGTGAATAGTTAAATAATTAACAATAATTATTTAACCATAGATGAAAGGTGACAAGAAAAATAATTAAATGAATAATAATTTATTTAATTATTGAAGAAAAGGGGAATATGAGCGATGCAATTAATTTATTTAATTGATCAAGTTATAATAAAGATTAGAAAGTGAATTAATTAAATAATAGAGGAATACGATCAAGAATAATCAAATAATTATAATTATTTGATTATTGAAGGACGATGACCAAGAAAAATGATGCTCATAGACTTGGACATTTTTCGGTGTCTACCTTTCCCCCCTCTTTGGCATAATGCAGTTCATCATGTTGTGTCAAAGAAATTAAATCAAAGGATGCCCTAGTGAATTAAGGGTACAAGTATGCCCCCTCGAAATTTTTTTACAAATTTTCAAAAGGTTTCAAAAAAATTGTAAAATTGTCCCGATAGCACAAGTTGGTAGCCAAGAATCCAATGGTGAAGATGAAAATGATTTTTGATGTCGATAAAGGGGCTTTGGCATAATGTAGTTCATTGCATTGTGTCAAAGAAATTCAGTCAAAGGATGCCCTAGTGAAGTCAGGGTATAGGTATGCCCCCTCGGGAAAATTTTACAAATTTTAAAAGGTTTCAATTTTTTTGGAAAATTGTCCCAATAAGACAAGTTGATGGCCAATAATCCAATGGTGAAGATGAAAATGATTTTTTATGTCGTTAAATGGGTCAAATTTAGGTTCAAAGTTAGCAGATAATGTGCCCAATAGACAAGTTAGGTTAAAACCCTAAATTTGGACCTATAAATAGAAATTTGAGTTTGAAAAAGGGTCATTTGTGCATACCTAATTTAGAAATTTTTAGAGTTCAAAGTGATTTTCTAGTGAAGATGTCACCTGTTCTAGAGACCGCTCATTGCACATACTACATCCAGAGATACCGCCGACTTGAGGGAGCGCCCACCCCAGTATTTTCTACTAGCTTGCTTTGTAAATTTTTTGATTTTTGCACATTTAGATAGGGAAAAATCATAGTAGGAAATTGCGTTGAAAAATTTTGTGATGCAATTGCATGCACGTTCGGCATAGACGATAAGTGGTTTGCCACAATTGTCTTGTCGTAATGCAAGGTAGGAGTGTTTGTGTGGAGATGCACAAAATGATGCGACATAAGTGACTTTCTGAGCTACATATGCGGATGGGAGTGACACAAACGACTGGCTGTGACACATGTGTGGTATGGAGTGACGCATGTGAATGGTGAGTGATGCAATTGTAGCTGCAAGTTGGTTAAAAATGGGCATGACCCATTTGAAAAAAACTATGGTGCAACTGCCTAGTTAAAATTTTTCCTCAAATTATGAAATTTTGATTTGATCAACTTAGGTCTGATAGGTCAACTGAAGTTCTTGGATTGACATAATGGTTTACAGGATGATTTCAAGAGTGTCTACCTCCTATTTATACATGGGAGTCGAGATCAGATGTTTTTTGACTACGAGACTAGCTGGGCGAGGACGAGGGATAGGCATTACTAGACCTAGGGTTGTTTTATATGACCTAAATGCCCGTGATTATGGAAAACAAGGGGATGCTGATAGCATTGGTAGAGCGGCGGCACTCTGAGATGAGCAACTTCCATTTTCTGATATGGGAGGCAATGATCACCCTGGAGGACATGTACATGATATTGCGGCTACTGACTCATGATGAGCGGGTATGCTATGAGCTCGCTCGAGGACTGCAAGCATTGTATGAGTACTATTAGTGTGATGATGATGTAGAGCTCAATATCCAAGGGTATGAGATCAGATGGGAGACCCTAGCAGAGACACAAAATATGATTGTGTTTTATGCACATTAATAGCAGGAGTGATGATTCCTGATCATAGGGGTCATGGTTTCCTAGTAGGTTGGGGGGAGATTCTTGGATCAATGTTTCATTTTGGGACAGTGTATGCATGGGGGCCATGTCTATTAGCCATGCTCTATTTCTAGTTTCACGACATCACTTATATGGGAGGACAGAGTTTGAGCTCTGAGGCTGCTTTATTGACAGTGTGGGCTTGGGAGCACATAGCAGTGTTCTGATGTCCAGTGGTTTGATAGTTAGCAACAGGTGCTCCATATTCTTATATGTACCAGGGGGACCTGACATAGACACATGTGGTGGATGTGGGTTACTGGAAGCATGGTTTAGACACATTGGTTAGATTCATGTGGAGGTCCTATAGGACTTTTAATTTATAGATCGATGAGGATGATCATATACCATGGTACCGACAGCCTAGATACCTCATTAGGCGCACGGTGCAGAGCTAAAATATTATTGAGATGTATCTCTGAGAGAGGGTTCAAAGATAGTTCTGGGAGAGATAGGGTGTTCTAGTTGGCACTGCAGAGTATGGATGATCCTCTTGAGAGGTGCATCTGTGGGGGCCTCAGATTGTGGTTACGATAGTAGAGTAGGATATCGATGCCATGCATGCATTGGATTGGGAGTGGAGAGGTGGAGATGCCAATGCAGGGATGATGCTAAAGTATGATTCCTGGTGGTTGATAAATATACCTATTCCACTTACAAATCCATAATAGGTAGCACTAGTGGAGCGTAGACATAGGGGCCCAAGAGGCCAAAGAGGGGAAAGAGGGTAGAAGGGTGGAGGGAAAGGAGATGATGGGAGAGGGGATAGAGTACAATGGAGGGATGATGGAGGAGATGGACAGGGAGGATGGGGAGGAGAACATCATGGGAGGAGGAATGGAGGATGATGGGTGGCTAGACAACTACCACCTATTAGGGAGGAGGAGGATATGAAGTAGATCAACTAGAGGTGAGGGTAGTGGCAGAGGTTGTAGGGTAGGAGGGAGAGTGGCACATAGAGATACCCACTCTAGAGGTGGCGTAGCTAGAGGCAATGTCGATGGAGGTTGAGGTAGGGGGAGAGGGAGGAAGGAGGAGAGGATGAGATGGATGAGGCAAAGAGGGTCCTCCATGAGAGGATCATCATGGGGATGAATGGAGTGCCCGAGGAGGTGAGGGTCAGAGGGGGGGATGGATCCGCTGAGTAGAGGATAACCACACTGTAGGCTTGGGTGCAGGCTTTAGAGGATGAGGTGAGGATAATGATTGTAAAGAGAGATGACCTTAAGGATGAGAGGGATTCCTTTCAGGTGGAGAGAGACCTTGTTGTGATCAACCAACATCAAATAGATAAATGGATGATTGATTTTACAGCTACATGTAGTGGATTTTTCGTGGAGGTTGCATAGGAGTACACTAGAGCAAGCAGAGCTAGCCAATATTACAGAGATCTGTATGAGAGAGTGGTACCTCCAGAGAGGAGGGAGCCCTCCTTTTTAGAGATTGATAGTGGCCCAAGGGGTAGGTCATGCAATAGGACTCATAGTAGGCATACATAGAGCAGGTTTGAGGGGGAGACATTAGATGCTAGACAGGCCACCCCATATGACATGCCTCCTTCCATAAAGCACAGGTTCCAAGAGTCACCACGCAGGGAGGATAGGGAAGGCCCAGGGACAGGAGAGTAGGGAAGTTTAGTCTAGGGCCTCTTTTTTATACATTATGTTATATGGACACTGATATTTTTATTATCGAGCCTACGAGCTCCACTTTTATTAGTTACATCTTCACATTGTACTTATGAAACTTTTTTTTAGCGATAGATATGATAATATTTTTGGTGCCAGTTGATGATATGCATTGTTATATGATTATGCATTCATGTTTATGATGATGACATGCTATGGATGTTCATGTAGTGATGATGATTTTTATTGATGCATTCTATATGGTTATGTGATGGTTTAATATTATTTATGATTATGCTTTTATGATTATGTTATGGATGTCCATGCCTCATATGATATGTGTGGATGATAAATGAAACTTTGATGACTTAATTTGATGAATGCAATGGGATATGATGATGTAATGCATTTATGATTATGAATTTTATAATTTTTTATGCTTTTTATCATGTCTATGGATTCATTTTATATGATAGTGTGATGTATATATGATGATGGATGTTTATTGTGATATGTATGAATGATGAATGTGATAGAAATAACCTAATTTGATAAATGAAATGTGATATGGAAGTGTATTGAATGTTGATACAATGGAATGTTTATATGATAATGCAAGATGTAATGATTGAATATTTTAAATGAAAAATGTAATGATTTAGAATGTATAATGTAGATGCAAGATGTGATGTGTAATGTGATATGCCATATTATTCTTAATGTGATGTAATGCAATGCGATGTGAAATGCAATGCAATGTGATATAATGGATCCTGATGAAATATGATATGGAATATAATGTTATGATAATATGTACAATGCAATAAAATACTACTATGATGATGCTAATATGATGATAAAATGTTAATTCTATATGGATGATCTATATGTTTTTGTATTTTCTTATGCAAATATATGTGACTTAATATGACAATGCTATCCATGATGAGAATGCCTTTTATGATGTTGTCTAATGTGATTATGTATGCAAAATTTTTTTGTGTGTTACAAGACTCTATCAAAATGCATACAGAAGGAATGTTAGCATAGAAGAGATGGAAGTTAGCATGATAAAGGAAAGGAAGATGGAGATGAAAAGTTATGTGAAAATTGACAAGGGACCAACTTTCATGCTTTTACATTTATCATCATCGAGCATCAAAATTGTCGCAAATTGAAAACAAACACCATGGTATGACATAGGCCAAAGTGTGCAAGGTAACCATTTGTGAGATACAAGTAGTCAAAAGACAAAGAATGCCCTGGCTCATACTAAGTACCCAATTATCCCAGTCTTTTTGTAATGACAAACCACATACAACAAGCAAAGAAAAGAGGTCATGATCTATCATCGTCCCTCTAAATCCCTTAATAGAAAATCCTCGAGGTAACTAGTAACATGATCGAAGACCCATCAAAAAGATAAGACAAATCTAGATGAACAAATTGTTTGCTAAAGAGATAGTACATTTTCCAATGATTCTGATAAGATTGTTTGAGTTGATTGATTAAGTTGACCAACAGGAGCAAATTGATCAATAGGTTGATAAGGATTGATTGATAAGTTTGACAAAGATTGACTAGTTGAATTGATTGGCCTTTCCTATTTCTAGGAAGGACACATTCTGATGAAGGCAATATTGATTGACAAGGTTGAAAAGATTGATTGATTTTGACAAAGATTGATTGATAAGTTTGACAAGGTTGATTGATAATAATAACACCTAATTTCAAGGACACATCCTGATTTAGGAAAGATTGATTGATAAGATTTACAAGATTGAGTGATTGTTCAACAAAGCTTGATTGATATGACCAAGTGATGTCATCTTGTTTATGGCAAGGAGCACATCTGATAAAGTTGACCAAATGACAAGTGTTGACAAGGCACTTAATTGTAAGAAAGACACATCCTACTTAAGGTGAATGACCAAATTGATCGAAGACAAAGTCTAATATTAGGAAGGACACATCCTCATAGAAGACAAGAGATAGGACCTAATGAGACAAATGACATAATGCCCCATTCCAGTTATAGGATCAATCACCAGATCAATTGATTGATGATAAAATGATTGACTGATT
This sequence comes from Sequoia sempervirens, assembly GCA_007258455.2. NCBI lineage: Eukaryota > Viridiplantae > Streptophyta > Pinopsida > Cupressales > Cupressaceae > Sequoia > Sequoia sempervirens. The sequence continues at coordinate 253,900,051 of VDFB02000003.1, forward strand.
GATGATAAAAGATTTTGTTGGTTATATTTTTTTGTTGATTCATTATTTGGGTTAAGTGATGACTGCTTGCGGACCAAGAACATGACTAGACTCGACAAACCCTAAAGGACTAACCTAGGTGGCCTCGGGGGCTCATCAATTGATGTTTGTGCCTATGTTATACATGCAGAGACCTTGTAGTTTGACATGACTTGACTTTGATTTATTCGACAAAAGTTGGAGTCATGATTTTATTTTGACAACCTAAAAGGACAAACCTAATGTCTTGGGGGATGATTAAAGATGAGTCTTTCCTATGTAGAAAATGCACAAAGACAATGTATTTCAACCCTACTACCATAAACTGACTTAGTCTCAGACACAAACTTTGTTTTTGGAGTTTTCAAAGTTTTTTGATGTTTTTGGGATTTTGATGTTTTCTGATTTTTTTGGATTTTTGATGTTTTCTATTTTTTTTTAGATTTTTGATGTTTTAAGACATAAGTCAAGGAATTTCCCCCAGTTAGGTACGAGACTAGTTTATTATGCATGAGGGGAAGCGGTGAATGCAAAGGATGATCATGAAGGAAAAGGATGCCAAATTTTGGTAGTTGTCAGGCCATGAAAAGAATGATAGAGCTTTATTATGAGTGAGTGACATGAGCGAATGGAGGAGTAGAAGGATGAAAAGACCAGATGGAGTGATAGTAGATGGAGGAGCATAGACTGACTACACATGGTGCCCTTTTTCCAGGTTTTCACCATGGTACTTATACAAAGTGCCACCGAAGTGGTTTTCACTTTTAGATGAATTATTTATCTTTAGTATTTTTTTATTTTTTTATTTTTGTTGTTGTCAACAAGATGCCTATTTGCGAGGCATGGTTACTATTTTTTTGATATTTTTGTATTTTTTGACTTTTTGAAAGGATACTCTGAGAATCAATTGTAGTACTTGCGAAGATGCATGCTTTTGATCAGCTTAGACAAAGGTTATCCTTCAGGAGTAGAAAGCTGATAAGCACTAGATCCATATTATGCTGTGATGATGTAAGGGCCCAACCAATTAGGTGCAAAATTTTTGGGCTTTTCTCATTCTGATTGATTCTTTAGATTTTCTTTCAAGACTAAGTCACCAATGTCAAAGCTTCTAGGTAGGACTTTCTTATTGTATCTATGTTGAAGGTGATTTTTAAATTCTTGCATATGTGTCAAAGCATTTTGTCTCTTTTCATCCAGTAACTCTAGCTCATGTAGATAGGATACACAATATTCTTCTTGATTGATCAAGCCTTGCATAGAGACTTGTAGGGATGGTAACTCAACCTCTATAGGAAGTATTGATTCGGATCCATAGACAAGGGAATATGGTGTGGCTTTAATAGGGGTGCAAAAACTACTATGGTAGGCCCATAAAGCAGGATTAAGTTGTAGGTGCCAGTCTCGGCAAAATGTCATTAATAGTCTTCTTTAAGATTTTTAGGATAGTCTTATTAGATGCCTCAACTTGGCCATTACCTTGGGGGTAATATGAAGTAGCTAAATGGTGTTGGATATGGAATTTTTCAAAAAGTTCATAGACATCCTGATTCTTAAAAGGGTGACCATTTTCTATAATGATGGACTACCAGATACCATAGCGGAAAATAATATAATTCATGATGAAGTTGGCTATCTGCTTTCTAGTAATGTAAGTTAGTGGGATGGCTTTGATCCATTTTGTAAAGTACTCAATAGAAACAAGGATAAACTTATGTCCATTAGGAGAGGTGGGATGGATATTTCCTATGAGGTCAAGTCCCCATTGAGAAAATGGCCATGGCAAAGTAAGCGGCTATAGTTCCTGAGCTGGCGCATGTATAAGATCTCCAAGAATCAGACATTGGTCACATTTCTTCACAAAGTGATAGGCTTCATGTTCCATTGTAGGAAAATAATATCCCATTCTCATGAGATTTTTAGCTAAGGTCAAATAGGTAGAGCGAGCTCCACATATACTATGGTGTGCCTCTTGTAAGGTTGTTTGTTCTTCATTTGAGTTGAGACATCAAAGGAGGGTACTATCTAAGCTATGACGATAAAGGGTATCTTCGATGGAATATTTGAACACTTTCTAGATAAAGGCTTTGTGTTGGTTGAGGGACAAGCTTGGAGGGATAATTTGGTCATGCAAGTAACTGTAGGTGTCTTTGTACCAAGGAGATTTAAGACCAACAAGTTCACACACAAGTTCAATTTTAGGGACATCGAATGCAAGGATCAACAGTTGCTCTACCTATAAATAATATTGTGATGCATTGTTGGGAATGTCCAAGAGAGATCTGATTGTAGCCATTGCATCAGCTACTTTGTTCTAGATTCTCGATATCTGCTTAAATGTAATATTATCAAAGTATAGTCTAAATCTATCCACCATGCACTTATAGGGCATCAATTTCTCATCCTTGGTGTCTTAATCATCATTATCTTGCTTAATCGCTAACTAAGAATCACCATAGACTTGAAGTTCCTTAATTTTTGATTTTATCATCATTCAGAGTCCTGTCAATAATGCTTTGTACTCAGCCATGTTGTTTGTGCATGGAAATACTATTCAAAATGACTTGGGAATGGAATCTCCTTCAGGTGTGATGAATAGAATTCTAGCTCCTGAACCATTACTCATGTAAGATCCATCAAAATAAAACTTCCAAGTTGTTGGTGTCTCTATGAAAAATATTGATTCATCTAGGAAATAAGATATCAAAGGATGGTCTGCCTTTATTGGTGCATCTACAAGTTGATCAACTATCACTTGTCCTTTTATTTCTTTTTGGTCAATCTACTCAATGTCATACTCACTTAGGATCATAAACCACTTAGCTAGTCTTCCTGTTACAGCTGCTTTACTAAAAAGGTATTTCAGAGAATAAATTTTGGTAATTAGTTTTGTCTTGTGATTTAGCATTTAGTGTCTTAATTTCTATGCTGCAAATACCACTACTAGATATGCTCCTTCAATGGGACTATAGTTCAATTCATTTCTGACTAAGGTATGACTGATATAATAAATTTCTTGTTCTTTTCCATCATTTTCATTTTGTGCTAACAATGCCCCCAGTGCTAATGTAGTTGCTGTCACATATAGTATTAGATGTCTTTCGTTAATAGGAGGCATAAGAACTGGTGGAGTCAATAGATACTATTAGATCTAATCAAATTCTTCTTGAAATTTCTCTGTCAAATTAAAGGGAATTCCTTTCCATAACAGATGTTGAAATGGATGGATCTTTTCTGCTAGCTGAGCAATGAAACCACAGATTGATTGTAGTCTTCCTTAGGGGTATGTTTGAAATTTTTTGTGATGAGGGCATGCCAAGTGCAAATAGGTTTTTAGTTTCTTCTTCTACAATAGTTGATATGTCAAATCCTTGAGGTAATTTGGCACCCTTTTTAGCTAGTGTGTAGAAGAATCTCTTAGGGTCGACACCAATGAGTTGATCAACTATGCTTAAAATTTTTGGGTCTTAATAAGCTTCTTCAATTTCTTCAGGAGTCAATTGTTTGTTGAATTATTCTAGGATTAGGTTTTCCCATGTGTATGTTTGATCTCCTTGTGGTGTGTCTCTTGGAGGTGTAGAATGATTTGAATCTATTCCAAGGGTAGTGTCATAAAAAATCCATGTCCTTTCTTTTGGCTTGTGACCTTGTTTCAACCATGTGAGACTTTTGCAAGTTGAAGGATAATGCAAGATGGTGATGAAACTAGACTATGTTTTAGATTTTTCTTGGATTTTTGAATATAAGGATGCAAGGTGATTATGCAAGGATGATAATAACCAAAACATGGGGCTAATGAATGTTAAAGAATGCTAAAGGTTGATTAATGGTCAAGGATGATGATGCTAAATTAACATAATGCAACTAAGGTTAATATTAAAGTATGCTAAACTTTTGTATTTTTGGGGCATAAGGATGCAAGGATAATGAGACTAATAGATGCAAAAGGATATGAAAGGTTGACTAATTGATAATGATATGATGCTATGGCTAAGGTGAAAATGAACCTTTTTTTTGCATTTTTGGTAAAAGGATGTAAAATGCAATCTAGTTTAAAGATCAATAATTGGAAAGATGATGATAAAAGCTATGATCAAAGGGATGTAATATGAGTCTAAATGAGGTCAAGTTAATGCAAAGGTACCCTAAAATTTCAAACAAAGGATGAAAATCAAGCTAATGTGAACCCAAGGTAAAAATTCCAAGTGTCATTGACCTTTATGATAATCAAGAGGATAATGTTGACAAGGTTGAGTCAAGGCTAGGACACAAGCTCAAGACTCAAATTTGATAAAGGTGACAAAGGTTGATAATATGAGGGATTAAGGTCAATGGAAAATAGAATATGTAACCAAGGATTTTCCAAAATCTTAATGGTTTTCCAAAGTCTAAAATTTTGAAAGGGAGATGCAACCTAAGGTTTAATAGTGATTATGCAAGGTAAGGATGAAACCTAGAATATGAGGTAACCCTAAATGGAAATGCTGGAAATGACTGGTAAAGGCTTTCAAGTCTCTGGTTTAGTAGGAAGGGTCATTGTAAAAATGGTTTGATCAAATTTTGAACAATGATTTTGGCAGTTTCTGTTTATCAAACAATTGTAGCTTTGTTTTATGCAAATGTGGTCCAATATGATAGTTGCAACTCTGTTTTCTACAAATGCGTTTGAGGAAGATAGATGCAATTTTCTAGTTATCAGATGTGGCACAAAATATTAGTTGCGAGCCTATTTTCTACAAGTGTAGTTTAGAATGTCAATTGCAGTTTTCCAGTTATCAAATGTGGTTCAAAGTATCAGTTGCGTCTCTATTTTTGACAGTGTCAGTTCATAGAATGTTGTTTTTGATAGTTTGATGGTTTTTGATTTGGTTTTGAATGAATTTTGACTATTTTTTGATGAAATATGATTGGCAAACACAAAATACATTACCAATAACTTATTTTTGGTCTAGTTTTGGATGTGAAAATGTTTTAAAAATAAAACACACATAGACAACAATGCACAAGCCCTATGGTTGGCAAGGAAACCACTGGTTGGTATCCCCACTTGGATTTCTCTAGCCACTTGAACAAGGCAGACATCTAGAGAATTGGTGGCATTGGCTCCCCTCCATGACACTCACTTCTTGGGCTCACCAAGTCTCATTCCCCCAAGGTGGAATTCATGTCTCTACACATACTCAATGAAGATGTGGGGCACCTTTAGAGGTACAACCTCCTACGATCAATGAGCATATACAAAGGTTTTTGGAAACTAACACAAATTGAATCTTAGTAATGGAATCCGTTCAGAGTCGCCATACACATGGAAAGATTAGATCAAGACTATGGTGATTCAAGAGGCCTCCCAATCCTTTGCATAGAAAGGAATTTCACATAGCTCATGGGGCTACTGAGGGTGACACTTGTTGATATGACACACCTCCACCTATTTCTAAATGACTTTCGTCAAGAAGCACATTTATTTATAGTGGCTTGGAAGATCTTGGCCTTAGCTTTGTTACCACTTGGGTCATTCCAACCTTTTGAAGTGGGGTGGGAAGCCCTCTAATAAAAGGTAAAGAAAAGTGAGGAAGTATACTTATTTTCTGATTATCCTAGATTATAGAGCATATTTTCAGGCCTTTGCCTCACATTCACATGGGGTTAATTTTAAACACCAAATCCAAATATGTGGTGTGAGTATACAAATGACAAAGAGGTGCTTTTAGTCACTCAAGATTTCCAAATGGCGTGAGAGGATAGCATACACACTTTCTAAGATAGTTGCAATTCACCAAACATGAAGGACACTTATTGATTTTAACCAATGTTTATTATTTGAAGACACTTGTAAATTTTAAACCAATGACATTTTATGCATGTTTGTTTTAACACCCATGATTGAAATATGCATATTGTTTTTCTTTTTAAACCTTATGAGTGAAAAGTGCAGATTATTTTTATCCTTATGATCTTGATGTAAGTTGTGGAAAACAAACAAAAGATAAATTGTTTAAAATTGAAATAAAAGAGCTCAATTTTTTTGTTGTTTCAAAAGAAACAGTTTTTGGGAGCTCCAATCCAAAGCCACACATTAAAAAGAAAGAATTAGCAACCAAAAACCCTACTCTACTCGAAAAACCCAAAAGAAAAATTGAAAACAAACTAAAAACTGAAAGTTTATACCAGACAGACGATTGCAGTGTTCTTTTCAGAAAATGTGTCATTGTGTTGCATTACACTAGAACGATTGCATCACAATTTTGAATTCAAATTTCCCACCCACTGTTGCCTTCCATAGATGCGTTGTTATTTTTAGCAAATGCATAATTTCCTATCAAATGTGTTGTTGTCTCAAGCAAATGTGTCATTTTGTACTAGAAATTTGCAAAATAGAAAGAAAGCTATACAAAATCTTGCAAAATTTTATCTTCACATCGGGTTCACCAATGTAAGATGGGGGAAAAAATGCTAGCCTAGATCATAGTGACAACCAAACTCTTCTAAGCTATAAACCTCATCTAAACAAGAGAATACAATCACAAATGAAGAATAAACTAAAAGCATTCAAATAAAACATCCCCATTGAAGTTGCTTCGCGTCTCTTGTCTCTCCTATTTCTCCTTTTGCAAAATTTTTCGTTAGATTTGAAGTAGAACTTGTGCTATTAATAACCTACAAATAGTAAGTAGAAAGTTGGAGATAAAATGAATGTTAAGGAAAAAATGGAGGAAGGCTACTTTTATAGATAGCCATTTGAATGAACGGTGATGATTGAGCTTCTAAAAAGATGCCAAGATGAATGGTGGAGGATTGATGCACCAAGTATATTTATTTATGGGAGGGTTATGATGCCGACGATTATGACGAAGACAAGTATGCCAGAGACGACTATGACATATTAATGATCAAGTGGGAGGAAATGGATGAATTAAAAATTGAAAAATAATTAATTCATGAGAAAGGAATATTTGACGAAGTGAAAAATAAATAATTCACTCAAATTATTTATTTGAGAAAAAGAGGAAATGGACAAGTGGAAATTCAATTGAAATAATTTGTGTAATTACTTCAATTAGATGAGAGGAAATATGAAAAGAGGCATTAAATAATTGAAATGATTTAATTATTTAATATAAGAGACACATGGAGGATGATTAAATAATTTTGAGAATTATTTAATAAATGGAAGAATTAAAAGAGGGAGTGAATAGTTAAATAATTAACAATAATTACTTAACCATAGATGAAAGGTGACAAGCAAAATAATTAAATAAATAATTGTTAGAAGATTAATCTTTACTTGGTAAAGGTTATTCTTAAATTGTAATTATTTATTAACTTGTAGGAATATTCCAAAGGAATCCCTACAAGTCTTTTGTCTTTTTTTTGTCATCTCACACATGTGTGAGGATGGCTTATTTTTTTTAATTCCTTTATTAAGGAATATTTGTAACCACCTCCTTAAGAGGTGACACTTTGCACACACATAGATGAATGGTGGCATTCATTGAGTTGGGAGTTACATTCTAACTCCTTCTTCTCACCTCTACTTATTGAGGTACCTCTCCTCTCATTCTTCAAGATTCAAGCATGCAAGCTTAAGGCTTAAGTGCTCTCTCTCTCTTGTATCATTCTTAGGCATTTTGCCTCCATTCATAATATTGGGGTTTTTTCTTGTTTTTCCCCTTAACAAATTCTTGTGTCTCTCTTGCTTTGGTGGTGCTTGGTTTGGCTACTTCAATCTATTTGGTAATCTCTTTCCTTCAAACATTTGCTCTTTATTAGTACTTTCCATTGCTCTTTTCTATTTCCTTTCAATAATAATTTATTTAATTATTGAAGAAAAGGGGAATATTAGTGATGCAATTAATTTTTTTAATTGATCAAGATAGAATAAAAATTAGAAAGTGAATTAATTAAATAATTAAAATTATTTAATTAATAAAGGAAAGTGAATTAAAATTATTCAATTATCAGAGGATGACAACCAAGAAAAATGACACTCACAGACTTAAGGACATTTTTCAGTGGCTATAGTTTTTACTCTTTAATTCAACTTCATCTATTTTTAGTATTGTTTAAAAAAATCTACTTAGTATCATATTAATTATTCATTTTACATCTTATGTTGTCTTTTTATATTCGTCATTTATTTATATGTTATTTCCACCTTTTTACACATGTGGTAATAAACTTCCTTGCCTTCTTGAGAATTCTATATGAGGGTCTATTTTCCATGATCTTCAAATTATTCACCTAAAGTTAATGAATTAGAGAGTGATTCAAAATATAAATATAAAAAAAAATCATATAATTTTACCCAACACTTTAACTAGTGTCACACACATAGTCCACCACTCTCAAAGCACTTATTTATGTGATAAATATAATATAAGCACCCTGAGAGTGATATCTCTTCATGTCTTTTTCAATAAATATATTTAAAATATCTTATTCTTGTATTTAAACCTAATTTTCAAGTTAGTTGAGAATTTTCACAGACTTTGAAATGCATTTTCATGTTAGATTTAAACACAAATTCATAAACTAAGAAGACAAAAGTGAACAATTTATTTAGATGCCAATTTTGTCAATTCAATTCCATGTGACATATTTCAATCTCACAAGAAAGATTAGATTAACAAAAATTAGTATAAAATTCAAAGTGCTTTGAATTAATCCATAAATTTTCTATTTTAGTTGGACTTTCAAACATTCATTAGAGCAAGGAAGATAATTTTATAATAATGACAAACTAATTAGAAAAACATCAACATCATTTCTTCATCATTAATCTGAAAATTAAACTATTTATCTACATATTTCATTTTTGAGTATTTATTATAACTATCAATTTCAATTCTTTTATCTAAATTAAATGTATACTAATCATAAATATTTATTTACTTAACCTATATAATATTATAATTTATTTTTCCATATAACATCATATATATAAAATTTTAAATAATAATATTTAATTTGAAAAATATTTCAAACTATATTTATTCAAAACTATAAATATTTTTTTATTTTTTTATTTCTCTTTTTATAAAATTTAAGAATCACAAAAGATATTTTTTACAATAATATAAAATAAAATATTAAAATAAAATATCATAAAATATTCATACCCATTCATTTTTTACCCAACTTTTATAAAAATCCAACATATAAAAATACAAAATAAAATATCAATTTTTTATTTAAAACTTAAAAATAAACTTTTTATTTAAAGAAGAGGAATTTTATAAGAATTTTGTAAACCTACTTTCACTTCTAAGTTAAAAATTCCATACCTCGTACTTTAACCAACTCATTTTTAAGAAATGTCTATCCAATATTCTAATTTTTTTTTTTATAAAAATAATAATAAATTTTAAATAAAATTGAATATATTATACATAAGACTTTAATAATTTATAAATATGTGTATTAAAATACTGAATTCATTGACCTCACTTTTATTATATATATAGTCAAACATATGTAGACTCTTGCCATTGCTAATCATTTGCCCACAAAATTTTAGATAGAGATTCGGTAAGAAATTTTGTTTTGGAATTGTGATTTTCAAATGTCACACTCCTTTCTTTTCCCAATTCTCATTCATTTTTATTTTTATTTTTATTTTTTTACTTTTCAGTTTTTTTAAAATAAATACTTTAAATATTTTAAATACATATATTTATGTAATGTTGGAAAATATTAATTTAAAATTATTTTATTTATTTAAGAATTAATTTTTGTTATTTTTATTTATTGAAAACATTTATTTATTATGTGATGTAACATCTATTGACAAAAAAATCACCGCTCTGCTCCCGCCCTGCTCTACTCCTGCCCTACAATTTCAAATTTCTTCCATGCCTACAGGTTCAGGGGAGACCTCTGTCTCTCCCCAGCCTAACCCTCTGCCGGTTTCGGACAAGACTCTCTCACATGCGCTTTCTGGGGATACAATGTTTGTCTTAGGCAACCCGATGCTCTTACTAAATCTCCACCTTGTGGGGACAATAGGGGCCGCTTGGGGGCTGCTGCTCTCGTGACTAGCTAGAAAGATATCCTTTCAGGGTCTAGAAATATTGCTTTTGAGTCTGTTGGTCCTGATGTTTCCCTTACAGATGAAGGCACTGAGCTTTTCCTTCCTGATGATGTGATGGAGGAGGTTGCTGGTTCGCTTCACCTGGCCTTGGTGGGAAGATTCTTGGCTTTTCGCCCAACAATTGATATGGTCCATAGATGGGTTAATGGTAAATGGTTGCTGAAGGGAAGCCTGTCTGTCTCGGCAATGCCTGGTGGTCTTTTCCTGTTTAAGTTGAATGCTGAGGAGGACTTGGTCCTTGTCCTCTCTGGTACTTGGGCCTATGGAAAACATTTTCTTTTCTTGGCTAAATGGAGGCCAGGTTTTGACCCCTCAGCGGATCTTACTTGTTCGGCCCCTGTTTGGGTTCGTTTCACTAGCCTCCCGCTAGAATTTTGGGACGAAAGGATTTTCCGATGGATTGGGAACTCCTTTGGTAGTTTCGTGGTGGCGGATGCGGTCACTTTGGAAAAATCTAGGTTGGTGTTTGCCCATTTTTGTGTTAATGTCTCCATTAATAAAGCTCTTCCCAACTTTATCATTCTTAAATCCAAATGGGGGAAGTGGACTCAAGCTCTTGTTTATGAGAATGCCACCCTGTTCTGTCAGAAGTATGGAAAACAGGGTCATGTTATTTCTGACTGCAAGAAGGTTGTTATGAAGGATGCTCCGCTAAAGGATAAAAATCCATCCTACCTGTCAGTGTTACAGGATAAACTGCTTTACCCAAGCACTAGTGGGGTTGGTGAGCCATTAAAATCTGGTGAGTTTGACGACTACCCCTTCACGGATGGCTTGAATGAACTTCTGAAATCCCCTGTCTCAGGGGAAAAGATAGAAACTAATTTGAAAATAAGCTACTCTAAAGGACTGGAAAAGGGTGAAGTCTCTCCGCTATTGGATGTGAATTTGGTGTCTGGCTCCTGTGTCCATCTGGGGAAGGAAGCTTCTAGATCCTTTCCTATGTCTGATCTGTGTTTGGATTCTGCCATGAAGAAGCTGGATGTCAAAGGTGCTGAAAATACTGGATGTGAGACCATGATGGACATCTCAGTCACTTCTTAGTGTCCCGAGGGTGCATTATTTTCTTCCCCCTCTAAGTTAGTTATGACTAACTCGCGTATTCCTACTCCTCAACTGGCTATTTCAAAGGATTGCTCTATGGAGGTAACTAAGTCTGTTATTCTCTCCCTAAGATCTAAATTGATAGCCTAGTCACAGGGTAACTGCTTGGAGGACTGACAGAACCCAAAAAGGAAAACGAGGAATAAGAAAGTGGATGTTGGAACGGAAAGTAGAGTTGGAAGACCTTCAGAGAGACTGTCTAGGCACAAAGCCACGCCCAGGGATATTGCCAGTAGTAGGAAATCTACCCTTGATTCAGCTCACAAAGGAAATAAATGAAGTTCCTTTCATGGAACATGAGAGGACTAAAGAGTCCTCTAAAACAATGTGCCTTAAGGCAATATATTTTTTATATGAAGTTAGATGTCCTGCTGCTCTAGGAAGTCAAAATGACCTACCAGTCATTTTCCTCTGCCGTCAATAAAATTTGGTCGGGATCTGCCTTCTTTTATAGTGAGGCGAATGGTGCTTCGGGAGGTGTTGCTACTTTGTGGAATCCTGTTAAAGTTTTGGGAGAAGCATTTGCCTTTTCTCAGAATTATCTTGCTGTGACCCTTAAAACTGGCAATCTCACCTGGCATTTGTTTAATATCTATGCACCAAATTCTAAAGGTGGAAGAAAGAAGATGTGGGAGGAAGTGTCATCCTTAATAATGAGTAACAACAATGCATGGTTTATGACGGCTGGAGACTTTAATTCCCCCCTTTTTCCTTTGGAGAAGCTGGGTGGCTTGACAGACTATAGTGATGGTATGAATGATCTAGCTGATTTCATTAACATTTATGGTTTGTCAAACTTGGAGTTAAAGGGCAATCCTTTTACATGGCTGAATAATAGGAAGGGCATTCAACTTATTTAAGTTTAGCTAGATAGGGTCCTTGTCTCAGCTGGCTAGGATCTTTGTTGCAATGCCTCTCTTACCTCCCTCCCCAGGATTGTCTTTGATCATAATCCTATCATCCTTCAGTGGTCTGACAAACCATTTTTGGGCCCACACCCTTTTAGATTTGAGATAATGTGGATTTCTCACCATGATTTTAGAAAACTCATTGAGAATTGGTGGAGCTACCCTATTCAAGGCTCGGCTATGTAAAGAATATCCCAAAAACTGGAACTTATTAGGAAAGAAGCCAAAGGTTGGTCCAAGGAAACTTTCGGTGACTTTTTCAAAACTAAGAAGATGATCAAGGACAAGCTTGAGGGGTTCCAAAAGATTATGGCCTTGGGTCAGTCTCTACAAACTGTTCATGTTGAAGAAGAAAACTGGAGGAAAAAGTGGAAGGATATTTTAAGTAAAGAAGAAATATATTGGAAGCAGAGATCTAGAGTCCGATGGCTCAAGGAGGGTGACAAGAACTCTTCCTTTTTCCATAGGACGACCAACAGACATAAAAAGAGGAATACCATTAAGTGTTTGATGAATGATTCTAATAAGGAAGTCAAGGAGGCTGATAAAATTGGAGAGGTTGTTGAACAATACTTTAGATAGATCTACTCTGATACTGGCCCCTCTGATGAACTTTAGTTGAGGCTCCTGGTTCACCTCCCGCTTGGTATCAATGAGTTTGACAATCATCAACTCTATGCCCCTATGACCGAGGAAGAGGTTTAGACTATTGTGTTTGCTATGGGAGCCTATAAGGCCCCATGACCAGATGGTTTCCCTCCATCCTTCTTTCAAGAATATTGGGACATTGTCAGCTATGATATTACCATGGTTGTTAAAGATTTCTTTAGAACTGGTAAATTGTTAAATAAATTAAACAATACTTTTATTGTGCTTGTTCCTAAAGTGCAGGATCCTATACACATGACTGACTTTAGACCTATAAGTCTTTGTAACACTGTCTACAAGATTTTTTCCAAAGTCCTTGTCAATCGATTGAAGCCATTATTAGAGAAAATTATCAGTAGATGTCAGAATGGGTTTGTGCTAGGCCGACAAATCCTGGATGCTACTATTATGACTCATGAAATAATTCATTCTATGGAGAAAAGTAAGAACCAAGGTATGGCTTTTAAACTTGACATTTCCAAAGCCTATGATAGGGTTAGATGGAAGTTTTTGTATGTTGTCCTTGCTAAGTTTGGCTTTAATGATAGAGTGATTGGTATCATTAGGGAGTGTGTGGATTTGTTTAGTATTCGATGCTTGTCAATGGGATTCTCTGGGGTTCCTTTAAAGCTGGTAAAGGTCTTAGGCAGGGGGATCCCCTCTCTCCCTACCTTTTCATCATGGTGGCTAAGGTTTTGGGAAGGAATTTTCTTTCCTTGCTCAACTCAGGGAAAGTTAAGAGGATTAGAGCTGCCTCCACCCTTCCTCCCTCTGTTCTCCAATAGTTTGTTGATGATACGTTTCTTTTTGGAAAGTCCTCTATGATTGAAGCTAGAGAATGGAAATTCCTCCTGTAGGATTATGCTTGTATTTCTCGCCAATGTATAAATTATAACAAAAGCAGTGTCTATTTCTTCAACACGAGAGCTAATCTCCAAGCTAAGATTCTAGCCATCTTGGGTTGCCTTAGTGCTTCTTTTTCGGGTATCTACTGGATCCTACCGCTTACTGTTAAGGAGGTGTCACACAATTTTTGGAATGGTATTATGGAGAGAATGCAAAAGAAACTTGCTTGTTGGAAAGGCTAGCTTCTTAGTAATGCTGGTAAACTCCAACTTCTTAAGGCCTCCCTTCAAGGAATTCTGGTTTACTTTCTCTCTCTCTTTAGGATTTCAGGCTCCATGGCTGAAAATTTGGAAAGAATTCAAAGATCCTTTCTCTAGATGGGAATGGAGGAAAAGAAAAGACTTTCCCTAGTGAATTGGGACACTGTCTGTCACCCCAAATGTCAAGGGGGCCTGAGGATTAGGAAGATTACTAATTTGAACAAAGCCCTTATTGCCAAGATTGGTTGGAGTTTGGTTCAGGAAAAGGCAGAATGGTGTAATATAATGAAGGCTAAATACCTTAATCAGAGACATTTTTTTAGAGCTTTGGACCTGATTGATCTTCCTTCGGGCTCTAAGATTTGGAACAATATCCTTAAGAGTAGATCCCTCTTGAAGGAAGGGGTCAGATGGAAAATTGGTAATGGGAGATCAATTAGGTTTTGGGAGGACAGTTGGATTGGGAGCAGACCCCTTGCTGAGAGTCACTTTAATATATTAAGGGAACACGCTAAAGATGTCATTGGTACTTATATTTTTGATTATACCTCACCCAGAGCTAGATGGAAAAATCTGAAGTTGTCTTTCTTACATTGGCCTAACCTTCTGCCAAAGGTTACGGAGCTTCAAGAGCTTTTGAAAATGACAAGACTCCCTCTATTTCCCAAGGAGGATAAAATTTTCTAGTCAAAGAATCACACTGGGGAGCTCACTGTTAAGTTTGCTTATCTACTGCTTCTCAGGTTTGGTGGTAATGAGTAGTGCTGGAGGAAGGTGTGTATTCATCAGCTCATCCCTAAAATAAACTTCTTCTAGTGGACCTCCATCCATGGGAAAATTTTAACTATTGATAACCTTGTAAAGAGGGGCTTTCAATTCCCTAATTGGTGTACTCTTTGCAGAAGAGAAGAAGAAACCATCCCTCATCTTTTTATTCACTGTCAGTTTGCTACCCTGGTATGGAAAAATGTTTTAAAGAGACTGAACATCTCTTAGGTTTTTAATAGAGATATCCACCAATTCATCTTAAATTGGAAATTCCCCTCCAATCATCCATTAATTAAACTGCTCTGGCAACTTATTCCACCCCACATCTACTGGTGCCTGTGGAAAAAAAGGAATAACAGGATTTTCAGGGAAAAGAAAAACAATGTGGAAGGTCTACTAATAATCCTTAATAAGCTACTCCTGGATAATATCTCAACATGTAAATGGAAGATGCCTACTAATCCCCCAACTGCTTGGGATAGGAACATTGCTACTGCCTAGAAATTACCCAATGAGGTCATGAGATTTGACAACTCCAAATCAATCATCAGGAAGCATACTAGATGGAGAAACCCTAAACCGCCCTAGGTTAAGATTAACTTTGATGGGACAACTAGGGGAGGGATGCTAGCTTCTAGAGGTATAACCAGGGATCATACCGGTAGCCTAGTTGTTGCCTATGTGAGGAAATTGAGCGATCATACTAGTAACTAGGCTGAAGGCATGGCTCTCCTCTAGGGTCTTAAGATTGTGTTGTCACTCGGTGTCAAGACTTTGGAGATTGAAGGTGACTCAATGCTAATTGTGGAAGCCACTAAAGGGAAGATGAATGTGGGATGGTCCCTAAAAGGTATTCTGGAGGACATTTTCCCTCTCTTAAATGCTCTTCATGACTTTTCTATCCAGCATGTCTTCAAAGAAGGGAATGCGATTGCTGACAGCTTGGCGACGGTGGGTCTTGATATTGAAGGTCTCCAGTGTTGGTGAAATGAGGTTTCTTTGCCCCCCTTGGCTCTGGTGTGTTTAAATGAAGATCTCAAACATCTAAATGTTGAGTCCTAGATGGTGCTTATTTTAGATGGGCTCCTTCTAATTTTGGTTAGAATTTTTGGCGAGAGTTGGCTTTTGAATAATTGGTTGTTATGTGAGGTGATGGGTTTCATATGTTTGTATGATGGCTTGTATGACCTCTTGTGGACTGGTAATATCGTGAATCTTTCTACCTTCTCTGACCAATGGAGTCATCATTTTTTGAACCCCCTAAATTTTTGTGTTCAATTTTTTAAGCTTGTAGATTTCATGAGATTTTTTGAGATGGCTAAGTACCATGTCAATATCATGCCCTTACATGCTATGGGCGATTCACATGAGGGAGCTACTACCCTTGTGTGGGTTGCGAGAAGTAACATTTATTGCCTCTATTTTTGACTTTTTTGGTCACTTTTCGCTGACCTTTTCCCTTTCGATGCTTCTAGAATTGACTACCAACTCTTCTACCCCGGTTCCCCTATTCTGGTCATTGGCGTCTTTGGTGTGGGCTCTATGGGTGGGGATAAAGTACGTGTGGAGCCAGACAGGTCTGACAAGTGGAAGGCGGATGCTACTATTTGGCACATCTATAAAGAGGGCAGAATTGCACAGTATATGGAGGCCATGACTGGTCATGATGAGGGCTTGTCTACTAAGTTTGTCACCTCGTGGAATGAGGGTAGGGTCACCATTGGTGGAATTTCCTTCAAAGTTTCTGAGGAGGTTATTGATAGAGTTATTGGGCTCCTGAATAGTGGCCACACTTGGAAGAAAACTATGAAAGTACCAGACCAGATTAGTCGGAATCAGTTTTTTTGCGGCGAATAGAAACCTATCAAGTTGCGAGGTGGCTTTGACCATGAGGTGCTCCCGGAGCCATGGGATAGATTTTGTTTGGTAATCATGAAATATTTCACATTGGAAGGAAGGTATGGGGTCTACTATTATTACCACTTTAATTTCCTCAACCACCTTAGGAATCATTTGCATATTTCTATTCCTTTCTTCCTGTATCATGCTCTTGATAGCACTGTTGTGGAGTTTAATGAAGCCTCTATTTCCAGAAAGAATTATACTATCCTTCACCAGGGCCTTATGTATAGGCTCTATCATTTCCATATGGTGCTTTTCCCTGCTCGGCCTATCATTGTGCAAGAAGTCTCATCTCTCCCTGCTCTTGACGAAACCCCAGTTTCCTCTACTCCCCCCTCTGCTAGTATTTTGGACACGTCGGGCTCGAGTAAGAAAAAATGCCTAAAAAGTCCTGCCTTGAAAGCCCATCCCCATGGCACTTCCCCTGGTAAGGGCTCGGGGGATACGGGTAGATAAAGAAAGTGGCCTGCCCCTACCCTACGCCCTAAGGCTAAAGCCTTTAAGAAAACTAAATTCTGTCATCAAATTGATTCCGACATCGAGATCACTGAAGAAGCTAACACCCCCCATCGATCTCATAGACTGGTTCTTAAGTAGGACAAGGTGGGAAGTCTTAAGGAAGCCTCTAATTCAGATAAGGATCTTGAGGGTGACAGTGAAAGTCACGAGGAAATGGTGGCAGGTGGGGAAGGCTAGTCTCTATCGATGAATAGCGTGTCCCATGTGTCGGAAAGCTTGAAGAAGGGCCCTTCCGGTGACAATGTGATGGAAATTACCCCGCGGTCCTCTGATGAGGTTAAAGGAAAAGCCCCCTTGCAGGAAGATCACAAGGAAAAGATCAGGCCTGGGAAGAAGTTGGCAAGCTGAAGGGGAGATTGGAGAGGTTGGAAAAGAAGGTCCAGGAGGTGTCTCAATTTTCCCTGAGGGTCATACATAGGATGACCACTAGTCTTTGGTTGTTGCAGAAGGACAAGTTCACGAATGGTGCTAAAGATGATGTTGGTTTCAAAGAGTTGCTCGAGTTCCTCACAGCGGATTGGGCAACAGCTATTCAAGATATGCCTGGCACGAAGGAAAATAATTAGGCTGCTGGGCCTTTTTGTTCTTGTTTTTTTCTATGTCTAGTTGTTTGTTTTTACTGCTGAACTTGTTGGACCCTTGGTGGTCTTTGGACTTATTTGGCTGGTCTCATGCTTGCATTATGAACTTTGTTATCCTACGATTACTGTTACTTTTTGTTTTTTGATGTTGTGTTGTGGGTGATGGCTTTCTCTCTATTGTCACTGTGTTGTTAATGTGCTTTCGCTGGATGGCCTTTGTTTCCTTGTACTTATGGGTCAACACCCTTGTTTTGCTGCTTTTTAATTCAAAAACATTTATTTATTGAATTTTTTTTAAATCTGTATGTAAGAGTAATTTTATAGTTTTAGTTTTAAAAATAAATGTTAAATTTAGAATAATTATTTTTTAATATAGTCATGACATAATAATTCTTATAATATAAATATTTTTAATATTATTATTTTTAATTACACTATAATCTATAATAAAAAACAAGAAATTCAAAATAAAATTCAAAATGAGTAATATAATTTCTAAACAAGAAGATAAATTATTAATAGATAATAATAATAATCTAAAATAATATTATTAATTCTAGTAACTATAAAAAAGGAGAAAAAAATCAAATAAAGACTAAGTAGTTGTTTATGTCACATTTCAAGAAAAAATGAAGTGCTATCTTTTATGTTTGTAAGGATAATAAATTTACTTTTATTTTTATCTAGGCTAATTTATTTATTTATTTTAATTGACTCGGTCAAGGTTCAAGAGTTAATAAAAAGGGAAAAATGTTCTCATAAGTTAGTAATAGTGAGTTTACTACTTTCATTCATAGCAATTTATCCACACATAACTAACCTAATTTGATTGGTAAATGAATATTTGAACAAAAAAATTATCCAAAATCAAATTAAGTATACAAACTAACTTCTATTATATATCCCTTAGTTAAACTAGTAGGTTACTCATAGCTGAATGAATGCCAAAATGGGGGTCTTGTTCATCTCTTTTGCAAGTTCTCGTACATGGAGAACACATAGCCTAAACTCTAGATGTTGAATCTCCTTTTTCAAATATTTAGCACAATATTCAATCATTTCACCCCCAGATACCTTTCTCTTCATTTGCATGCCTCTCCATTTTGACCTCTAGATCCATTTTCATAATATGCTTTGTTGTTCACCTCTTGGATTTTGTATCAATTGAAGTTGATGTGATGATAGTTGGAGATACTAATGCAACTACTTTCACTAGCATGACATATAATGTGAAGTTTGGGCTCCAAAGTATTGAATATCCCTCACACAACCACCACCACCTTATGCGATTTCCTACCATAATTAATCCCTCATCATTACATCCCATCTCATCCCCATATATTACAACTCATCCCTATCACATCATTGTATTACAATCCATACAAAATCCACTCTCCTATTACTAGGTTAATCTTGGCTAATTAGATGCATACATGTAAGTTTAATGAATTTAGATTAAACAATTAGAGTTGTTCATATGTATAATGTGAAGTTGTTGGCATGGATTTTGAAAAACTAAGAATCTAAGTATCTCTTGGAAACACTTTTTTCCTACCTTAGAAATAAAACCCTCCTCCCTCTTAATAGTTTCCCCACATCTTATCCTCCTTTCTTTCTCCTTCTTTCATATTTTTCCATACTCCTTGTCTTATTGTTCATGTACTAGTCATGTCTTGGTTCCTCTTCTAACATTTCATTTTCATTATTTTGTATGCACCTTGGTTGTCCCTTCTCCCATCTCTCTCTCTCTCTAGATAAATAATTTTCTTTTTATAACCTAGGGTGTCCCCATGTCTCAGCCCAACATCCCTGAGTGATCTATCCTGAGATCAACTCAAAGGTGCACTCTTGGAATGAGGCAAGCTGAAGCGAGACTAGTCCCAAGGGATACACCAAACCACCTACCGAGCCAGATGCATCGGGTAAAGACTAGACCTCAGAGTCAAACCCAAGAGCTTGGGGAGAAAACCCAAGATTTAAGCCAACTCTACTACCCGTGTGGGCTTCTATAGATATATAGTTACATATGCATACATGTGTGGATATTTGTACATTTTTTTTCTAATGTTTATTTTTATGTGTATTGTTTTGTTATTTATTATTTAATAATGATATTATATTTTTTAATTTACCTCCCTTTTTTATATAGGTCACATTATTAATCAATTAATATAAAGTTAATTTTATTATATATAGTTATAAATTATAATTATCTAGTTATTCTATGATTTTTAATTATATTATATTATATATACATAATTACATATATCTACATGTTACATGATATATATAATTTATTTATTATAAATACAATTATGTGATAATTATTTTTTTTGTTAATTATTATATTTTTTATATTTGTTTTTGGTGTCTTTTTATTTTCTTTGTTTATGTTATAATTACTTATGTTTGGGATAAATACTAAGCAAGTTCTCCCAAGTTAAACCCTAAAAAAGGATTGATTTTATGGTCTTGCTAATGATTGAAAATATCAAGCTTCAACACACAAATTCTCCTAAGATGAATGTAGATTCTAATTATTTTTAGTGAACCATTTCAAAATGTTCTAATGATTTATCCTTAGGATGATAATGAATATTTGGATATGAGAGGATGTGAAATGTATGCAATTAAATATCTATACATTTCAATCAATAATAACAATTTGCAAAGACATGTGTAGTTGACTCATAATAACTAGTGGAATGGAAAAATATTCAACCAAATTTAAATATGAATTTAAAAGTTCAAGGTTTAAATCCATGGACAGTGGATTGATCCCACCCATAGAATTGATCAATTTTAAACAAAAAATGAATGCTTATCATGGTGAGTATAATAAATGTATCAAATATGAGGAAATGTGCAAATATGGAAAAGATGTAGATAAATGTATGAAAATATTTTTTATATAGGGATTGATTAAGGTAAGGGAATAAGCCTAAATTTGCACAATATTGTTATAGTTTTCAATATTTAATTATATTAATATGTTATCTCAAAAAAGGTATAAAACTAAGTAAAAAATGGCATGGGTATGAAAAAATTTCCATTATATTTTCACCCTACTTCAAGGTTCATGTGAATCTAGAATGATCATGTCTATCAATGTATGATGTATGTAGCACACACAAATATTCCTATAAGTCATTTATTAAAATATTGGAAAATATGTTCACCAAAATAGAACAAAGAAAAATATATGGGAATAAGGAGGTTGGGGTATGATGGACCTATTTTCCATTATTTCATTAGGCAATGAGATTCACACAAATAATTGACTTGTAATCCTTGTCGTTGTACCAAAAGGTCAACCTGTTAATGCCTGATACAAGCGTCAGTTAAGATCCACAAGAGGCAGTTAGATCATGTCACAAACCCAAGCACTGTGTTGCAAGGAAGACCAAGGGACACACCATCTTGCAACAATCCCCCCAGCATAAGAGAGAGGTTTGAACCTGTGACCAGCTTTGATACCAATTGTTGGCCTTGTCTTTGCACCAAAAGGTTGACCTACCAATGCCTGATACAAGCATCAATCAAGATCCATAGGAGGCGGTTAGACCATGTCACAAACCCAAGCATTGTGTTGCAAGGAAGACCAAGGGACACATCATCTTGCAACATGACTTACAACCCTTAGGTGATTCAACTCAATGAGGGAATCTATTGATTTCCTTATGATTGAGGATGGGGGTATCGGCTTCATGCATGGCTTATAATGGATCTAGATGGAATGTATGGTATCCAGTGTTTTTGGCATGTGTCTCTTGTAAATTAAGCAATGATGGATGTATTTGGGTTCATTTGGTGTTTCCAAATATGGGGGAAATTTTCTTTATGTTTCCTAAAATTTTGTTTAAACATCTTTTGTCATCTCTAAATCTCTATCATTAGGTGTTTCTAATTATACCTGGATTTGATGAAAACGATGTGGAATTATTGAATCGATTAGAGATGGGAAAAGCTTTGAATTCAACCTATGGTTTCCCCTGTACAGTTTCTTTGTGGGAGGCGCGGCCCTCCCCCACCCAGGTTTTCTTTTCTCCAGCCTTCCATTAGACTTGCATAGTTTCTGCCCTCCTGGTGTTGTTTTTCTTGCGTGCCTTCTCTGTTTCAGTATTATATTCCTGCTTCTGCTCTATTTGTCTGTGGTCTATGAAGTGTCTTCATGAGCGTGCCTTCTTAATGGAGGGGGGCATAGACCCCCCCTCACCCTCTGAACCCAACCCAGATATTTGGGAAGGCAGCCATACCACTTCCAAAACTTGTAGGGATGTCGTATTGGAGGACTTTGCTCCTTGCTCTGCGGGCGCCAAGTTTTTTGATCCTGCCACGCGATAGTGACGGGGGTCTTGGGGTCAGTGAAGGAAGGTCTGGTGAGTGTTCTCTTGGCGACCCTGACTCTGTTATCATTTCCCCTAATAATGAAATGGTTAATGCAATTTATAAAGAAAGGAACAAACTTTCTGGTATTGCAATCTTTTTGGCTACTGTTGACTCTGGGAACTTACCCGCCAGAAAATTCTTAGATAATTGGTTGAGAAATGTTTGGCTTAAAAAATTGAATGTACAAGTCTCTCTATGTAGAATGATTCAGCGAGGTCTGTTTCTGGTTTTCTTTAAGAACCATGAAATGCAAGAAAAAATCCTGAAAAAACCCTACTGGAGCGTAGGAAAAAGCATTTTTAGGGCTGTCCCCTAGACCCTTGGGGCTAATGGGGATGAAATCCTGGCTCTCTCATGCCCTCGCTGGCTGCTCGTGAAGGACGCTCCTCACGACCTCTGGTCCTTTATCCCCCAATTGCTTGGCCCTTTTGGAAATGTCTTAAAGATGGACAAACTGAATGTCACTCTGCCGGACATGAATGCTCGTGTACTTATTTCGCTTAACCATGGCATGGAGTTACATAGTAAATTGGGCATCTCGATTGAAGGTTCCCTACATTTCTGCTCACTTGAGATTCTTGGCGGGTTGAACACATGCTATCTTTGTAGGTGTGAGGGGAATATCAAAAAACACTGCCCCATCATCAAGAAAAGCAACAACTCAAACCCTAAGCCGCAGGGCGTCGCTGCTGCTAGTCATACCATGCCTTCATGTTCTAAGGGAACTCCTTTGGTCGCATCTCCCTTAGGAGTCTTTGTTATCTGCTCTGTCACTATCACTACTCGTTCTCCTTCTGCTCATCCCTCCTCCCCCCTCTCATCCTCCCTCGATTCTGCTCTTGAGGCCGTCCCGTCCAACCCTCTCCCTGGCACCCTCGACCCTCGCTAGCCTTCCTGTTGTTCTCTCAACCCTTTCGCTACCCTTCTTTCTGAGGACCTCTCCCCCTCCATTGATGTTCCTATCTCTCCTCCCTGTCTCATCCCCGGTGCGGTCCCCTTTGCTTCTGACTGCTTCCCTGATACTGCTGCTGCCTTGTTGGGCCCCTGCAAACTCAATGCACAACAACTTGTTATGAAAGATATTAGGAAAAAGATTGAAGAAAATGATGTTAAGAAAAACATGAACAAAGAACCTGAAACTGAGATCCTCCAAAATGGAATTAAAATTAGTGGCAATTGCAATGTGGTTATGGCTAATGAAAGCAAGGAGATTAATAACAGAGTTAAAAATCCCTCAAATGTCAAAAACCTAATTTCTAACTCTGAAAGTAGACACTCAAGATGGGAAAAAGAAAGAAAACTTGGTTCCTGGCACCTTAAATGACAGTACTATGTTGTACACCCAATCTGATATGATTGTCTACCCCAGTGGTAAACCACACTCTAAAATAAATTCCCCCCTCCCCACTAAGCCTGACAATAACCTTTTGAGTGGCACCGAGGAGGTTAGGAAGTTGGTGGGCTTGTCCTCACTAGAAGTTGTGGAAACTTCTCCAGAATGTGGAGTTGAGACGCTCAAGCCTTTAAAAGAAAGCATTGAGACCCTAACTGAGTTGGTCAAGAGCTAGACTGTTGACAAGACTAACATCTCTAAAGAGCTTAACAGTTCCTTCAATCTCTCTTCTAACCCTACAGATACTTGTAGGCAATTTGGTAATAAGGAAATCACTGATGGACTTACGAAGCCCCAAGAGGCTGATGACACAGTTGTGAATGTGGAGGGCATGAAAGGGTCTATTGAGACACCCAAAAACATGAAGGCTCCAAATGGAACTGAGTCGGATGCTACCCTCATAGTAGACTAGATGGATATACCCTTCCCTCCCAAAGAACCCAAAAAATAGGGAAGGAAAAAGAAATCTATAGCTCCCAACAAAGGAAACATTGGCATAAGGAAAGGTAAAAGAAAGAAAATAAGTACAATCCTCCCTACTCTTTCCTCCAAAAGGCTAGAGAACGAAGAGCTTGGGCTGAAACTATTTGAACTTTTTAAGAATGCTAAAGAGCCCCTTAATGAAGCTTGTAATGATGATGCTTAACTGCACCTCCTGGAATGTCAGGGGATTGGAATCACTTGACAGAAAATATATGCTAAGAATATTTCTTAATCTGGATAAAAATAAAGACTTTGTTTTCCTCCAAGAGCTTAAAGCAGTGGGCTTCACCCTGGAGACAAACCTAAAATTTGTTTGGGGCAATTCCACCCAGATTACCACCAAACATGACAAAGGAAGGGGGGGCACAACCATTTTGATCTCCAACAATTGGACTCAACACCTCTCAGGGGCTGGGGCCTCCCCTTGTAATAGGGTTGTCTGGGCCACTTTTGAGAAAGGAGATGCAAGTTTTGGTGTATGTTCAATTTATGCACCCAATGATTACAAAGAAAGGATTGTTTTGTGGAAATGGCTCCTTGACCTCCCTGACATCCCATGGATTGTTGGTGGGGACTTTAACATGGTTGAAAATGATGAAGACAAAAGAGGTGGCCTAAACATGGAGTGGAAGGGCAATGAGAAACATTTTTGGCTAAGGCTGAAGAATAAACTCAACCTAATTGATCCCATGGAAGGGTTGAAAAAGGAAAATAAATCCGTCTAGTACACGTGGTGTAACACCCAAAAAGGAGGAAAGAGAATCTACTGTAGGCTTGATAGGTTCTATGTAAACAGAGACTACTTTACCTTTGAGCCCCTTCAAGATGGTAACAAAGTTATGGTCTACCCCTATACACTGTCAGATCATCACCCCATCAAAGTTCACATTGTTCTTAATAATTCTGGAAGGAAAGTGTAGAAAGGAAAAAGTGGTTTCATCCTCAACACCAAGTTGTTGAAAGATGAGGAATGTAGTGCTGCCATTACCACCTTAAGAGAAATTAACAAGCATATGCTTAAAGCTCTCAATCCTATTGAAAGATGGAATCAAAATGTGGAGGGTTGGAAGCTCTTATTTAAGATCATTGATAAAAAAAGGGCTTTGGACTTAAGAAAGCAAGAAAACCAGCTCCCAGATGAGCTACTTGAGGTTGAATCAAAAATCCAAGAGGATCCTCACAATGACTCCCTGTATGAGAGAATCAATGGGGTCAAAAGCTCCTTAAGAAGCCTTCAAACCAACAAAATCCAAGGCCTTAAGGTCAGAGCCAAATTGAATTGGCTTAGTTGTGGCGAGAAGGGTTCAAGGTTTTTCTTCAGGTTCATTAGAGAAAAAGGCAAAAAGGAGAAAATTGATCAAATTTTCCACAATGGAATTGTTGTTTCCAACCAAGAGGAAATCATGGAACGGTTCTTCCTTTTCTTCAAAGAACTTTTCCAATCAGAAGGCAATAGGGGAGAATGCATTTCTGCTAGGGAGACAATAAAAAAGATAATTCCTACTAAGATCTCAGAAGAAGATGCTTTTGACCTTTCAAAACCTATTTCCAAGGAGGAAATCAAGAAGGCTATTAGTGGCATGAGCAATGACAAATCTCCTAGACCGGATGGTCTCTCTGTAGAATTATACATGGAGTTTATTGACTGGACTAGTGATGATTTGCATCAGGTTTACATGGAAGCCATAAAGAGGGGCTCACTTGGTAAGAACATAAATAAGGGGCTTATCAAACTCCTCCCTAAAGAAGGTGACAAAACAATGATAAAAAACTAGAGACCAATCACTCTCTTGAATGTCTCCTATAAGATCTTGGCCAAAGTAATGGCCAACAAGATTGCTAGCATTCTTTCCAAGTTCATAAACAACACACAAATGGGTTTCATCAAAGGTAGATACATCTTGGAGAACTTGATAACCAGTTGGGAGGATATGGAATGGGCTAGACATAGCAACTAGAACCCGGCCATGCTCCTTCTTGACTTTGAAAAACCCTATGATAGAGTGGAATGGTCCTTCCTCAAAATGACCCTAGAGGCCTTTGGTTTTCCTCAGACTTTCTACAGTATGGTTGATACGCTTTTAAAGGATGACACTACCCAAATTGATAATAATGTCTCTCGGACTGAAACACTCTCCCTTGAAAGATCCATCAGGCAGGGATGCCCCCTGGCCCCTGCCCTCTTTGTCATTGCCTCGGATGCTTTGCACTATCTCCTTAGA
This sequence comes from Sequoia sempervirens, assembly GCA_007258455.2. NCBI lineage: Eukaryota > Viridiplantae > Streptophyta > Pinopsida > Cupressales > Cupressaceae > Sequoia > Sequoia sempervirens. Next base: position 253,926,182 of record VDFB02000003.1, read on the forward strand.
GACTTCTCATACTCACCGAAGGTCAAGGGCCTAACCTTACCTGATCAAAATGAACTCCTCAATATCCAATTTTTTGATGACACTACCCTCTTTGTTGATTTGGAGGAAGTGAACCTGGACAACCTAATGAGCAAGCTCAACTTATTTTGTTGGGCTTCAGGTGCTAAAATTTCTAAAATGAAATCTACTATGCTTGGTTGGTCTGAGGCCCCTCCTAATTGGTTAAAGAAGCTTGAATTTCAATGGGGTGGGCCCCATAAACAAGTAAGATACCTGGGTATTCCATTCTCAGTCTACCCCAACCTTAAAGAAATGTGGCTCTGGATCAAAGGAAAATTAGATAAGAAACTTGACAGTTGGAATAGACAATACCTTTCCCTTGTGGGAAGGCTCCAAGTGTGTCAAAAAATCATGTCCTCTTACACTTTCTACTTTGCTTCTGTCTAGTTCTTTAGTAGTTATCAGGTGATGGAGGTTCAGAAAAAAATCAGGCATTTCCTTTGGTTTGATGGGAAGGGGAAACATAAGCTACATGCTATTATGTGGGATTGGTGTTGTCTGGATAAGGAACATGGAGGTCTAGGACTTAAAGACCTAAGGAAGCAGGGTGCAGCTCTTGACGCAAAATGGATTCTAAATGCTCTGAGTGGCAATGAACCTTGGAAAATACTGATAAGAATTAACATTGAGCAAGCTGTGCCCAAATTGGCAAAATCCTGAAAAGCTCTACCCTTCAGTGATCTCCTTATTACCAAGCACCAAATTGTACCTACAGGGTCAGTTGTCTTCAAAAGAATTTGGAAAGCTTGGGAACTCATTAGATCTAATGTTCAGTGCCCTCTCTTCGTTGAGCACAATTCCAACTTCTTCCACCCCAGCAGGTCCATCTGGTGGAACCTTGAGCATAACGGGAAACCTCTAGCACTCCTTCAGGGTTGCTCAACCAAAAATTGGGCCAATGTTGGCATTAAGACTTTCAAAAAAATCTTGAGGGATGGAAAGTTGGTGGATTGGACTCAACTCAAAGAGGACTTTAACCTGCCTCAATCCAACTTTAGAACCTACTCGGTGCTCAAAGAAGCCTGTAAAGACCTTCCCCTTAATCTGAAGAGCAAAGGTAATGTCTATACTCCAATTGAGTTTAATTGGAGGGGCAGTACCCCTCTGTATGATGTGAAAACTAGATTTATTTATAATGAGCTAATTAAGTCTAAGCCCTCCATAGATTACTTGAATCATATTTGGCATGTTAATAAAGAAGATAAGTTTTGGCTTAAGATTTTTATTTCTCTCTGGCATGATAATGTGGATGCAAATAAATCATGTTTTAGATTGTTACTGCTGTTACAAAAACTCCCATTTAAATTGAATCATATTGATATTGACATTTGTTCTATTTGCAGAGTGCTTGAAACTGTTTTGCACATATTTTTTGACTGTCTTTTTGCAAATGACATTTGGAATATGTTTTGTAATAGTCAGTTCTTCTTTGAAAGGAATGGAAAAGTAAACTAGATGCTAATTTTATTTGGGCATGAGCTAAATCTTAACAAAGAGTTGCATTTATTCTGGTATATCTTATCTACTAAAATCCTGTGGTTCATTTGGAGGGCAAGAAACAATGACAGGTTTAATGGAAGCTGGAGAACAGTCATCGAGTCTTCCAAAAGACTCACACTCTTTAACATTGTGTTGCAGGTTACGGCTACAATGGTGATCTCAGAGAAGAAGTTCCTGAATCTCCTCAAGAATGGTGTTGTGCTACCAAGTCAGAAAGAAGCAAACTTTGGTCATACCTGGCAGCAAGGACAACCCAATTTAGCAGTTTTCATGATGGCCCTTGAGGTGTTCCAGAAGGAGGTTAAGGAGAAAGCTCACAAGGCCCAACAGGAACCCATAAACTCCAGGCTACACACGAATGAGAATCAAGAATTTGAGGAGGATTTCTCAACTGAAGAGCTTGATGCAATTGTGACCTTAGCCAGCTAGAAAGATGCAAAATTTGGTAGTGGCTACGATGGAGGTTGTTGAGAACAAGTTCTTCCAAAAGACTCAATCATGGCAGCAGGGGCAGCTCAATCTTTCTGTATTTTTGGAAGTGTTGGAGAACCTCAAGAAGGATTTTAATGAGCAGCTAAGGAGAGGAGTGCACCCAAGAGAAGAGAGGCCCAAGATTGGATACAATCCAGATTTTAGAGCTTGAAGATGTCTTCTCCAGGGAGGAACATGATGCAGTCAACTCATTGGCTTATTGGGATGCTAGCTGACTTCTACAAAACCTTATAACTCTGTGAATTTAATTTGTATTATGATGTACCTCTTTTTTCTCATCCTTTTGTGGTTATGAGTTTATATCCCTGTAATGATGGGATCTCTGCTTAGCCGTATGTATTCAGCTTATATATGACTGTTTAAGCTTAAATGACTGCTGTGTAAAATGTTTATATAGCTGTGACAACTTTCTATTCTATTGTTTAAACTATTATTAATACAAAAAAATCTCTATTATTTATGCCAAATTGGTTGTTGGTACTTTTCCTCTTTCTTAGCACAAGGTGCCTTGTGCGACTATCAGTGATCTTGACATAATTTCATTGCAAATGGGAATGAAGTTTCTCATTCAAGCCACCATTTTTATCTAGCTTAAATTATAATCTTGCTTGGAATGTGATATTTTTATTTGGTGATCACTATATCTTTGGCGTTGATTCTAAAAAACTCTTCAAAAGGTACCATGAGGTAATATTGTCCTATTATTGTGACACATGGCTGAGATTTTGTGAAATGGTTTATGTCCAAACATTCTTTGTATAGGTTTAAAATTCACACCATTTCTTGATGCAATGAGACTTCAGTTGCATTAATTGCATTTACTTCGTTGTCAGGAAAGGATCATGAGCATATTGTTATTAATGGGTTGTTTTTGGTGTTTTCTTCACACTACAATTTTCTTAATTGAATAACTTACCATGCAAACCTCTTTCAAAGTTTATGTTCCGACGAGACACCATGAGATATGGGATGCTAGGCCTTTCATAACTAAAAAATTGATGCATTCTTGTATTCTTGAATGTAAGCAAGTGGGAGAAGTGATCATTACTGTCTTGGGTCAGGACTGGTTGGAATTTCATGCAATGTCTCTTCTGCATGAAATCACTTCTTGGTTTATTTCCAACTTAATGGATGTGCTATGGTGTAGACAAATGGTAAAATTTTTGGCTGGTACTTATCTTCTCCCACATATTTTCCCACTTTCATTCATACATACTGCTTTGGAAGAATATGATATTTTGAATGGTTCTAACTTGGTGGGTGGGGTTTTATGTCATCAATTCCTTCTCTTTGATCATTCACTTTTTTCTCTTCTTAGTGCAATGACATATGGTTTATTAGATGGTTTCTCTCATGAATTTCTGAGGCGTTTGCACAAGTTAAGGTCATGGCTGGGAAACACGATTTCTAACATGCTACTGGATTTATTTGATGCTATGAAATTTTTGATTAGGAATGCTCTTGTGGAACCTCATTCCACTCCCTATTTTTCTCCTCTTTCTGACTGAAATCATCAACCAAAAGTGGTGTGTAATTATCTATATTTTGGTCAGATTTTTTCACTTTCTGCCTCTAGTATAAATCATTTCTCATTGTTAAGGGTTTTCACTCTTCACCACCTTTTGTTTTCTTCCTTGGATGACCTGCTTCTTTTTTGGCTCAGGGATCTTCTTGTTATCAATGCTACTCATACAATATCTTCTAGATCTATCAACAATTTTGGGAGAAACTTGTTCTTGGTGATCACTCAAGATTCTCGTCTTTTTGCCGTTGATTTTTTCTCATTGTAAAATCTGCTTTGTAATGGGTTTTTTGTATTGTCTCCCTCTATCTTCTCTTATTCACTTCTCTTTTTGAGGGAGATTTTTCATTTCTCTTGGAAATTTTTTGCTTTGAATGTGCACCTCCTTTAGTTTCGATATGTATCTCAAACTTTCTTATCAATAAATTTTGTGGCTTGTAACCTAAAAAAAAAAAAACTTCTAGCAGATCTAAAAATGGTAGAGTGATGTGTACCTATCACCAAAATGCAAATTCAAAAGGCTATCTAGGACTCATTTTCCCATAGGAAAATGGGTCTCTATGCAGAGGTTTCAAAAAAAAATCAAGATCCTCTAGTGTTAGTTTGTAGCTTCCATTTGATCTGGGATTCAGTGTCACATAGTTGGAAATAAGTTATCTAGGCGCGATTCCATGAATTAATAACAATGTTGACAAATTTTTGCAACTTTGACAACTTTGCAACTTTAGGTTCTTCAATCCTTCTTCAACCTATAAACCTGCACATTCACAAAGAGGAGAAAAATATTTGTTTTTGGTGGATGGGGGTTTTCCTTGGTCAAGCCCCATTTGGGTAATTAAACCTTGAATTGAAATAATGAAACATGAAAGGAATGGTGAATGAATAATAAAATGTTGCAACTCAACAAACCCTTGAATAAATTTTTAGAGGATTGAAATGTTAATCTTGATCTTGCATGAAATGGCTTCAATAGATGTGGATCTTGATACTTGAATCTTGATTTGAGTGTTGACTTGGATCTTTGAAACCTACATCACAATGTTAGCTCCAAAAACATGCATGATTGCAAAATACTTTGGCATGATACTTGAGATATTATTTTTGGAATAAATCATTGATAAATATGCTCTTGAATGCCCTTTATCATAATATTTTCTCTTGTAATTCTTGCATAAAGTTTGTTTTTGCTTCTCTTAAAAACTTCTTAGGCTTGATTTGATAAAAAATACCTTTTATTTATAGGTATCTATCCTTACTTTCCTGAAAAACAAGCTGACATTGAAATTTGAATTTAGGGATAATAAAATACCACCAAACACATGTTCTAAATTTGGTTTTAAAGAACTAGGGAGGACCCATTTTCCCATGGGTGAATGGGTCCTAGGTCCCTATTCGTCGAACACACATTGCTCAAGGTAATTACTTATGTGTTTGCAATTGTTGTCAAGTTTCCCCTTTGAAAAATGTAATTTATTAGGCTTATATATGTAAAATAAGGCTTATTAAGGTATAATTAAGTCCAATTTAATTGAGGGGACCCAAGAAAAGTGTGAAAATGTAAAGGAGCATATTTTCCTACATTACACTTAGCCCCCACTTTAGTGAGAGGATGACATTACATCAAACTCACACTAAAGTAGACAATCAAGAGAGGTCTAATTGTAAAATTGTTAGAAAATTAAGATGAAAAAGGTCAAGGGGATGATCAAGCCCCCAAGATCGAATATCTCATGGAAAACCAACAAAGGTACAAAGAGAACATACCTTTGTTAAATTTAGAGTAGCAATGACAAAATACTCAAGCATATAATGTTAAAGACTTAAAGAAAGAAATAAAAGAAAGGGGTGGATCAAGCCTCAACTGTTTGTCCATCTCGATATGGATCAAGCCTTGGTTGTTTTCCTAGAAATTTTTTACAAGTGGAAACCCGTTGTCCACTATGCAAAAAATATGCACTCATACGGGCTAGTGAAATTCATTTTCCACTAGGTGAGCCCCAGGAAGTGGCTAACTAACCATACCAAAGTTATGCCTCCTGATAACTTTGATAAGGCACCACACAATATGAACTTTGAGATTCATAAGTCTAGCAAGATACATTATGCTAGACACTTATGAACAAACAAAACTCCATTAGAAAGCAAGGTGTGTTATGCTTGGTGACCATGAATTTTTTTTTTAACTTCAAGCTTTACAAGGCTAGCGAGATTCATTATGCTAGGAACTCATGAACAAAAATGGCTCCACTGGCAAGCAAGGTGTGTTATGCTTGGTGACCATGAAAAAGGTTTGTAACTTCGAGCTTCACATGGCTAGCAAGCTTCATTATGCTAGGCACTCATGAACAAAAATGGCTCCACTAACAAGCAAGTTGTGTTATGCTTGGTGACCATGAAAAAGGTTTGTAACTTCGAGATTCCAAGGCTAGAAAGATTCATTATGCTCGAAAATCATGAATAAAATGCAAATAGGATGATACATATTCAAATTGGTTTTTCTTAATGCATGTAAGGCCTCACCTTAGGGAACATCACGCTTGACATCACCATCGAGAGAGGACAAGTCAAAGGATAAAATATTCACAACTTAAGGAATGCAAGATGTAGCATTACCACTAAGAGGAATTCCATATGCTAAGAAAGATCACACTCTTAAAGGACATTAATTCCAATATTTCCAAGAAGAAGACACATCAAAAGAAACAAGAAGACCAGACTAACAAACATGAGTTATATTCAAAAATTTCAAAATGATAAATGCCAATGCACACCCCCACTTTAAAAAAATTGCTAAACACCATGTTGTGAGCAATTACTTTAAAGTATAAAATGATAAATGATAAACAATAAACAAGGCATGAGAGATTATTTGGAAAGCCCTATGTCAAGAATATATTTCCAAATAAAGCTACATCATGAAATCCCAAACACATAAGGGATCCACATATTTGGGTTCAGCATATGTCTTTGCTACAATATTATTATAGAGCTCAAAAATGTCATAATTCCCCAAATGACTCATAGAACAATGAGCACAGAGGAAGAATGACACATAGAGAGAGGAAAAAAAGAAGATTTTGGGTCAACATGGAAGTGACCTAAATTTATTGATGCCTTGTGTCATCCCCAAAAGGAACACAAGATAATAGAAAAGATAAACGCTTATGAAATATAGAAGAATGTAGGTACAAATAGAGGAATGAACATAAAGACATGTCAAATAGAATGATATAGTGGATCAAATTACACACATGCAATCACACAAATAACCTGAAAAGGAGACATAGAAAATACTAGTATGGCACATGCGAGTCAACCTATAGAACGTCATCTGCATCCCAATCTTGTTTATCATATGCAAAAAGTAGATAAATAGCCAAAGGGACAATGACAAGTGCCAAAATAGGACAAGGCTATCTAAATCCTTGCCCCCACTAAGTGTAAGACAAGGATGAGCTGAGATAAGTGATGATGTAGGGATCCTTACAACATGTAATAGTGAGCATGCAATGATTCTACAATTATCACATGACAAGGAGAAAAGTAAATGTAATTTCTATCCATTTATAAAATCAAAGGAATTGTCAGGATCACTCAATTTCTTCTTTAAAGCACGACACTCATCAGTAAGATGGCTAAGTTTTCAATGAAATGTACAATAATTCATGTTTGTACTCTTAGATTTTTTATTTTCTTTGATAGGTGGCTAGTAAATCAATCATAGATGGAGAAATTGTTCCATTTTTCATTCAATTTCTATTTTAGTATGCAAAAATGGAAATTATTTTACTTTATAAGGCTTGGATTTCTTTCTTGATTTGGTGACTTGTTGAAGTGGATTTGGAGGAGGAGGACCTAAGATGATCCTCTCATCCTTGTGAGGCATTGGTTGATAATTATGAAGGACACTTATTTCGTTGGAAGATGTGGAGAGAGGAGGATCTTGATATCCTAATCCTTTGGTATCTTCGATTGGGATTTGTTCTAGTAATTTGTGGACTTCATTCTCATTGGTTATGTCACATCCTTATTTGCTTAATATCTTAAAGCCTTGGACATAAGTACCTTCTAAGTAAATGGGTGTATTGGTAACTCAATTGGCATAAGATAGAAGAGTATCATTATTTCTCTTGTTAACAAGTTCATTAATGATTTATGGTTGAGGCTTGCTTTGTGTGTCAATTTTAGGATGTAAAATGTTGAACATATCAAGTGATGGAATTAAGGGTGGTATTAGTTGCTGCATGGATGGGTAAAAGGATGTATTGTTCTCAAGGTTATGTAAGGATTCTTGTATAAATTATTGCATGCTATCTTCATCTTGTCCTAATATTTCCACGTCATGGGGAAATTCATTAGGAGTTGATTGAGCATGATTAGGTTCTAGTACATTCATTTCCAAACACACAAATTGAGACATCTACCAAAGATATTAAGGATTTCCATGTATTACTCACACAAATGTCCATGATGCAAGAATGAATTGAAATGCAAGGAGATATTTTAAACAAAATAATTTTTTATTATACTATGCAAAAATCCTAAAAGTGATATCCTCTAATTCTAGTTTATGTTTGCAATGCACTCGAATTGACCAATTAACCTTAATGTAAATGATTTGTAGAAAACAAAAAATTTGGAAACTGAAATAGAAACTTGAATGCAAAAACACAAAATGCAGACAAAGGTTTTTTAGTGCCCAAAAATTTAGAAAAAGGCCTCATTAGGGACTCATTCACCCCTGGGAAAATGGGTCTTTGGTCAGGGTTTTGAAAAATTAAATTACAAATTTATAATTTGATGTTTATGTTTCCATATTTTGGTTGCAAACAAGTAGTTATAGTTTTATATTTCTAGAAAATTAGATCTAAATGCAAGTGTGAAATGATGCTAAATGACAAGAAAAAAGACCTAATTTGAGATGCAATTTTGATTTAAGTGATTGATCATGTAATGTTATGTAAGAACTATACAAAATGAGTCTAACACTATGCCATTTTTTATGAATTTTTAGTTTTTCAACAATGCTAAAATGCACTTTAACACCCTAAAATGAAAATAACACGAATGCAAATTTGAGAGATCTAAAAATGAAAACTAATGAAAAAAAATGAAAATCTAGATCTAGGGTTCCAAATCATAAATTATGATGTTCAAAATTCAAGTTCACCAAAATGAAATATTGGAAAATATGTTCACCAAAATAGAACAAAGAAAAATAAATGGGAATAAGGAGGTTGGGGTGTGATGGACCTATTTTCATTTATTTCATTAGGAAATGAGTTCCACACAAATAATTGACTTACAAACCTTACGTGAGTCAACTGAATCATCAATTTAAAGCATAATAAAAATAGAAACAAAAAACTTTCAACAAATCTAGGATTGGCAGAGTGATGTGTGCTTTTCACCAAAATCTAGATTCAGAAGGCTATCTAGGACTCATTCACCCATAGGCGAATGGGTCTCTATGCAGAGATTTCAAACAAATTTCAGGATCCTCTGGTGTTAGTCTATAACTTCCGTTTGATTTAGGTTTTTGTGTCAGATAGTCATAAATAAGGCCTGTAGGTGAGATTTCATGAATTGGCAACAATGTTGACAAGTTTTTGCAACTTTGACAACTTTGCAACTTTAAGGTCTTCAATCCTTCTTCAACCTATAAACTTGCATATTCACAAAGAGGAGAAAAATACTTTTTTTAGTGGATGGGGGTTTTCCTTGGTCAAACCCCATTTGGGTAATTAAACCTTGAATTGAACTAATGAAACATGAAAGGAATGATGAAGGAACAATACAATGTTGCAACTTAACAAGCCCTTTAATAAACCTTTGGAGGGCTGAAATGTTGATCTTGATTTTTCATGAAATGGCTTCAATGGATGTGGATCTTGATACATGAATATTGATTTGAATGTTGACTTGTATCTTTGAAACATACATCAAAATGTTAACTCCAAAAAAATGCATGATTGCAAAAGACTTTGATATGATGCTTGAGATCTTGAATGCTGCAATAAATCACTGATAAATGTTCTCTTAAATTCCCTTGATCACAATCTTTTCTCTTGTAATGCTTGCATAAAGTGTGTTCTTTCTTCTCTTGAAAACTTCTTAGGCTTGATTTGATAAAAATACCTTGTAAGTATATCCTTTGGTACCACGCTCCACAAAAAATTAAAAATAGAGTATGTAATCAGTAGAGTATATCAAATAGGTAAAATAAAAATAATTGCAAGATAAATTTCATTGCCAACGATAATAATTAGAGAGAGATAGAGAGGAGGAAGTAGGGTAAGAGAGATTCAAATTTCATGGAAAGTGGTAATGTTTCCACTCACTTGGTGATCTCATGGGATGATACAGTGTATGGGGTATTGAAATGCCATGTGGTAATGATCTATCTAATTATAGTGATGCATCTTTCTATATCATTTATCACTACTTGAAAAAATTAAAGGAATGCTAATGACAATATATTCCCTCTACAAATAGTTGCATTCATAAGAGGATACAAATTGTATGAGAGACAAAAATGGTACATGAAATGTAAATTTAATCTAATCATGCAAATATTTTGTATTCATAATAGTGCATAAATGCATCATGCACTAAGTAAATAAGATATCTAAAATAATAAATCATGGAAATAATGTGGGTTGGATATCAATATAAAGGAATAAGGTTGTCTTTAGCATGGTAAATGTGAAAAATAATGTAGCCCTAAATAGACAAAACCATCCCTATATACATAAGCAAACTCTATAATAGGAATATGCCATCAATATCACATATGATAACATGAGAATATATTGGTAGAGATAAGGATATATGTCCCTACTAATAACATGGGTAATGCAAAGGTAATAGAGAGAATGTGGTTCTTTTCTGCTTGCACATCATTTAAGATATACATTTCACAAACATTCTCTAATGATATAAAATATGTGGTTGGCTTAGTATTAAATCACATGTCTTACCTTTTGTGTAAGATAACATCATGAAATTTCTTTCATGTACTTAAGATAGTCCTATTTTACCCTCACATGCTTCCTCCAATAGGTTCACACTTCCCTTCTTTGGTGCAAACACTCATAAATCATACATAGTCAACCAACAATCACAGTCTTCACTCTCTCACCTCTATCGTTTACTTGTATAATTCAAATATGTTGAAATTGTAGATTAAGATACTTTATGTGTGGTCATAACTTCCAAACTGCAAGCTATAATTATGAGAAATTATAGAATACAGTATAAAAAAGACTCACAGTATAACATAATGCATGTAATGTATCTAAGAAGCACACTTTAGAACACTTCCACAAACACTTTTGGACCATATTCAATAACTAGAATAGATACAAGATGATATTGCAATTATACCACAATTGATCTCATAACTTGTCACTATACTTTCATAACTCAAATGCTTAGACAAGCCATGTCAAAAGCAATTACATTTAATTTTCATTGATCTACTATCCCTTTAAACATCATGCCTATGTCACACCTTTTACATCAATGACAACATATGTTCAAAAATCATTCATATACTTCCATTTCTAATTATCTCAATATTGAAAGGGAATTAGCTAGATATATAATACAATTTTATGAAAGAATTTTCCCTTTTGATGGTTAAAAATTTGTTAAAGATAATCTATAATTAGGCCTTGGTTTACATCATATCCCACATTTAGAAGATTATTGGGAAGATTGTGTTGATGAATATGAAGTGTGCATAGGAAGATGGATGAGATTGACTTTGAGAAAAATAGTAGCATTAGATAAGATTAGGGTATCCAAGGTTTGGATGATTATGAACCTAATCTACTGGACCCAATCTTTGTTGATCATATACAAAGCTAGCCAATTGTTTCTATAGATTAGAGTATCAAGGTGTTGGAGACCATTGACGCATAGATTATAGTGGTGCTTAGGAGAAATCGAGATTAGGTGTCAAGAAATAATTTTGAAAAATAGAATACCCCACATCTCAAGTCTTAAGACACTCAACATCAAGGATAAAGTAGTCAAGTACCTTCATCATTTGGTATACAATCATTTTCTTCTTGATAAACAACACCAGGAGCACATAGGGTTGGTGATGAGGAACCTCCAAAGAAAGGATTTCCAAAGAATACCTATGGAGAAGATGATATACATGAAATAAAAAAAAGAAAAAGAGAAAAAAGTTGTATAGGAAGAAGAAACAATTAATGTATCCTCTTCTCCCTCATAGATAAGTGTTCCTCCTTCTCCTGATTCTTCTCCTCCTACAGGAGCAAAAAAATATCATAGGGTAGATCCTACGTTTCCCTCATCTCTTGAAATGAAAACTTTTGATACTCCCCCTCTTAGGAGAGTCTTCTAATTCACTTCTAGTTATAGACCTATAGCTACACCTAGTTGCACTTCATGGTTAGAGAAAAAACTGTCCAAGAAAAGAAACATGGCTCAAATTAGTCTCCATGAAAAGGATTTTTTTGATCAATTAATTTAGAGAACCCACAAGCCTAAGAAACTAAAGACTACATCTAGGTTTTTTTTGTTGGAAGTTTGGGGAGATTGTTGGAAGAATGTCAATGTGATTTTGTTTGGCAGCATGAGCATGGAAGGCACATAATGATGTGTTGCAATGTTTTCATTGATGTCAACATTGTAAATTATATCAATTTTTTGGTTGCAAACTATTTTTATTAGTTCTAATAGGTTTTTGAGTTGTTGAGGAATACATTTTTTCCAATTGGTTTGATTCAGAGATATTAGTTGTGTGGGAAATTGACTAAGTGTCAATTCTACTTATATAGTGTCACAGAGAATTTTTTTTGGGTCCACACCACTCTGCAAAAGAAGGTTTCACTATTTTCTTCTAACATTATCTTTTTCGATGTTAGATGTTTCTAATTCCAATATTTCATCATGTTTTGACAAGTGGTTTGAGAGATATGAGTTACAAAAGTTCAGTCTGGAAATTACAATTATGTTGGAGATTCTGCATGTCTCTGCGAAGGAGTTTTTGACTATTCTCTTATGAAGATAATTTTCCAAAGGGAAGTAGAGTATGAATTCAAGTTGGCATCAAGTTTCGAGGTCTACATGTCAATATGTGGATACAAATTTGAATAATTTTGTTATTAGGTATTCAGTGGTGCTGACCTAATATGTTTGAAGGCATGTGAAGGATGAAAAAGTATTGAAATATTATGTGGGATCAATTATAGGCCCATGCTAACCTATTTCAATTTGTTTTGAGATTTTAATTGTGGTATGTAGTGTGGATGAAATTTTTTGAGCTGACAAGTTATGATTTGTGTATTACATCTAATTAGGTCGACCTGATTGGTATTAGAGTTGATATGGATATATATGTTGGGTACTTTCGGTGTTTTTATGGATGATTTGAATAAAGGATGTGTAATGCAAAGATTCTAAATATGAATATTATCATAGTAGTAAAAAATTAAGTTGTGAATGTTGAGTTGAAGAATAATGTTATGTGAATGCAGAGAAAGTTAGAGTTAGATCTAAATAAGATGAAGTGTGTAAAGTTAATTTATTAGGATTCATTGGAACTATATTTCATGCATATGATAGATACAATTGTAACAATTCAAAATAGGATATGAGCCACCATCTCTCTTCAATATTTTACTTTATGGGAAGTGAGTCCAATTGGATAGTGAGTGATGAGTCCATTTAATTGTCCATTTCCTAAAGTTTTTATGCATCTTTACATACATTATCATAAAATCCTTTCAAACATATTCCTAAGCTATGCGATCTCTTTATGATTCTTATACAACCTTGGACTTGAATTATAGTAATGGAAATATAGCCATGATATAATAGCATTGCATGATTTATATATGAAAATGTATGAAATATGGTTGGAATTATATGTTTAATTATGGTAGTTAGCTTTGTGTATATGTTTTGTGGATTAACCTATTGTATCCTAAGAAGACATTGTATCCCATAGCCAAAGGAGGTCATGGATAGCAAAATAGGGGAAGTGCCAAAAAAAGCTAAGTGTAATAACTACCATGTGGATACATCTGATGGAGTTAGTCATGCATCACTATGATAGTTAATAAGGCATTGAAGAAGAAGATTTTTTTTTTGATAGGATTCTAGATAACTGATTATGTGTTCCATGTGTATATCTATTTTGTAGAGTTTTAATCCTATTAGAACTCTTGTTTCTTTTTAGTTGTAGTTTGTATAATTCAATCTTAATTACATACTTTGATATCTAGGGAGTTGTAGTTGTGAATGGTAGCTCTAGAGCTGTTCAAACATAGACAAACAACACAATGTTAGTCATCAAACACATAAAACAATCATTCCCCATGAAATTCATTCAAATGTAAAGAACAAGAAACAAAGCAAATAATATCAAATAAAAGTTACTAAATCTTGCTCAAGACATTCAAACCCTCAATCCCATGATGGAATTGGTGCTACTTTGATGTGGAAGTATCCCTTTCCCAATTCCTTGCAAGATTTGATGAAATTTTATGAATATTGATGCTCCTTGATAAAATTTGACCATAACATAGCTAAGAATATGGATGAAATATATGAAAACTTGGATGAAGTGTTGATGAATTTTCTCAAAACCTGTAGATAGTAATCTTGCATCAAGATGTGGATCCAAAATCAATAGAAGAGCTCTCCATTTATAGGAAAGAAGGATGGAAGAATGAGAAACATGAAGGATGTGGGACTAAACATAAACCAATGGCATTGTGCCACTTGCCAACATGCTAGTGGAGAGAGGTGGAGCACATTTTGATCAATGTGCAAATAAATGCAATTAGGTGGAAATTTGAAATTTGAAAGTTAGCTTGTGGAGGAAGAGATGGAAGAGGAGTTAATGCCACTTGTCTTAAGAAAAAGGACATGTGAGAGCTATAAATGCCAAGTTGGAGGACAAGTCCCTTTGGGAGGGAGATTTCAAATTTGAGGAATACTCCAAAGAGATGCCTTTTTGAATGGAAATGGAAGAATTTATAAATCAAAAAAATTGATTTACTTGTGCAAGTTGCAAAATCTAGAGGATTTGGACGATTAGAGTTAGAGTTAATTAAGATTTAATTAACTTAGATGGAGATTAGCTGATTTAAAACTTGATTTAGATTTTTAGATTTATTTAAATCAAATGGAAGGAATAATGAACATTAAATTTAATTAAATAAAGTTTGATTTATTTAATTAAAAGGAGATGATGTTAGACTTAAATCAAATAAAGGTTAATTTATCCAGTTTAAAGGAGATGAATTTAGAACTTAATTAAATAAAATGATTTATTTAATTAAAAGAGGGACATTAGGATTAATCAAATAAAATGATTTATTTAATTAAAAGAAGATAAGATTCATGAATTTAATCAAATAAAGATTATTCGATTAAATGGTTAGTAGAGAGATGATTCAAGAAGAATTGATGTTTGTGAGTTAGGATTGAGCGCATGATATCAATCAGGATGTTTTACATGTCTACATTTTTTCCCTCTTTGAAGCAATCTACTTGTTGCATTGGTTCAAAGAATAACCTTGTCAAGATAAAAATTCAAAAAAATTATGATGTTTTTGAATGCCCTAGTGGAAAGAAGTATACTGGTACACTACCCCCTCCAGAGATCGAGTGAAAAGTTTGATTTGAGGGTCGATCTCATGAAAAAGAGGTTCAAGATGGATGTATGGATGGTTATGCTGATGATGCAAATGAGATGGTTTTAAGATGCTTAGAATAACCAATCTATATTATGCTAAACAACTGAAATGATGATGCAATGTATGTGAGATGGATGAGATGGATGATGCCTATATTATTATGCAATGGATGTTTTATGCAAATGTATGGTTTATGAGATGCTTAGAATAATAGATCTATATTATGGTGCAATGATGAAAATGCAATGTATGTGAAGTGATTGGTGTTTCCTATTATGAATGATATGCAATATGCTAATGGTTTGTGGATGCAGGATGGATGCATTATTGATGTTTGGTTGACCATCATGATACCATGTTAGTGCGGAGAGAAGAAAGAAGAAATGAGATGAAGACAAGAGGATCCAACAAGTCCATGATCTATGAGACTTTATTAGAGACGATGGGATATTGATGATGTTTCACTTATCAGAGATTGGTATTTTAAAAGAGCTCACTTACCTTATGTTTGATAACCCACATAGGCACGAGGCATCAAGGTATAAGGAACCAGGATGTCATTGCAACTAGTGTGATGGAATTTGAATCGACAATTAGATAGAAGTACTCCTGTTCACACCTGGTATACAAAACCTTATTTAAAATGTAGTTAAAATATTTCAAATATCTCAGACCAAAACATAGATAGGTAAGCCTTCCTAAGTGGTCAACAAGACACCTAAAACATCCTCCCTACAAACCAAACAAAGCATGCATGACCAAGGTTATATTACAAAAATATCTAACAAGCACAATAGATAAAAGATAATGATCATTGCCCCATTCCTTTCTCTCTAAATCCCTTTGTTTGGACATCATTGAGAGGTCATTGAAATGAGCGCAATAAGATAAATCAAAAGACAAATATCAAGCAAACAAACAAGCTAATGTTCTTCATACTGCCAGCCAAGACTAAACTATGGTGATGCCTGATGTTTATGTCAATTGTAGGAAGGATGTATCCTATCACATGATGTTACCAGAGGATTGGGACAAACTAGATGATGAGCTATTAGTACCAAGAGTTTACCAACTTGTTTACCTACTGACTTAGACTTGAAACCTTGACGTTTTGAGTTCACTTTCCATTTACTAGACTTGTTTCCGACTATGTCACCAAAGGTTGAGGATGATGATTGATTTATTATGAGTGGATACTTATTGTGAGTGATCATGAGATAGGGATGGATGGATTTTTTGTAACTATTTGGATGTTTTTGATGTTTTGAAATGTTTTGAGGCTGTCTTTGGTATTCTCAAGATGTTTTACAAATGTTTTGATTCTTGAATTTTCCAATGTTTTGGGTGTTTTCTAAGATTTTGACCAAGAACCTAATCTAAAGACCTATCCTAGAGGCCTCGGGGGCTGATCAAAGCTTAGCCTTGCCTACGTTATATATGCAGAGACCATGTAGTTCGACTAACACAAATTTGATTATTGATGAGATATGAACAAATGGATTGCTAGTTTATTATGATGGACTCCTAAAGGACTAACCTAAGTGTCCTAGGGGATGATCAAATATCAACCTTTCCTATGTTCAAAGCTTAGCAACCCATAGTTCAACAACCATGTTTTTGATGTTTTCAATTTTTGACATGTTTTTGGATTTTTTGATATGTTTTGGATATTTTTGGGTTTTCACATGATTTTGACGATTTGGATATGGATATGCGTGATGATATTAGTGCTCTGTTTTGGGATTTTGTTGAAAACCAAGCTAAGGTTGATTGATCAGATTGGTGGATTGATGATGATAACATTGTTGAGGATACACAACAATGCAAGGATAGTGTTTAAGCAACATGAGGATAGGGATGGATAATCCCGAGATGATGATGGATTGATTGGATTTGATTGATTAAGATTGTGAAGCTTGATTTTGAACAAAAGTTGGTTTTAGATGATTTGATGTGATGTTGAAGCACACGTTAGATGCAACTGATATTGATTGTTTGGATCAATGTTCAATTAAAGATAAAACTTGATAAGGAACATCTTCTTGTCAAAATATGTCATGGGCTAGTGATTTGGATTTTGGCTCACAAATTTTTTGACCAATTTGACTTCATGTTTTCTAATGTTCGGATCACTACATAAGTTGGAAGATATAGATCAAGATTTATTCCTAAAGCAAGATGTAAATATCTGCCTCTAGTGTCTAGCAATGTATGGAATGTCATGGGTGGGTGCTTGGATAGATGTATGGATGGAGGGATATGGATTATCTTGTGATAAGATAAGGTGTTTGAATAAAGAATGCTTATTTGGATAGTGCTTCATGGCTTAGATAATGTTGGGTAGGATAGGATCAATGAAAATGGCCCATGTCAAGATGTTTATCATAAGCAAGTGTAAAATGTGCACCAAACTTTGTCAAGATTAAGATAATTTGGAAGATGGATGTAAATGGATGAAAACGGATTGGGTAAATGGTTCATGGATGAATGGAGTTATTATGGATAAGATGGATGGAATGTTGGATTTATTATGGATGGGATGAGATGCTTCCACCTGAACTAGAGCACGTAGATGCCCGATTCTACACATCACGCCTATTTACCAGGTTTTCATCATGGTACTTGTCCAAAGCACCACCATAGTGGTTTTCACTAGAGGACAATTTTTTTCTTTACTGTTTTCAATCATTTTTCTATTTTTTTTGGATTTTTATAATTTTTTATTTGTTTTGATTTTTCTGAAATATTTTTAAGCTCATGATGAATCACCTGGTGGTGTCGATGTAGATGCTTCTGTCATAATGTGCCATCGATATCCTACTTGAAGAAGCTGCTTTGCCAATATATGTGCACTTGAATGCAACTTTTGAGATTCCTGATCTACTTTGTTGATACCGGAGTTAACTTTGTCTTTGTGCTCACATTACAATAGGATGCCTTCTGAATCCTTACGATGAAGGGTGGATGCCAATACATGATCAATGTAAGACTTGGATATCATGCATGGAGGCATGGATGAAGTGTGTTTAGGAATAAAATATGGATTGGTTGATAGTGTGGAACATTTGACTCTCCAAACTTGGCAAGATGAGAAATGATGGGTGGATATGGAAGTGTGCATGAAATTAGGACCAATTGTTTGATATACTTTGTACGTTTCTTGATAAGTATTCTTTTTTCCTTTGTGGACATCTTTGATGGATACTTTTCCCTTTTTTATTTTTCCCCATAGTTTCTTTGACTGATGGAGTTTGATAGGGATAATCTTTCTTTGTATATTTTGGTATCCATGTGTATTTGATTTTTCCATTATGCTTTTCAACTTCTTTTTCTTTGATAACATTCTTTATGCTTTGATTCAAATCTTTCTTTTTATGTTGATCCTAATTCATGGATGGAGTGATGGGTGGATGAAGATTCATGACGTGGCTGGTTGTAGTATTGGCACTAGTTTCATCATAAAGATTCTTCATGCTCCCTATGTTGATGTTTGCACTAGATAAAATTTCCCCTAGTATTATAGAGGTATCACTAATATTTGTAGATCCCTTCATTGTTGAATAACCAAGACCTTGATGCTTAGGATTGCCAATAATCTGCACTAGTTCTAGGATACTCTATTCATGTAGGCCTAATCCTCTACCTTGATAATTCATCCATTGAAATTTTTTATTTTTAATAGGATATGATTTATCCTGGAAACAAGGTGCTACTCCTCTGCTCTGTTGTGGATCTTCAAAGGTGATTGCTTCTTCATTGATAAGATAGCTTTCCGTTAAAAGGTAAGTGATCCCAGTTTATAAGTGATAGAATCCTCCATAATTGGGATAACTTCCTTATTCATATCTTTGGCTTGATCTTGTGAAATATCATATTTTAATGCTTCTTCAAGAGGTGTTGATGATTCATTTTCCACATAAACGTCTTCCTCATGATTCATTTTTGGCATTCCTTCACAGGATGTTTCTGATTCACAACTTCTATAGAATCCTTCTTCATGACCCATGTCTGATATGTCTCTATATTTTTCTATATCTTAATCATGTGTATAAATGTTAAGAGTAGGTGACTCTTATTCCTTGGCAATGATATCAAGAGTATGAGACTCTTGTTTTGAATGAAGATCATCTACATATTAGGAGTAAGCATCTCATGGGTAGATGGAGGAATATGTGCTATATGGATATGATCATCATTTGTGACATTTGGTATAGATAGGAGAGTGCCCATCAGATCATTGTAATATCTTGGAGATACAAATTCTTGATCTTGATTGACTTTGGAATTGCTTTTGACATGCTTTGGATCAAGTTCTTGACATGGGTTAGTTTCAAAGGTTGGATTGATCATAAAGGGTTCTTGAACATCTTCATTAGGTATAGGAAGTGGCTCAATATCCTCTTGATCTTTGAGTGGACTTGGATCGAATGTTGAGTTGAGGATCCCTTTAGTATCTGTAAGCATGAGGTCAAAGGATATCAATATTTCTTGGAAAGGACCATTACTAGACTTTAGCGAAAGATGTTGATCATGCTTTAGAATGAATTCTTAAGATATGTCCTCTAACTCATTATGTGATGTAGGGACCTTTTCAACATTTTATTGGTGGAAGGATCGTCAATTATAGGATCAAATAATGTTAACACTCCTTTGAATAGATCATTGTTGGATATTGTTGAGGGGTATTTATCATGATAAAAAAAGTGACTCTTGATGTATGTTGAGTTCATCTTTAGATGAGGTAGAAACACATTCAAGGTGCTCATTGATGGATAAACATTGATCATTGTTTTCAACAATTGTGGTGGAGATATTTTCAATGCTATCACTAGTGGTTGAATCTTCATTGTTGTCCTCAATAGTTATTATTTTTTTATCAATAAGGTCTTGAATGATATTTTTGAGTCAAATACAATTTGATGTTGTGTGTCCCTTTATTTTGTGAAAATCACAAAGGTTCTTCTCGTTATACCCTAGTTGTTTAACTTGAGGCTCTTGATAATTTTCATAAAAGGGGATTTTGATGAGATTTTCTTGTACCAACTGTTGCATGACTGATTCAAATGGTACCTTGTGAGATTTGTACTTTAAATTGACCTTGTGGTGATTGATTTTGGAGATGTGGTGGTTGATATTTAAGATGTGGATGTTGGGTTTGTTGTTGATGTTGTTGATCTTGATATCCAACCTCTTGACATTATAGATGTTGTTCTTGATGTGGGTGTGGACACAACTCAATGCTTTGATGACATGGTTTAACCAATGGAATATTTTCTCTTGATTTTGATCTTGACACCCTTGATATAGTTGATTTGGTTTTTGTTCAAGCAAATTTGGAATGTATACTTGTGGTGTTTGTATGGGATCATGGGAAAATTGATTTTGGACAATGTTCTGATTTGGGAATATGTTTGGATTTGGCATTATAGGTTGAAATTGAACATTGTTCTGGTTGGGAATCACATTGCTTTGATTTAGGTAACTTTGATTTTGCATGGTGTTACCTTGACTTGGATCAATACATGGAGTTGTTAACATATTGTTTGGACTTTGAACAACATTTGTATGATTCGCAAACATATCTATCCCAAATTTTACCAAATGTGGATTTGAAATGTTCATGCTTGGTAAACTTGTACTTGGTATATTCACATTTGGCATGTATGGATTTAGTGGGATAATGTTGTCTGTTTGAAGACTCATGCATTGATTGTTTGGTTGATATATTTGTAGGTTTGGAATTTTACTTAAATCTACCATAGGGAAAGGTGTTCCAACATTTAGATTGGCCATACTCACATTTTTTGTACTATTGAGGTTTGTAGGAGATAATGATGCCGTGTATGGATTGTATAAATGTAAGTTTTGATAATTGATCGATATTGTAAGCCTTTGATAGTTTGGTTGATTTATATTACTCATGATGTATGGATCAAGTTTATATTCCATGTTCTTCTTGTGCTTTTACCTTTTTGACCTCTAAGGGATTTAGGACCAATGATGAGATGAAGGATGAAAGGGGTGAATGATATGGGTGTTGAAATTTTAAGACCCTTGGAGGAACACTAGACTTTAGGATTCTTTGGATTATTTGATTTGGATTGGATTTGATTTGATTTGGATAATGGACTTATAAACCCCAAGATGTTGGATGTTATCTTGGAATAAACTTGTCCACAAGGATGATAATTTAACTAGATGTATGAGGAAAGATTCATCCAAAAACACTTAGCCAAACAAGGCTATTTTGATGTTGATTTGAAGGATTTTACCAAAAGTATAGTATGAATGATTTTTCCAATGGTTCAAAAGTTGTTTGTGGGATGGATAAAATGATTGGTTGTTTTGATCCTAAATGAACCTAAGAGAGACTTGTTTACAGGACCAAGGTTTTGAAGAGCATGCTTTTCCCTAAGAGTACTTCAAACAAAAAGATCAATGTTTTCTCAAAAGACCATAAGACAAAAGATAAACAAGCACATGTGTGGGGTTCAATTGATTTTATCTTGATCAATGAATTGATTTTACCACAAACACTTGTTAGGGTTAGAGATGGAGATCTAACAATTAAATGCAGATTTATATAATAAACAGAGAAACTAAAACATGCACAGAATAAATCATAACACAGAATTTAACGTGGTTCACCCAATCTGGGCTACATCCACCAAACCGCAGCCATCCAATACTTTTATTATCCATTGAAAAACCCTATTACAATCTTGCGAATAATCGCGTTTTTTTCATCATCTGAATACCCATCCAACCCCTTTTACCAAGCTTAGAAGCTTCCAGATTTTGGGTTCTACAAAATCAAATTTTTCTTTTTTCATTGATTTTTCCCTTTTTCGGTGATCATGCGAAAAAGTAGGATGTGATATACCAGCGGGTATCTGATTATATGATCGATTTGCCACATACAACAATCTCCGCGGGGCTTTGATCGGGCTCCATACCAACTTCAATCTCCCACTTGGAGGCTGATCTGGATGACTTCTTTTTGCAATTCGACTCTGCCGGAAATAAAGGTATCTTGGACCTTCTTTGCTGCATTGTAACCCGTTCAACCTTGAAGATAATGAAGGAGAACTCAAAATTCTCCTTGTCACGCCGCCGTAGAAACATATCCCATTTGGATTGACATCGTATGTATCTTGTCCAACAACTTGTCCATCCCTCCAACAACGTAGAGATGAAATGATATATGGCGGATGTGTTTGTTTTGGAATGGGAGGAGCAGAGTTCTTTGCAAGATGTATAGCACTACAGGCGATACGTAAACAAGTAATTT